>CM060882.1:16930000-17210000 GCA_030762935.1 Hymenopus coronatus | reverse complement strand
GTCAGTTGAGAAATTCAATGCTTTGCCGGTATGTTGCCATGGTAGCTCAGAGGTAGACCAACCGGCTAGAGATAGGCAGATCCGTGGTTCAAATCCCGGCTATGTGTGAAAATATTGGTAGGATTACTGTACTCGGTCTAACCTCGTTTCGTAAGCTTCCTACTCACAATATAAAACACAAATTTTACTTTCTCTACACGTACTATGTACATAGTGTATAGAGAAGGTATTGTAATGCACCCAAAAATTCGATAACGAGATTCCACAGGAAATACTCGTTTTGGGTCCCCTGAATCCAAAAAAAAAAGCATTTTTAGAAACAGGCCCGTGTGTGTGTGTGTGTATGTGTGTGTGTGTGTCTGTGTGTCTGTGGACAACATAGCTCAAAAACAAAAAGACCGTTGAATAACAGTCTAGGTATTTAAGTTTGGTATCTTCCAAGGATGCGACACAAAGATTTTCAATAAAATCACCCCACCCCAAACTACTCTTTTATATGCAAACAAGTTCGAAAATTTGTTTTTCTTAAAAATGTCTCTAACGATGTTGATTAAAATCTCGTATATTTAAGATACTTACTTGACAAATAAAATGTATACCTTGAATTTTCTGGGAATAGCATCTGAAGACTTCTTTATTTTGGATGAATCTGACGGATTTTTGCATGACTGCTAAACCGTAAGAGATGGACAAAAACTTACCACACAAAAAATGTAGAGCGCATTAAAACACACAATTTATGTTATATACATTTTTTTCGTGGAGATTGTTGTTTTTAAGATATTCCTTGCTTTTAGTTACAGCTTTAAAAAACATATTTTTCTCATACAGGAATTTTTGTCCATACAAACAAAGGAATTTCAGTCGAACAGCAACAAACTTTTGACTATCACTTTAACCTATGGCACTCCCTTATTTCGTTTCTACTTACAATAAGACTATTTCAACCAATTTTTTCTCGATTGGATTAAGTAAATATTAGCATAAGCTTTTTTACAATAATGTATTGCAGAGATGTAGAGAAAGTCATGTGAATGTAACACATCATAATTTTTACTTTCTCTACACGTACTAAGTACATAGTGTATAGAGGAATTTTGCATTCTACCCAAAAATTCGATACCGAGATTTCACCGGAAATACATGTTTTAGGACCCCCCGAATACAAAAAAAAAGCATTTTTACAAAAAGGTCTGTGTGTGTCTGCCTATCTGTCTATCTGTCTGTCTGTGTGTCTGTGGACAGCATAGCTCAGAAACGAAAAAAACATTGAATAAAAAACTTGGTATTTAAGTTTTGTATCTTCCAAGGATACGTCACGAAGATTTTCAAAAAAATCCCCCCACCACCAACTACCCTTTACATGGAACTTTTTCCAAAATTTTTGATTTTTTTAAAAATGGCTCAAATGATTTTGTTTAAAATATTGTATATTAAAGCTATTTACCTGACAAATAAAATGTACATCTTGAATTTTCCAGGAATAGTCTCTGAAGACTACTTTATTCTGGATGAATTTTATGGAATTTTGCATAACTGCTAAACCGTAAGAGATGGACAAAACCTTACCACACAAAAAAATGTAGAGCACATTAAAACACACAACTTATATTATATACATTTTTTTTCGCGGAGTTAATCCCTTTTTAGATACTTCTTGTTTTTTGTTTCAGCTTTAAAATTTATCATTTTCTCATACAGGAATTTAACAATTGTTGTCCATACAAAAAAAGGAACTTCAGTCACATAGCAACCAGCTTTTGACTCTCACTTTAACCTATGTTATTCCCTTATTTCGCTTCTACTTACAGGGAAACATGAAGTAAATAGAAGCATAAACTTTTTAACAAAAATTTGTTGCAGAGATATAGAGAAGGTCATGTGAATGGATTACATCATATTTTTATACATGTGGCATTCTAAAGAGGTTCAATGTCACCCTAGTAACTTCAAACGCCCGGACTTGATTTACGAGCAGCACAAAACCGCTCGAGCCGCGTTCAGAAAGAGCTGTGAAACATATTTTACAAAACTGGCTCGTATGTTAGGATTATAGTGACCGCCGAGTGCTGAAGATTTTCGCTGCAAGTAAATACTTGGGGTGTTTGTTTAATATGAGTCAATATTGCCATTTTGGATGACGTGTAATGGCGTGGGAGAAGCTTGATTTATCTCGCCCTAGTAATGGCTGCTCCATATGTCACGAACAATGAGTATCAGAAATCCCATTGTTTTCAACCGCTTGTGGCATTTTCAGATTTCCCATACTCGTATGTCATTGCAAATGGTTACTAAACTGTAAATTTCATCGCATAATGTTGCATAAAAAGTAAGCAAATAGAGATGATCACATATGTCCCGAGGGAATGAAGAGATTGTGAACCACAGGGTGCCACAGAAAACATTCAGCGTTAATAAATTAGGAGAGGAAATTGCTTAGGTTCTAAACGCCTTTTAGAGTATTATACAGGGCACAGAAAAAATGTAACATTCACGTACAGTTTTGATTTCCTTTATTTAATCATCATAACATATATATCAACATATCATAATCATCATATATATATATATATATATATATATATATATATACACACACACACACACAAAGGATGTTAATGAACTACACCGAAATATTTTCACTGAATATGTAGATTACTTAAATAACCAATTTGAGATAGGAGACTTGTGGCCTGTTTATTGAAATGTCGAAGTAACGGCTATAAGTTTCTGAAGTGCCAGTACGCCACTGGCTAATTTATCAACCATTCGAGAGCCTAACACGAAAAACGAAGGGACATATTACAGCGTACCTCTCTAGCGTAGTGGTTATGATACTGGCTTTCAAGTGAAACAGAGTTACTGGAGTCTGGTCAGGACTCCGGCGCTGTATCCCCTATTTACATTCTGTTTTCTGGTTTTACTGTTCCAATACACAAACATATACACATTTCACAAACATATAACACCCATTCCCAAGGTGGGACTCGAATCCACGATCCCCTGCCCACGAAGTACCAAAGCGAGACGCCTTAGCGACTGTGGCCACGGGGACCGGCGAGTTCGGGTCCCGTCCATTTCTCGCGGCACTTCGTCTGGAATGAAAAAAATAATAATAAAAAACATTTACTCTATGACAAGAATCGAACTCATAACATATGGAATAGCAGCTTCCCGCGTTACGAATTAAGTCACTAGAGCACTTGAAAAACACCTCCAGAGTAGGCTACATAGCTCAAGAACGTAGTTGATGCTCAGTGTCGCACTGTCGAGATTTTACAGATTTTTACGACATTAAATCTTGAGAACGCTAGTAACGAGCTGCTAAAATAGATATTTCTATACTCGGGCAGCAGTTTTAAAGACATTCTAAGGCATTTTTTCAACCTGCTTTGCTTTAACACCGACTTATCAGCACCTGATACCCACACGTTTAACGCTATGTAGTTGTGTTATGTTTATCCGGGGACCATGCATCGGCGATCTCAAATTACTTATATCAGTCACGTGCACAATCTCGCAAATTATTTCGGTGTTGTTAGTGGCGATGCTTGTCCGTGCGCTAATTCCATGTATCTGTTTATTATTCTTATTATTGATACTGATACCGTATTATTACTGATTTTATGCTGATTACGACATATTGATTACCTATTGAACAAACATAATTACGTTTTATTTTATCAGTACTAACCTTTTTCACAGTCGGTGTTGAAATTGGTGTCCATAGCTCCTTCTGAAGAAATTACCATCCACACGCATCAGTTTTTGTTTTTTTTTTTTTTACTTTCTCTACATACTATGTACATAGTGTATAGAGAAGGTATTGCACTCCACCAAAAAATTTGATACTGAGATTTCACCGGAAATATATGTTTTAGGGTCCCCTGTATCCAATAAAAATATTTTCAGAAAAAGGTCCGTGTGTGTCCATGAACACAACTCAAAAACGAAAAGTCGGTAAAATACCAAACTTGGTATTTAAGTTTAGTATCTTCCAGGGATGCGACACGAAGGTTTTAAGAAAAATCCCTCCACCCCAAACTCCCCTTTATATAGAACTTTTTTCGAAAATTTCGATTTTCTCAAAAATGGCTCTAACGATTTTGACTAAAATATCATATATTAAAGACACTTACCTGACAAATAAAATGTATATCTTGGATTTTCTGGGAATAGTCTCTGAAGAGTAGTTTATTCTGGATGAATTTTACTGAATTTTGAATAACCGTTAAACCATAAGAGATGGACAAAAACTTACAACACAAAACATGTAGAGCACGTTAAAACACACAATTTATGTTAAATACATTTTTTTTCGTTTAGTTCATCGTTTTTGAGACATTCCTTGTTTTTGGTTTCTGCTATTAAAAACATACTTTTCTCATACAGGAATTTATCAACTGCTGTCCATACAAACAAAGGAACTTCAGTAACTAGCAAGCAGCTTTTGACTATCTCTTTAACCTATGGTATTCCCTTATTTCGCTCCTACTTACAAGGAAGCAAGTGATAAGACTATTTCTACTATTTTTTTCTGATTAGAATGAAGTAAGTGAAGTATAAGCTTTTTAATAATAATGTGTTGCAAAGATGTAGAGAAAATCATGTGAATGGTACACATCAGGTTTATCATTTTGCAGATATTCCGGATTATTTGTTTCAATTTTAAGTCACTTAAATTTTTAAGCCACTTAAATATTGCTTCAACGGGAAGACATCTTTCTTCTCGTTTCTCGTTTGGTTACCCCTGGCAAGTAAAGAGATGGAATTCCAATTGTTTCACACAGCGACCGGCTTTTAAAAGAGAAGACTCTCGCTTTAGCCTGTGCATTCCCTTATTTCCTATCTACTTACTAGAAAGCTAGTAGTAAGACTAATTGTGGTAATGTGTATCTTGGTTAGCATGAAGTAGATAAAAGATTAATCTTTTCAATAAAAGGTTTGTGTGCCGAACATCTAGAGTACATCATGTGAATGGAACACATTAGATTTTTACACTTCTACTTACAAGCAAACAAGCCATAAAGAAATTTCTGCTAATGTTTTTCTCTGTTATCATGAAGTAGATAAAAGAATAGCCATTTAATAGTAATTTGTTACAGATATGTAGAGAAAGTAAACGGAACACACATTATTTTTACTTTCTCTACTCGTATTATGTACATAGTATACACAGAAGGTATTGTATTGCACCCAAAAATACGATACCGAGATTTCACCGGAAATACTTTTTTGGGTCCTCCTGTGCCTGTGTGTGTCTGTGGACAGCATAACTCAAAAACGAAAAGACCGTTAAATACCAAACTTGGTATTTCTGTTTGGTATCTTCCAAGGATACGACACAAAGATTTTAAATAAAATCCCCCAAACTACCCCTAAAATGGTAAAAAAAATTGAAAATTTTTATCTTCTCAAAAAAGGCTGTAACCTTGATTAAAATCTCTTACGTTTAAGACATTTTTGTGCCAAATAAAAGTAATATCTTCAATTTTCTGGGGATAGCCTCAAAAGATCTCTTAATAATTTTTATTGAATTTTGCATAGCTGGTAAACCATAAGAGATAGACAAAAACTTACAACACAAGAAATGTAGATCATAATAAAACACACAATTTATTGTGTTTTCTCGTGGAGTTGAACGTTTTCAAGATATTCCTTGTTACTTATTTCAGTTTTAAAGAAATTTTCTCATTCGGGAACCTAACACTTGGCCACGCAAAGAAACGGATTTCAATATCATAGCAACCATATTTTAAAACATTTGACTGTCGGTTTAACCTAGGGCATTCCCTTATTTCCCTTCTACTTATAAAAGAACTAAGTAATAAAACCGTTTCTGTTAATGTTTTAGTATTAAACAGAAGTATAAGCTTATTAACAATTTCTACAGAGATGTAGAGAAAGTCTTATGAATGTAACACACCAGATTATTAGATTTTGAATCATCGTTAATCTTAAGTAATGAAAGATCTGCTTACAAATTCATTTAATAAAGCAGCCCCATCTAGAAATAGGATCGACGGACAGATTTTTTTTTTTTAAGTTTTGAGTGGAGGGGAAAAATCCACCTTAAGGACTGACACGGGCAAGCCCGGAGTGTCGGGGTCTCCCATGTGGGCATACCGACTAAAAAACCCCTCCACCGGTATTAGAAGGAAGTAAGGAGAGGCGGTACCGCATGATTGCACCCGCGGATTCAAGGTGATAATTTAACTGACTGTAGGTTGCAGTCAGAGAGGTGAAATGAGGACCGGGAGACAGACTTGACTGAGGCCGAGACTGTCACCGCGGAATATTCAGGGAGAGGAGTAGAGGAATTAGAGGGTGAGGGATTGAGTTGGAGCTAGTGTTGGTTCTTCTCCAGTCGTAGCTGCCGTGAACGAAGAATCCAAGACTCAGGTCCGGGTCTTGTAACAGCCCCGCTGTGTGATTGGCCCCTGGAGTGGGGCCGTTCGGCGGAGTGGAGCTGCTGCGGCTGGAAGTCCTGCTGAGGCTGTGGCTGAACATCTATCCGGCTGGACAGCTCAGCGATGGTGGAGAGCAGACTTCAGCTGTGTGACCGTAAGCACAGCAGCGTCGGCAGGGCCGATGGCGCTCCTGTCGGCTAGCCTCGACGACCAGAAGTCGCCCTAATAAGGGCAACCCTGATGCAAAGGCAGCTTCCAGGTCCGCCTGGTCCTGTAACTCCAGACGAACGAGCGGCGTTGGCCCCCGGTCGCAGTATATGCGGGTGGTCCTCAAGCAAGAAGACCACCGCGACTGCACGGCGGTGAGCAGATGCCGGGTGGAAAGGTCCCTAGAGACCCCCCCCCCGTACCACAGCACTGAACCGGGGTGGCGGCGTCGTGGAGCTGGGTGGAGACGTCGGTGGCAGCGGTGAGGGCGGCAACTGCGGCTGCAGTTGCGGCGAGACTGCGGTGGCGGTCGGCGGCGAAACAGGGCTTGCCGCGACCAATGGCTTCGGAGATGCTGCGGTTGCTGCCTTAGCAGCTGCGGCTCTGCGGAGTTTCTTCTTTGCCATGTGTACAGCTCCGGATGTATGTGCTGACTCCAGAGAGACCTGGCAGCAAATCTAATAGGTTATTGCACGGACCCCCGAGAGGCGCCACGGGAGGGAAGGATGAGATGAGGGATACACCAAGAGGCTGGAACCATGAGTGACAAAACAGCAATGACAGAATTTCCAGTTTGAAGTAACCCCCAGGCAAGTTGTGTCCCCCACCCCACCAAGGGCGGATTTCATCCCGGCAACCAGTCGAAGTAGAAAACGGAAATACTTACTTTGGGCATCCTTTATCTCTGCCACGTCTCACCTAGCACTATCGCCGACATCAGGGGATAAAAACAATCTACCTAAAATTCACCTGTCTAACTCTAGAAATTCCGACAAGAAAACCAATGGGTCAAGTAAGCAGGCAAGGGGTTCGAACTGGCGCCCTCCCGAAAACGAACCACACTCCGCCTGAGGAGTGCTGCTCTGTAGCCCCATCTAAGTCAGTAAATTATAACTGATACAAAAATAAATCAGACGTGGTCCATTCACATGACTTTCTCTACATTTCTCCTACAAATTATTGTTAAAAAGCTTATGCTTCCATTTACTTCATGCTAATTGAGACAAAATTAGCAGAAATAGTCTTATTACTTGCTTCCTTGTAAGTAGAAACGAAATAAGGGAGTACCATAGGTTAAAGTGATAGTCAAAAACTGGTTGCTATGTGACTGAAGTTCCTTTGTTTATATGGACAGTAGTTGACCAATTTCTGTATGAGAAAAGTAAGTTTTTCAAGGCTGAAACCAAAAACAAGGAATATCTTAAAAAACGATCAACTCCGCGAGAAAAATGTTTATAACATGAATTTTGTGTTTTAATGTGCTATACATTTTTTGTTTGGTAACATTTTGTCTATCTCTTACGGTTCACCACTTACACAAAATTTCGTAAAATTCATCCAGAATAAAGTAGTTTTCAGAGGGTATTCCCAGAAAATTCAAGAAATACATATTATTTGTCAGGTATATATCTTTAGCATACGACATTTTAATCAAAATCGTTAGAACCATTTTTTACAAAATCAAAATTTTCGAAAAAGTTTCCATGTGAAGGGTAGGTGGGGTTGAGGAGATTTGCTTGAAAATCTTCGTGCCACATCCTTTAAAGATAGCAAACTTAAATACCAAATTTGGTATTTAACGGTATTTTCGTTTTTAAGCTATGCTTTCCACAGACACACATATGGACCTTTTTCTAAAATTGTGTTTCTTTCGGACTCCAAAACATACCTATATTTCCGGTGAAATCTTGGCATCGAATTTTGGGTGGTATACAATACCTTCTCTATCCACTATGTACATTGTACATGTGGGCTAGAGAAAGTAAACCATGTTAATAACATGCAAATGGGAAAGTGCTAGAGACTGGTAACAATTGTAAAGTGCATGTCCCATATATTCTGTCTTTATTACGCAGTCTCTAAATGGAATAGTGTGAAAAGCAGTTTACGTCACTAGTTGTTTACATAGATATTGCCAACATGACAAACAAAAACACGTGAATGAAAATGGTGAATGACTGCTAGCTATTTGTACGTCGATATTGTTGAAGGTAAAAAAAAAGAGGCTGTGCATTACAAAAATAAAAAAGAAACAAAACATGAATCTTTAATTAGCCGATAGCTTCATTTCCGCAAAATATTTTTCGTAGCAAATAAAGCAATTAACACAAAAGAATAATGCTATTAATATTGATGGTGAAATGAAACAATATGATGTGAAACAGCTACCATATGAGTAAATCAAAATTAACATGTTCATTATTTTTTATGGAAACGTAGTAACAAAACACACTTTTGTGGCGTGGAAAAACACGACGAAGGCTGCGACTCTCTCTTGTTTTATTGCAGTGGCCCTATTGGTTCAACAATAACGCTACGGTACGGTACGCTATCACAATTACAGGCTCCCACCCCTCTTGAAAACAAATGACAAATGAAAAGCATTATGCGGTGGTTCAGTTCGTTCTCCCCCACTATCGCTCATGGTAGACATTTGTATGCCTGCAAAAGTTGACATACCGTGAACAAACGAATGGCTGGAGACTAAAAAAAGTGAAAAATGAGAGTTACTAGTCAAGAACTTCTTTTGCACTTCGCAGGAGCAAATACAAACACACGAATCAAAGTTTTGACAAATGGAAATGTCCAATGATAGCCGTACCAACTGCTTTACTCACCAGTTTCAGCAATTTATTCTTTTGAACAAAAAACTATCATTTGTCTTTGTTTATTTAATCAAACAGATCGTAATGTCTTTCACAAAAATGGTTTGCCTAGAACTTAACTTTCGTTTTCACATTTATTTCATAGCTTTATGGGGACATAGAATTGCATTTTAGTGATAATGATAAGAAATATCGATTTTTGTCTTTCTGGTACACAAAATGCAATTATGCAATACGTACTATAAACAATATCTTCAAACCATCTTTGTTCCAAAAATACTCTATGATTAAAGGCTTATAGCACACTAGTAAGGCCAATTTTAATGTATGGAAAGTTTATTTAACATCTAAGGTCATATCGGGGCTTTGCATTAGAAACAATAACATTCACTCTCACATACATACCTCCAGACTTTGTGGGGATAGGGAATAATTCCCATTAAAGAAAAATGCCCCACTCCAGCCGGGAATTGAACCCGGGACCTGCGGGTAAGAACTCAGCTAGCTGATCAATTTACCACAGAGAACGCATGTATAGAAGTGAAGCTTGGACCATACGACAAAGTGATCAACATCGTATCACAGTTAATGAAATGAATGTTTAAGAACTGCAGAATACAATAAACTGGATAAGAAAAAGAATTGAAAATTAATCCAATAATAGACAAAATAACTATCGTCAAATATTCCGTGTACTCAGAATGGCTGCATCAAGAATTCCACGTCAAATATTATACACCACAAGGAAGAAGACTGTTGTGAAAAGATGGAATGAGACCGTAACAGGCCACTAGGCTTTTACTGGCAGGAAGATAATGATGGTACAAAAATCGGATTATTCCATACACATAGTTTTCTCTGGTGTTTCCAAATACAAACTATCCTTGCAAAAGCTTAAACATTCATCTACATCAGGCATGGCGAACAGTGCTCGGTGGTTGTAATAGCTTTTCGCCTACTTCCCCTCTCTTCGTGACTGTCAAAGCTTTGCGACCGGTTCAGTTGCGTCTTGACATAGCACGTACTGGTGTAGTTCTCAAAACAAGAAGTAATGGCTTCACCTTGTGCAAGATCAGGCATGGCGAACAGTGCTCCCTCTCTTCGTGGCTATCAAAGTATAGTGGTCGGTTCAGTTACGTGTTGACATAGCACGTGCTGGTCTAGTTCTCAAAACAAGAAGTGATGGCTTCACCTTGTGCAAGATCAGGCATTGCGAACAGTGCTCCCTCTCTTCGTGGCTATCAAAGTATAGTGGTCGGTTCAGTTACGTGTTGACATAGCACGTGCTGGTCTAGTTCTCAAAACAAGAAGTAATGGCTTCACCTTGTGCAAGATCAGGCATGGCGAACAGTGCTCCCTCTCTTCGTGGCTATCAAAGTATAGTGGTCGGTTCAGTTACGTGTTGACATAGCACGTACTGGTGTAGTTCTCAAAACAAGC
Source organism: Hymenopus coronatus (assembly GCA_030762935.1). Taxonomy (NCBI): domain Eukaryota; kingdom Metazoa; phylum Arthropoda; class Insecta; order Mantodea; family Hymenopodidae; genus Hymenopus; species Hymenopus coronatus. Next base: position 17,199,337 of record CM060882.1, on the reverse strand, counting down.
AGTGATGACTTCACCTTCCACTTCAACCAATACTCCAAAACGAACCTTCAACAGTCAATGGGAAAGCAGGTACTTTTTCATTCCACAAGCCAATAAGGCTCTCTGCCAAATATGTTCACAAGAATTGCAGCTTATTACACACCTTAATATCAGAAGACACTTTGTGTTCAAGCATGGAGATGATAAATTATCGGGGAGAGATAGACAAAAGCTCTAGACGAACTGAAATCCAATGTAAAATGCAGCTAAGATGATACAAGGTCCTCTGTTGTAAATATCACGGGGGCTGTGCTAGGAGCATTGCTGGGTCAATGAAACCTTTTGCAGAAGGTGGATTAGATAAGAAAGCCGCAGAACGATGCCCTTCAACGTAAATTCCTTCATAGCAATTAGTTTATCTCGGAAAACTATGGAAGAACTGCCAAGTAACACATTAATTTATATTACGTTTTCATTACATGTTACGTAATTCACTTGCAATCATAATGCTTATAAACCATTGTTGGGCAAAAATCAAATAGGCCCTGTTTGTTGTGAAATAATTGTCAATAGGACAAATATATTAATAAAATCCTTGATATATGATTTCACCTCAAGAACTGAAACTATACACAGTTCGCCACTGCTAGAGAGAACCGGTTCCATCTGCCGCATGTGCATGTATGCGCGCTAGTAGTGACTACAGGTAAAGAGGGCTGAGTCTAATCTCTTCACGGAGTACTGTTCGCCATTCCTGATCTACATCATGCTAATCGATATAAACAGCACAATTGGTCTTATTTCTTGTTTCCTTGTAAGTAGAACGGAAATAAAGGAAATTCACTAGGTTAAAGCGATAGTAAAATCTTTTAAACCTGGTTGCTATGTGAAACAGAACACACACATACACAGAGGCATACAATCGACTTTTTTCTGAAAATGCTTTTCTTGGATTCAGGGGTCCCAGAAGATGCATTTCCTGTGAAATCTTGGTATCGAATTTTTGGATGCAATACAATATCTTCTCTAAGCACTACGCACATAATACGTGTAGAAAAAGTAAAAATGAGATTTTACGACATGAGAAATCAGTTGTCGTGAGTAATTGTATACATATTGGAAGTTTATCTTGAAGCAAACTTGCAATTGCTATGACTGGTGAAAGATAATGAATTTGATGTGTGATTTTTAAGTTCATCAAAGTTTTATAGTTCATATGCAGTATCAATATGTATAAAACTCTGACGTATTCCTTTCACATGACTTTCTCTATATCTCAGTAACGAATTATTGCTAAAAAATGGCGTGTTATTTATGGACGCCCTTTAACTACTGAGGTTCTCAGCGTCCCATTCTAAATTGGGCGTGAAAGACCGCCTAATTTTGCTCAGAGGTCTCTCTATCAGGCTTGAGGTTCTTTTAGGTGCCGTAAATCTACGACACGGCACCAACGGCTCCACTTCCCTTCCGAAGGACCTAGGGTATATGAAGTACATTATGAAGTAACCATTACACCACAAAGGGCGACATATTGCTAAGGAGCTTATTCTTCTATTTTATACTAATTGAGATAAACATTAGAGAAACGGTCATATTACTTAGTTCCTTATAAATAGAACGGAAATAATGGAGTACACTAGTCTAAACCGACAGTCAAATGTTTTAAGATGTGGTTGTCATGGAATTGAAAGATGTTTCTTTGCTGACGAGGAGTTGACGGGTTCCGGTATGAGAAAAGTTAAATTATTTTAAAACTGAAACTAACAACAAGAAATATCTTGAAAACGGTCAACTCCATGAAAAAAAAAGTATATAACATAAATGGTGTGTTTTAAGGGAAGATCTATATTTTGTGTGAAATGACTTTTTGACTATCTTCTACGGTTTACTAGTTATGCAAACTTAAAAAAGTCTGATGTGCTCCATTCACATGACTTTCTCTACCTCCCTGTAACAAAATATTGTTAATAGGTGGTTATTATTTTCGTTGTTGAGCTATGCTATCCACATACACAGACACTCACACACGAAACTTTTTCTAGAAATGATTTGGGGGGGGGATTCTGGTCTCAAAACATGTATTTCCGATGAAATCTTGGTATGGAATTTTTGGGTGCAAACAATACTTTCTCTATCCACTTCGAACATAGTACATGCGGGCTAGAGAAAGTAAAAATTTATGTGACATAAATTGGGTATTTTAACGTAATCTATTCTTTTTTGTAGTACGTTTCACCAGTTATACAAAACTCAGAATCATTCAACCAGAATAAAGGGGTCTTCAGAGACTATTCCCAGAAATGTCAACATTTATATTTTATTTCTCATGTTTATATCTTAAATATGAAATTTTAATCAAAATAGAGCCGTTTTGAGAAAATAAACATTTTTAAAGTTTTTTCCATGTAATGGGTAGTTGGGGTGGGGAGATTTTCTGGAAAATCTTCGTGTCGTATTCTTGGAAGATACCAAACCCAAATATAAAATTTGGTGTTTAATGGACTTTTCGTTTTTTAGCTATGTTGTCCTCAGTCACGCATACTGATATTTTTCTTTTATTTATTTTTTGGGATTCAGGGGGTCTCAAAACATGTATTTCTGTTGAAATATCGGTACTGATTTTGTATTTTCTCTATAAACTGTGTACATAATACGTGGAGAGAAAGTAAGAAGTACCGAGGACTGCAGTTTCTGAATCTCGGCAAATGGGCTAAAGGTTGCCGTCACACAGTTCTAGAGATCTGCGGTAGAACTTTGTATTAAACGTAGTGTTTGTTGTTGTTGCAGGTAAAGCTCGCTGCCCGTATCCTGGAGATCCTGAACACGGCCGCATCGCACCAGTCAAATTCTCGTACGAGCCCGGGGATCATCTGAAGGTGACCTGTTCGACGGGGTACGTGGTTCGACTCGAGGCGCACTGGCCCCAGTGCCGAGGGGACGGCACCTGGTCTGAAGGAGTACCAGAATGCCGCTCCTATCGTGACGTCTGAACTTCACAGAGCCACAGACTGGTGTTTTGTACATATATCAGTGTGAATACAGACATTTTCAACTTGTGATTTGTGAAATGTCTAGTGAAATAACTCGTTATTTTCCAGTTGTATTAACTTATTTATGATACCGATTGCATCACGGGAATATTTTGTGGACTGTATTATATACTTGAGAACTTGATGCAAATATGCAGAAAGGGCCTATTATAAATTTAACGAAGAGAGTGGTTAAAAATAACGAGAAAGTTAAAAATATTTTTTGTTACTGGAAAATGTTGTGTTGTTAAGCAAGATAATTTTGAAATCCAATATAAGGAGTGGTCAAACGCCGGTTACAGTAAAGGATATGCAACGTGAAACGCTGGAAGTATAGTGAAAGTCACTACAAAGGTTGGTTCCGATCTCTGTGACGAATTTCTTTTTGAAATTTGCCCTTTTGAAAATTCATACCTCCAACACTTTCTTTTAAAAAATCTGATGTGTTACACTCACATGACTTTCTCTAGCTGTTTTACAAAACTTCTTACATAAGAGTATTCTTCTTTCCGCATCTTGCTAATCGAGGTACTCATTAGCACAATGTTCTTATTACTTAGTTCCTTATAAGTAGGAAAAAATAAGGGAATACACTAGATTAAAGCCATAGTCAATTGTTTTAAAAGCTGTCGTTATGCGATTGTCATTACAAATCCCTTCTTTTCTTGGCCAGGAGTAGGACAAAGAAAACCACACACTCCCGTCTGAGAAAAGTATAAGTACTACACAACTGAAACTAATAACAATGAATACCTCGAAAGCTGTAAGCTCCACGGGAAAAATGTATACAACATAACTTGTGTGTTTTAACAAGACCTACATTTTTTAAATAGTAAGTTTTTGTCTATCTCTTATGGTTTACTACTTATGCCAAATTAAGTAAAATTCATCCAGAATAAACAGGTCTTTAGAAGCGATTCCCGCAAAATTCAAGATATACATATTATTTGACAGCTAAATATCTTTAATATACGATATTTTAATCAAAATCGTTAGAGCCATTTTTAAGAAAATCACAATTTTCGAGAAAAGTTACATGTAAAGGGTAGTTTGGGGTGGGGGGATTTTTCTCAAAATCTTCGTGTCGCATCTCTGGAAGATACTAAACTTAAATACCAAGTTTGGTGCTTTACCGACTTTTCGTTTTTGAGTTATCGTGTTCACGGACACACGGACACACACACACGCGCGGACCTTTTTGTGAAATTGCCTCTTTTTTTTTTTTTTTTTGATACAGGGGATCCTAAAACATATATTTCCGGTGAAATCTCGGTATCGGATTTTTTGGTGGAATACAATACTTCTCTATCCCTATGTACATTGTACATACGGAGCTAGAGAAAGTTAAAATACAGTTCCGAGTCTGGTCGGGACTCCGGCGCTGATGACTTATTTTCTTTTTTTTTTTCCTTTTTCCCCAAATTCCCCTTTTTTACACTTTTATGACAAATACACATACACATTCAAAAACACGCAAATACCCATGCCCAATGCGGGACTCAAACCCACGATCTCCTTTGTCACGAAGCATCAAAGCGAGGTGCTTTAGCGAGCGTGGCTATGTCACATATTGAATCAATTGGATATCCCTTCAGTGTAGCTATGGCTTTGCACATTAATTTATATTACAGAAGGCTTTTATTCAGTACAGTAATGTCAATCTTAGCCCACTCCTACATACGTCACGACACGAGCAGTTGGCAGGCTGAGGGCAGCCCGATGGTATATGAGGTGTTCCCATTCTTGCTAGAATTAACCTGCAGTGTCCTCAGCTCCGGCGTTGATGTAGGTTTCACTCCTAATCTCACTTATCTCAGGGGTTTGTGGGTGAGGCTAATATATTAAAAGCACTGCATATTCCCTTACGACATGAATTTATTTGTATTATATATTTAACCGGGCGGCTAGCTTGTTCCTTATACATGTGTTCTAAATAAATGCAATCCCACCACATAATTATTAATGAGAAGCCTAATCTAACCCTCTGCACATCGACCCCCCCCCCACCACGTGCACACAGCTCAATGTGACGTGACCACAAGCTCAAGCGAGTAAGTAATTGAGAGTAAGAGTATAAGAGATTCTCCTGGGTGACGCTAACTTTCGCGCCACAAAATGTAACAGCATCTCTTATTGGTTCTTACAAGTTAGAAGAATAAATTGTGCCAAGTTCTACGTCCTAGCGTGCACATGACGCGTTTGGAAATACGCACTAGTTCCCTCTCACTTCAACATTAAGCTTTCTTTGTCTGTTTTTCCAACTCCTGTGCTATTTGGAAGACAAGTCGCTATTCCTGTCTCACTTCTTTATATGTCTGTTCTTTTCTATCATGCCTTCTTTAGCCTAAAACCTGTGCTCATTAGCAGGTGATGGTTTGTGATCTATAACCTGGAATTTCGCTAGCTTGCCTCGCCTAATTACCTTAATTACACAACTTGCATTGTCTTTTTACTTTCTCTACACGCACTATGTACTATGTACATAGTGCATAGAGAAGGTATTGCACTCCAACCAAAAATTCGATACCGAAATTTCTCCAGAAATACATGTTTTAGGACTCCCTGTATCCCAGGTCCGTGTGTGTGTGTGTCTGTCCGTGTGTCTGTGAACACAATAACTCAAAAACGAAAAGTAGCTAAAATACCAAACTTGGTATTTAAGTTTAGTATCTTCCAGGAATGCGACACAAAGATTTTGAGAAAAATCCCCCCACTCCAAACTACCTTTTACATGTAACTTTTTTTCGAAAATTTTGATTTTCGCAAAAATGGCTCTAACGATTTTGATTAAAATATCGAATATTAAAGATATTTACCTGGCAAACAAAATGTATATCTTGAATTTTCGGGGAATAGCTTCTGAACACCTGTTTATTCTGGATGAATTGTGCTTAATTTGGCATAACTAGTAAACCGTAAGAGATAGACAAAAACTTACTATACAAAAAATTTAGATCTTGTTAAAATACACAAGTTATGTCATATACATTTTTCTCGTGGAGCTTACCGTATTAGAGGTATTCGTAGTTATTAGTTTCAGTTGTGAAGTAAGCGATTTGAGATGACAATCGCATAACGACAGCTTTTAAAACATTTGACTATTGGTTTAGCCTAGTGTATTCCCTTATTTTCTTCCATGTTATGCCGGACTGAATAATAAGAACATTGTGCTAATGAGTACCACGATAAGCAAGGTGCAGAAAGAAGAAGAATCTTATGTATGAAGTTTGTAGAACAGCTAGAGAAAGTCATGTGAGTGTAACACATCAGATTTTTTCAACCTCCAATGGGCTAAAATAAAAGACAAGTTCATAGAAAACAATTATTATATTTCTAAAAGTGTTGTACACTTATGCTTACTTTTCAACATAATCACCAAAATGATTGAGACATTTATCGTATCTGTGCACAAGTTTTGCAATATCCGCTTCAAAAAATGTTGCCGCCAATGATTTCAAATGAGCACTGACGTTGTTTTGAAGATCTTCGTACTTTACGACGTTTGCGGAGAGCCATTCAAAACAAACGAAGGGGAATGCTGACTTCAGGAATTGTGTTGATCCATGACAACGCTCGTCCACACACTGCTGGCACAACCCATCGGCTCCTTGAACAATTTCAATGGGACATTTTTGATCATCTGCCATACAATCCTGCCCTGGCACCCAGCGACTTTCACCTTTTCCCTGAACTGAAGACGTGGCTCGGAGGGCAGCACTTTCAAACCAACGAAAATCTTCATTTGAAATCATTGGCGGCAACATTTTTGAAGCGGCTATTGCAAAGCTTGTGCACAGGTACGATAAATGTCTCAATCTTTTCGGTGATTATGTTGAAAAGTAGCCATAAGTGTACAAAACTTATAGTAATATAATAATTGCTGTCTATTATTTTGTCCTCTATTTATAGCCTATCGGAGGTTTAAAAAAATTCGGCCCTCGTACATAGAACTCATCACAACATATCATTACCTTTATTAGGTTATTATTATTTCTACAATTTTATATTTCTTTAAGTTTCTCAGCTATTTTATTCAGTGTCACTGAAGGAATCTTTTCTCTTCCTCTTAAAGTCGTACACGTGTCCATTTGTAACAGCCATGTTATTGCAAGATGTGCCTACAACAGCTCTTTTGTCATGAAGTAAGCTAGCCATCATTTTTGTCTCTAATTTAATCCTTTGTTTGGTTTTCATCAGATTTGTCGATGAAAAATGTTTTTCTACTGTTGCACTTGAGTGTGGGAAACCCAACAATAATCTCACAGAACGAGAAATTATCGGGTATAGTGACTGCCTCTCCATTTGTTCTAAGTGCACAATTTTTTTAAACAATAATAATTTCGTATTCCGAGTGAGAACACCATTTCTGAACACATGAAAAATATCTGAAATTTCGTTATAGAGGCCTTTGATTCTGTAACTAGTCAGATATTTCTGTAGATCTACAGAAATTTCTTTCAAGTTGGCAACGCCGTTCGCGCAAAGCGAGCTTTGGCTCACAGGGCAAAAATGCTACCGATTCAATGAAGAAAGAGCCGCCATCTTGTTGTACTACAAAATAGCATACACTCCATACGCAACACCTGACAAAATAATTGTTTTTCCAAGTTTTTGAAGTAAAGAACAAAGTATAATAGAAGGGGAGAGATCTTGGTTGAAGGAATATTCAATATAATCACATTTTTTTTTTTGGCCTGTCAGATGTTATTGTTGATAAATTGGTATTATTGCAGTCAACATTGCAGCAAGGTCATAACTTAATTTTGTTCTAATTTATTGCTCTAAAACTACTGCTAATGTAACAAAAGATGTACCATATATTACAGCATTTGTTTAAAAACTTTAGTAGAATGTGTGATATTAATCAAGAATTTCGGTCGAGGAATATTGCGACAATTACCATTGCATTCTCAAGGTCCTGGTATCATAAACACATAATTTGATATGAATTATTTCTCACGATAGCCTCCAAATGGGCGAATTAGCAAGAGGTTTCTTATAAACAGGAGTAGGTTGTCAATTTTGTCTGCGAATTGCCTTTACCCAAGCTTCTCTAAGGTATTTACGAAATCTAAAATCTAACAAACAATACAGAATCGCTCTGTTAATAATGAGTGTATATATATTTCACTAAGAATACCACCGAAGAATCACTTAAACAAGTATACTAGCCTATGTATTGAAACACATTTCCCTTTCTTTGTTTATGCTGTTGCTATTCGAGAAACTACCCCCAAACATCATACACGTATTGACTATTTTACTGGTTTAAAACTTACCGTCTATATTTACGTTTCGTTGAAATTTAACACAGTAAAATAATATTTTTGGGTGCACATTTAATCCACAAAAGGCGTACTCATCTCAAAAGTGTAGTGGCTAAATATGGCGGCTTGGCAAAAACGTGCTTCACCAACCATATTGCATAAAGATAAGGCATTTCTATTTATTCTCTCTCTATCTGTGCTCTAGACAGGCAAATATGTGAATGATGTGAAAATGTTGGTTTCTCAAACATTTGTGACACAAAATATATGATAATTCGTTTCCAGAGATCGGAAATGGCCTTCCGTATTGCAAAAAATATGTCGTTTTGTCATATCCATTGGAATAAACTTAACATAGAGATTTTAAAATATTCAACCTACACACTTCCAAGGAACATGGACAAAAAGAAGCAAACAAAGATTTGTATGTTGCTATTATAATTATAAAACCATATACAAATACAAATTTCGTCTCCTCATTTTCTTCCTAATAGCTCATCCAGGATTTCAGAACCTTGTGTTTAAGGTGATGCGTCTGTGAAATATCGAAAATCCACCGTATTTAAGATACCTTACTGAAAAATATATCAGTTACTGTAAGCAATAATAATTATATTACTTTCTCTACACGTACTATGTACATAGTGTATAGAGAGGTATTGTATTGCACCCAAACATTCGATACCGAGATATCAAAAGAAATGCGTGTTTTGGAACCCCTGAATCCAAAAAAAAGCTTTTTAGAAAAACGTCAATGACTTTTTCTATACCTCTGCGACAAAATATTGCTAAAAAGCTTATGTTTCTATTTACTTCATGCTAATTGAAAAAATCAGCAGAAATTATTTATTGCTTGCTTCCTTGTAAGTAGAAGCGAAATAAGGGAGTACCATAGGTTAAAGTGATAGTCAAAAGTTGCTTGCAATGTGACTCAAGTACTTTCGTTTGTATGCACACGAGTTAACAAATTCCTATATGAGAAAAGCATAAGTTTTTTAAAGGTGAAATCAAGAACAAGGTATAGCTCAAAAAACAATCAACTCCGTGAGAAAATTTTATATAATATAAATTGTGTGTTTTCACGTGCTCTACATTTTTGTGTATCTCTAACGGTTTAACATTTATGCAAAATTCCTTAAAATTCATCCAGAATAAAATAGTCTTCAGAGGCTATTCCCAGAAAATTGAAGATATACATTTTATTTGTCAGATAAATATCTTTAATATCGATATTTTAATTAAAATTGTTAGAGCCATTTTTGAAAAAAACAAAATTTTTAAAAAACAGTTACATGTAAAGGGTAGTTTGGGGTGGGGGGATTTTTCTCAAAATCTTCCTGTTGCATCCCTGGAAGATATTTAACTTAATACCAAATTTGGTATTTTACCGACTTTTCGTTTTTGAGTTATGCTGCCCACAGACACACACACAAGTTAGTTTTTATGTAAATCATTTTTTTTTTTATTCAGCAGGTCCTAAAACATGTATTTCCGGTGAAATCTCGGTATCAGGTTTTTGGGTACTTTACAATATCTTCTCTATATACTGTGTACATAGTATTGTAAAGAATGTAAAACTCTGATGTGCTCCATTCACAAGAATTTCTCTTTTCTCTATTTTGGAATGAACTATTCTTTTCTTCTATGTACTTCATGTTAATCAAGATAAGCGGTACCAGAAATAGTCTTATTACTTAGTTCCTTGTGTATAGAAATAAACTAAGCTAAATAACTAGACCATAAAGAAAGTCAAATCCTTTAAAAGCTGGTCGCTATATATTTGAAATTCGGTTCTCTTTGCATGGCCAGGAGAAAAACAAAAACAATAAAACAAAACAAAAACGGAATGACCGATTTCCATATGAAAAAAAGTTGAAGTATTTTAAAATTGAAACCCGTGATGAAGAGTATTTCAGAAATGGTTAACTCCACAAATCAAAACAAACGAACAAAAATCATGTTTCGTTTATTGCTGGCCTTCCAAAGCGAACCAACTTATTTTGTTCACATAGCAATATCTTTAAAAATCTGATGTGTACCATTCACATGACTTTCTCTATATCCCTGCAACAAATTGTTCTTAAAAAACTTATGCTTCTATTTGCTTCATGCTAATCTAGAAAAACTAGCAGAAATAGTCTTAGTACCTTCTTCCTTGTAAGCAGAAAGGAAATAAGGGAGTAGCATAGGTTAAAGCCATAGTCAAAAGCTGGTTACTATGTGACTGAAGTTCCTTTGTTTGTATGGATTTGAGTTGACAAATTCCTGTATGAGAAAAGTTAAGATTTTCGACCCTGAAAACAAAACCAAGGAATATCCCAAAAACGATCAACTCCAAGAAAAAAATGTATGCAGCATAAATTGTGTGTTTTAATGTGCTCTACATTTTGTGTGTGATAAGTTTTTTCTATCTCTTACGGTTTAGCAGTTATACAAAATTCCGGAAAATTCTCTCAGAATAAAGTAGTCTTCAGAGGCTATTCCCAGAAAATTCAAAATATACATTTTATTTTTCGGGTAAATATCTTTAATATACGATATTTTAGTTAAAATCGTTAGAGCCATTTTTTAGAAAAACCAAATTTTCGAAAAAAGTTCCATGTAAAGGGTATTTTGGGGTGGAGGGATTTTTCTCAAAATCTTCGTGTCGCATCCCTGGAAGATTCTAAACTTAAATACCAAGTTTGGTATTTTACCGACTTTTCCTTTTTGAGTTATCGTGTTCACAGACACACGGACACACACACATGGACCTTTTTCTAAAAATACTTTTTTTAGATAAAGGGGACCCTAATGTTTACTTTTGCTTTAGCCTACAGTAAGTAATTAGACCATTCCTGCTAATGTTTATCCCGATTAGCATGATGTAAAAATATTTTCTTTGCAGAACGAAAAATCATGTGAATGGAACACATCAGGTTTTTAACTATATCAATCTCTCTTATGTGAGATCGATTATAAACTGTTTAAGTTTCTGTTGACACAAATTTCATGTAAATGCAACACCTGACAGCGAAGTATATATGTTTATAACGGAAAAACGTTTCTGTACTATAAAATTACATTACGATACTGGAATAGAACTTTCAAGCCACTCAAATGAGAAATCTGGATTTTAAAGTTTTTACTTTCTCTACACGTACTATGTACATAGTGTATAGATAAGGTGTTGCATTCTACCCAAAATTTCGATACCAAGATAGCACCGAAACTACATGTTTTAAGGTTCCCTGTATCAAAAAAAAAAAGCATCTTCATGAAAAGGTCCGTGTGTTTGTGAACACGATAACTCAAAAACGAAAAGTCGATAAAGTAATAAACTTGGTACTTAATTTAGTATCTTCCAGGGATGCAACACGAAGATTTTGGGAAAAATCCCCCCACCCCAAACTAACCTTTACATGGAACTTTTTCAAAATGTTTGATTTTCTCAAAAATGACTTAACGATTTTGATTAAAATATCATATATTAAAGATATTTACCTGACAAATAAAATGTATAATTTGAATTTTCTGAGAATAGCCTCTGAAGACTACTTTATTCTGAACGAATTTTACGGAATTTTGCATAACTGCTAATCCGTAAGAGACGGAAACAAACTTACCACACAGAAATGTAGAGCACTTTAAAACACACAATTTATGTTATATGCATTTTTTTCGTGGAGTTGATCGTTTTTTAGATGTTCCTTGTTTTTGGATTCAGCTTTAAAAAAGCTGATGTGTACCATTTACATGACTTTATCTATATCCCTGCAACAAATTATTCTTAAAAATCTTATACTTCCTTTAACCTTATGCTAATCAGAAAAAATTAGCAGAAATAGTCTTATTACTTGCTTCCTTGTAAGTAGAAGCGAAATAAGGGACTGCCATAGGTTAAAGTGATAGTCAAAAGCTAGTTGCTATGTCAATGAAGTTCCTTTGCTTATATGGATAAGAATTGAGTTCCTGTATGAGAAAAGTGTACGTTTTTCATAGCAGAAACCAAAAATAAGGAATGTGTAAAAAACGACGAACTCCACGAAAAAAATATATATATAAAATAAATGGTGTGTTTTAATGTGCTCTACATTTTTTGTGCAGTAAGTTTTTGTCTATCTCTTACGGTTTAGCAGTTATACAAAAGTCAGTAAAATTCGTCCAGAATAAACTACTCTTCAAAGGCTATTCCCAGAAAATTCAAGATATATATTTTATTTGTCAGGTAAATATCTTTAATATACGAAATTTTAATCAAAATCGTTGTAGCCATTTTTGAGAAAATCAAACTTTTCGAAAAAAATTCCATGTAAAGGGTAGTTGGGGGTGGGGGGATTTTTCTCAGAATCTTCAGGTCGCATCCCTGGAAGATACTAAACTTAAATACCAAGTTTCTTTTCGTTTTTGAGTTATCGTGTTCACAGACACACGGACACACACACACACATGGACCTTTTTGTTAAAATGCTTGTTTTGGATATTGGGGAATCTAAACATATATTTCCGGGGAAATCTCGGTATCGAATTTTTGGGTGGAGTGCAATAACTTCTCTATACACTATGTACATAGTGCGTATAGAGAAAGCAAAATTAAACACACAGGGCTTTGTCAACTTCTGTCCATACAAATAAAGGAACTTCAGTGACATAGCAACCAGATTTTGAGTATCAGTTTAACGTATGGTACGCCCTTAATTCGCTTCTAATTACAAGGAAGCACGTAATAAGACTATTTCTGTTAATGGAAGAATAACCTTTTTAACAATAATTTGTTGCAGAGATGTAGAGAAAGGCATGTGAATGGAACACATCAGATTTTTCACAGCAGTATTTGTCTTAATTTAGCATTGTGTGGTGAGTTTGGTTGAAAAATTGTCAACTGTGTATGACGTCATTGATGTAAAGCCTGCTCTTGCAAACATTATGTTTATGGCAGAAACGCCACTGGCTAAGCATAATTATAACTTCATTAGTAAAATGTTACGCAGTTTTTTTTTAAAGTCAAAGAATGAGACTTGTTATACATTAATTTGATCTTGCTAATGCCTCTCTTCCTTTAGGGCATTTTACAATTTGGTGCAAGAACAACACACAAAAGTGTATTTTTTACACACTCCACAAAAAAATTCAAGAGCGAGATTTCACCGGAAATATATGTTTTAGGGTCCCCTGTATCCAAAAAAAAAGTAATTTCAGAAAAAGGTCCGTGTGTGAAAAGTCGGTAAAATACCAAACTTGGTATTTATGTTTAGTATCTTCCAGGGATGCTACACGAAGATTTTGAGAAAAATCCCCCCACCCCAAACTACCCTTTACATGGAATGTTTTTTGAAAATATTGATTTTCTGAAAAATGGCTCTAACGATTTTGATTAAAATATCGTATATTAAAGATATTTACCTGACAAATAAAAGGTATATTTTGAATTTTCTCGGAATAGCCTCTGAAGACTACTTTATTCTGGGTCAATTTTACAGAATTTTGCATAACTGCTAAACCGTGACAGATGGACATAAGCTTACCACACAACAAATATAGAGCACTTTAAAACACACAATTTATGTTACATACATTTTTTTCGTGGAGTTGGTTGTTTTTGAGATATTCCATGTTTTTGGTTTCAGCTATAAAAATCATACTTTTCTCATACAGGACTTTGTGAACGCGTGTCCATACAAACAAAGAAACTTCAGTCACATAGCAACCAGCTTTTGACCATCGCTTTAACCTATGGCACTCCCTTATTTCGCTTCTACTTACAAGGAAGCAAATAATAAGACTATTTCTGCTAATTTTTTCTCGATTAGCAGGAAGTAGATAGAAGCATAAGTTTTTTAACAACAATGGATTGCAGAGTTGTAGAGAAAATCATGTGCATGGAACATCAGATTTTTACTTTCTATAGTCCATATCTACAACGTACATAGTGAATAGAGAAGGTATTGCATTTCACCCCAACATTTGCCGACGAAATTTCACTTGGCATTTAAGTTTGGTATCTTGATAGGATGCCACACGAAGTTTTCAAGAAAATCCCCCCACCATTAACTACCCTTTACATGGAAAAATTTTAGAAAGTTTTGTTTTTCCTAAAAACGGCTCAAACGATTTTGATTAAAATACCACATATTAAAGCCAAATCTATCACGAATAAAATGCACATCTTGAATTGTTTGGGAATAGCTTCCAAAGACCTGTTTATTCTGGATAAATGTTGCTTAATTTGGCTTAACTAGTAAACCGTAAGAGATAGACAAAAACTTACTATACAAAAATGTAGATCCTGTTAAAATACACAAGTTATGAAATACACATTTTCTTCGTGGAGCTTACCGTTTTCGAGGTATTCCTGTTATTAGTTCAATTGATAAGTACTTAGAGTTTTCTGAGACGGAAGTGTCCTTTTTCTCTTATTTTACTCCTGGCCAAGCAAAGAAGCGATTTGCAATAACAATTGCATAACGATAGTCTTTTAAAACATCTGACTATCACTTTAGCACAGTGCATTCCCTTAGTTCCATTCTACTTATAAGGAACTAAGTAACAACATTCTGCTAATGTTTATCTCGATTAGCATTGTGTTGAAAGAAGAATTATATTTCGTGAGAAGTTTGTTTGTAGAGTAGCTAGAGAAATTAGTGAGTTTAACACATCAGATTTTTTTTTTGAAAAGGCAAAGAATGAAGTTTGTTATACAGGGTGTTATTGAACTACACCGAAATATTTTCACAGAATATGTAGATTACTTAAATAAGTTTTTTGAGATAGGAGATTTATGGCCAGTTTATTGGAATTTCGAAGTAACGGCTGTAAGTTTCTGAAGTGCCAGTACGCCACGTATCGCGGCACTTGGTCTGGAATGAAATAAATAATAATAAAAAACATCTACTTTATGACAGGAATCGAACTCATGACCTTGGGATGGCAGCTTCCCGCGTTAAATCACTAGCGCAATTGATAAAACGCCTCACGAGTAGGCTACATAACTCAAGAACATAGTTAATGAATGCTCAGTGTCGCACTGTCGAGATTTTACAGATTTTTGCGACATTAAATTTTGAGAACGCTAGTAACGAGCTGCTAAAATCAATATTTCTAAACTCGGGCAGCAGTTTTAAAGACATTCTTATCCTCTCTATACGCACTATGTACACAGTGCATAGAGAAGGTATTGCACTCCACCCAAAAGTTCGATACCAAGATTTCACCGGAAATATATCTTTTAGGGTCCCCTGTACCTAAAAAAAGCATTTTCAGAAAAAGGTCCGTGTGTGTGTCCGTGTGTCTGTGAACACGATAACAAAAATACGAAAAGTCGGTAAAATACCAAACTTGGTATTTAAGTTTAGTATCATCCAGGGATGCGACACGAAGATTTTGAGAAAAATCCCCCTACCCGAAACTACACCTTATATGGAACTTTTTTCGAAAATATTGATTTTCCAAAAAATGGATCTAACGATTTTGATTAAAACATCGAATATTAAAGATATTTACCCGACAAATAAAATGTATATTTTGAATTCTCTGGGAATAGCCTCTGAAGACTAGTTTATTCTGAGTGAATTTTCCGGAAGAGATAAGGCACAAATTTACCAAACAAAAAATGTAGAGCACGTTAAAACACACAATTTATGTGTTATACATTTTTTTCTTGAAGTTGATCGTTTTTTAGATATTCCTTGTTTTTGTTTTCAGGGTCGAAAAGCTTAACTTTTCTCATACAGGAATTTGCCAACTCCTGTCCATACAAACAAAGGAACTTCAGTAACATAGTAACCAGCTTTTGACTATCGCTTTAACCTATGCTACTCCCTTATTTCCTTTCTGCTTACAAGAAGAAAGTAATAAGACAATTTCTGCTAATTTTTCTAGATTAGCATGAAGTAAATAGTAGTATAAGCTTTTTAAGAATAATTTGTTGCAGGGATATAGAGAAAGTCATGTGAGTATAACACAACAGATTTTTTCAACCTGCTTTGCCATAACACCGACTTATCAGCACCTGATACCCACACGTTTAACGCTATGTGGTTGCGTTATTTTTATCCGGGACCATGCATCGCCGATCTCAAATTACTTATATCAGTCACGTGCACAATCTCCCAAATTATTTCGGTGTAGTTCATTAACACCCTGTATGTTAATTTGGTGTGTTCCTTTAGGGCGGTTTACTATTTGCTGCAAGAACAACACACAAAACTCTGATGTGTTCCATTCACATGACTTTCTCTATATCTCTGCAACAAATTATTTTTAAAAAGATTATCCTTCTATTTACTTCCAGCTAATCGAGAAAAAATTGGAAGAAATAGTCTTATTACTCGCTTCCTTGTAAGTAGAAGCGAAATAAGGGAGTACCATAGGTTAAAGTGATAGTCAAAAGTGACTGAAGTTCCTTTGTATGGACAGGAGAGGACAAATTCCTGTATGAGATAAGTTTTTATAGCTTAAACCAAAAACAAGGAAAATCTCAAAAACAATCATCTCTACGAAAAAAGAGTATACAACATAAATTGTGTGTTTTAATGCCCTCTACATTTTTGTGTGTTAAGTTTTTGTATCTCTCTTACGGTTTAGCACTTATGCAAAATTCCGTAAAATTCACACAGAATAAAGTAGCCTTCAGAGGCTATTCCCAGAAAATTCAAGATATACATTTTATTTGTCAAGTAAATATCTTTAATATACGATATTTTAATCAAAATTGTTAGAGACATTTTTTAGAAAATAAAAATTTTCGAAATATGTTCCATGTAAAGGGTAGTTTGGAGAAGGGGGATTTTTCTCAAAATCTTCGTGTCGCAGCCCCGGAACTTAAATACCAAGTTAGGTATTTCACCGACTTTTCGTTTTTGAGTTATCGTGTTCACAGACACACGGACACACACTGGGACCTTTTTCTGAAAATACTTTTTTTGGATACAGGGGACCCTAAAACATATATTTCCGATGAAATCTCTATATCGAACTTTTTGGTGGAGTGCAATACCTTCTCTACACATTATGTACATAGTGCGTATAGAGAAAGTAAAAACGAGTATTTTTACATTCTCTAGCTCGTATCTACAAGGCACACAGTCGATAGAGAAGGTATTGCATTCCACCACATTCAACGTTGTGATTTCACCGGAATTATGTGTGTCTGTGGACTGTTAAATACCAAACTTGGTATTTAATTTTAGTATCTTTCTAGGATGCTACACATTTATTTCAACAAAAAAATCCCCAACTCCACCCAAAATAACCTTTACATGGAATAATGTTTAAAAATGTTGTTTATCTCAAAAATAGGTTTAACGAGATTGATTAAAATGTCATATATTAAATATATTTAAATTTTAAATAAAATGATAATCTTGAATTTTTGGGAATAGCCTTTGAACACCTGTTCATTCTGAATCAAATTTGCTGACTTTTGCAAACTGTAAGACAGACAGAAAAACGTACCACTCAAAAAATCAAGACGTCGTTAAAACACAAAATTTGTGCTTATATGTATTTATGTTATAGAGTTCACAGTTTCCGAGATACAATGTGTTCCATTCACATGGCTTTCTCTTCATCTCTACAACAAAGTATTATTAAAAAGCTTAAGCTTCTATTTACTTCATGCAAATTGAGAAAAAAATTAGCAGAAACAGTCTTATTGCTTGCTTTCTTGTAAGTAAAGTGAAATAAGGGAGTACCAAAGGTTAAAGTGATAGTAAAAAGCTGTTTGCTATGTAACTGAAGTTCCTTTGCTTGTGTGGACAGGAGTT
This sequence comes from Hymenopus coronatus, assembly GCA_030762935.1. Lineage (NCBI taxonomy): Eukaryota > Metazoa > Arthropoda > Insecta > Mantodea > Hymenopodidae > Hymenopus > Hymenopus coronatus. Next base: position 17,181,319 of record CM060882.1, on the reverse strand, counting down.
TACAAATTCCTGTATGAGAAAAGTAAAAGTTTTCTGAAGCTGAAACCAAAACAATATCTAAAAACCGATTAACCCCACGAAAAAAAGGTATATAACATAAATTGTGTGTTTTAATGTGTTCTACATTTTTGTGCGGTAAGTTTTTGTCTATCTCTTACGGCTTAGCAGTTATACAAAATTCCGTAAAATCTATCCAGAATAAAGTAAGCTTCAGAGAGTATTCCCAGAAATGTGAAGATAAACATTTTGTTTGTAAGGTAAATATCTTAAATATACGATATTTTAATCAAAATCGTTAGAGCCATTTTGAGAAAATCTACATTTTCGAAAAAAGTTTGGTGTGGGGGAATTTTCTCAAAATCTTCGTGTCGCATCCCTGGAAGATACTAAACTTAAACACCAACTTTGGTATTTTACCGACTTTTCGTTTTTGAGTTATCGTGTTCACACACAGACACGGACCTTTTTCTGATTTTTTATACAGAGGACCTTAAAACATTTACTTCCGGTGAATATATATTTCTTGGTGTCGAGTTTTTTGGTGGACTGCAATACCTTCTATATATACTATGTACATAGTACGTGTAGACAAAAATTAAAAATTGGGCGAAATTGTATTCACGCATGTACGGGCGTCAACTGTTGACTCGAAAAAAATTGGATCTTTCTCAGCTAATAACGAACCATATATTATTTTTTTTTTTCGTCATGAAGTGGCATTTCATGAACAATAATCAGAGCTATAATAACGATTATCTTGTGTACACACATATACATGAAGGTGGAACCAAACCTTGTTCGTGAAAAATATTTTTGTAGGTAATTTCGCCTTTGTATATATTACTGAAAGTCCACTCACAAAATGTGTTAACAAAAACGAATTATAAATAAACATACGCTGCGCAGTATAAAACAAATGCTGAGCCATAATAAACTTTATGACTAAGTACAGTATTATCTGACGTGTTACACTCACATGACTTTCTCTAGCTGTTCTACAAACTTCTTACATAACATTATTCTTCTTTGTCCACATTGCTAATCGAGTTACTCATTAGTACAATATTCTTATTACTTAATTCCTTATAAGTAGGAAGAAAATAAGGGAATGCACTAGGCTAAACTGATATTCAAATGTTTTACAAGCTGTCGTTATGTGATTGTCATTACAAATCGCTTCTTTTCTTGGCCAAGAGTAGAACAAAAGAAAAACGGACACTGTCATCTGAGAAAAGTATAAGTACTTCACAACTGAAACTAATAACAATGAATACCTCGAAAATGGTAAGCTCCACGAAAAAAATGTATATGACGTAAGTTGTGTATTTTAACAAAGCATACACTTTTTGTGTAGTAAGTTTTTGTCTATCTCTTACGGTTTACTAGTTATGCCGGATTAAGCAAAATTCATCCAGAATAAACAGGTCTTTAGAAGCTATTCCCAGAAAATCCAAGAAATACATTTTATTTGGCATGTAAATATCTTAAATTTACGAGATTTTAAGCAAAATCGTTACAGCAATTTTTAAAAGAATTAAAACTTTTTGAATTTTTTCCGTGTGAAAGGTAGTATGGGATGGGGGGATTTTCTTCAAAATCTTCGTTTGGTATTTAAGGGTCTTTTTGTTTTTGAGATATGTTGTGCACAGATATATTGCTTTTTTGGATTCAGCAGGATGCAAAACATGTATTTCTGGTGAAATATCGGTATCGTATTTTTGGGTACATTACAATGCCTTCTCTATACACTCTGTATACAGTACGTGTAGAGAAAATAAGAATAATAAAGCACACTGGCAACAGCTCAACCACGCGATATCACCGTCAACTCAATACTGCAATTTCAGAGCAGAGAGAAACAAGTCAGCACCGTTACCTTTAGTACAGCAAATATGTGTTATGTTTTCGTTTGAGCAGTAAAAAAGAACACCGCGTAGGGGTTCGGATGTTTTTGGGTGGCACAGTAGCAGAAATGTATAAAATAACGAGAGTGAATCTGTGACGTTTGGTGAAGCTGTAATACAAAAATATAATGTGGTCCATTTACATGAATATCTCTACATCTCTGCAACAAATTATTGTTAAAAATCTTATGCTTCTATTTACTTCATGCTAATTGAGAAAAAAATAACTAAAATAGTCTCATTACTTGCTTCCATATAAATAGAAGCGAAATAAGGGAGTACCACAAGTTAAAGAGATGGTCAAAAGCTGGTTGCTATGTGACTGAAGTTCCTTTGTTGTATGGATAGGAGTTGACAAATTCCTGTATGTATACGTTTTTCAAAGCTGAAACCAAGAAAAAGGAATATCTCAAAAACGATCAACTCCACGAAAAAATGTGTACAGATAAATTATGTGCTTTAACGTGCTCTACATTTTTTGAGTAGTAAGCTTTCTCTGTCACGGTTTACCAGCTACGCAAAATTAGGGAAAATTCATCCAGAATAAACATGTCTTCAGAGGGTATTCCCAGAAAAGTGAAGATATACATTTTATTTATCAAATAAATATCTTAAATAAAAGAGGTTTTAATCAATATCGTTAGACTCATTTTTGAGAAAATTGAAATGTTCGAAATTTTTTCCATGTAAAGGGTAGTTTGGAGTGGGGGATTTTTTTGAAAATCTTCGTGTTGCGACTCTGGAAGAAACCAAGTGTGGTATTGAACGGTCTTTTCGTTTTTGAGCTATGCTATCCACAGACGCACTCACGAATCTTTTTCTAATTTTTTTTTTTTTTTTTGGATTCAGGTGGAAATATCAGTATCGTATTTTTGGGTACCTTATAACACCTTCTCTATTCAATTGGTACATAGTACGAGTAGAGAAAGTAAAAATAATAATAAAGCTCAAATGCACTATATCGCCATCAACTCAATACTGCAATTACAGAGCAGAGAGAAACAGATCAGCACCGTGACCTTGAGTACAGCTGTTGTGTGTTATGTTTCCGAGTGCGCAGTGGAAAAACACCGCGCAGCGTTTCAGTTGTTTTTGCGTCGCACGGTACCAGAAATACACAAAATAACGAAAGTTGAATAGCGTGTATCTGTGATGTTTTGTGAAGCTTTAATATAAAAATGTATCCCGCACTAAATTGCTGCAGTGAGCTTCAATGATACAAATAAAATAATGTCTCGATTGCAGAGCCACATCTGCTGGAGAGTGTTTCAAAATGTTTTTACGACCATTAACTTGATATGAAAACATGTAAATCACCATTTCTACAGAATGTGAAAAGTTTATTCATGACATTAAACTGAAATATACGTGGTTTTGTTTCTCTAAATCCAGTGATGTATAACGTTGTTCATTTCCCTTTTTATTCTACGCTGTTAAGTTATATATTAACTTTGCATTTCCCCCTTCCCCCTGAAAAGGCTACATAAAACCATAAACTAATCAAGAAGATATATCTTCCTAATTGCAGCATATATTAATTAAGTACAACTCGACAGGATCATAGGGAAAAAGAGTTAATATTAAAAGCTTTCAATGGGAAATTTATTCTGGTTTTAAACTTCGATATATTACATTCACATGACTTTCTCTAGCAGCTCTACAAAAAAAATTCTTACAAAAAATTATTCCTCTTTCTATACAATGCTAATCGAGATAAACATTTGCAGAATTTTCTTATTACTTAGCTCCTTATAAGAAGAAGGGAACTTAAGGAATGACTAGGCTAAAGTGAGAGTCAAATGTTTTAAAAGCCGTCGTTATGCGACTGTCATTGCAAATCGCTTCTTTGTTTGGCCAGGAGTAGAAAAAAAACTCTGATGTGTTCCATTCACATGACTTTCTCTATCTCTCTGTAACAAATTATTGTTAATAAGCTTATCTTTTATTTATTTCATGCTAATCGAGGAAAATTAGCAGAAATAGTCTTATTTCTTGCTTTATTGTAAGTAGAAGCGAAATAAGGGAGCACCATAGGTTAAAGTGAAAGCCAAAAGCTGTTTGCTATGTAACTGATGTTCCTTTGTTTGTGTGGACAGGAGTTGACAAATTCCTGTATGAGAAAAGTATAAGTTTTTCAAAGCTGAAACCAAGAAAAAGGAATATCTCAAAAACGATCAACTCCACGAAAAAATGCATACAACATAAATTGTGTTTTAGCGTGTTCCACATTTTTTGTGTGTTAAGTTTTTGTCCATCTCTTACGGTTTATTATTTATACAAAAATCATCCAGAATAAAGTAGTCTTAAGAGGCTATTCCCAGAAAATTCAAAATATACATCTTAATACATTTTATTTGTCAGGTAAATATCTTTGATATAAGATATTTTAATCAAAATCGCTAGAGCCATTATTTAGAAAATCAAAATTTTTGAAAAAAGTTCCATGTAAAGGGTAGTTTGGGGTGGGGGGATTTTTCTCAAAATCTTCGTGTCGCATCCCTGGAATGTACTAAACTTAAATACCAAGTTTGGTATTTTACCGACTTTTCGTTTTTGAGTTATCGTGTTTACAGACACACGGACACACGGACACACACACGGACCCTTTTGTGAAAATGCTTTTTTTAGATAAAGGGGACCCTAAAACATATATTTCCGGTGAAATCTCGGTATCGAATATTTTGGTGGAGTGCAATACTTTCTCTATTCACTATGTACATAGTGCGTAGTGCGTAATAAGCTTTTTAACAATGATTCAGTGTAGAGATGTAGAGAAAGTCATGAGAATGGAACACATAAGCTTTTTATACATCAAATTTTCTAAAATATTATTTCACAGTTTCAAATTATTCTACACTTCTTAGACTTTGTTTAAGCGCAACTAAATTTCCCAGAAAATGCAGAAGTATTCATTGTGATATTACAGTCAATAAAAGGGTCCTAACCGTCCACCGTGGCCCAGGCCTAACATGCTAGCTGCTGGTTCCCAAGGCCGCGGGTTCAAACTCGGTGGAGGACAATGGATTTTTTTCGGGCGTAAAGTCCTTTGGATGGCTTCCTTCGGAAGGGAATAAAGTCGTTGATCCCGTATCGTAGATTTACGGCACCTAAAGAATCTCAAGTCTGATAAAGAGGCCTCTGAGTAAAATTAAGTGGTCTTTCATGCCCAGTATAGAATGGAACGCTAGGAACCACAGTAGTTAAAGAGCGACCATAAATAGAACTCCAATTCTACGAATTCTCATACCATAATTTTGGACTGAAACACAAGTTAATTTAATTTAATTACTTTAGAGTAAAAGTTGGAAGCCATTTTGAAAAGCTGTATATAATTTATATAAACTTAACCTGAATCTTTAGTATTATTTTCTGCTCTGGTTTCAATTTGAAAACACATTATGTGAATCTCAAGAAAATTATTTCACGTATTTTTATTTCCAGTAATTGAAGTCTGCTTTGTTACATATTTCCAATGAAGTACCTTTGGATTTGAATGTTGCTTTAATTGTGAAAAATCATTCGTTTCGCCACAAACACAAGTCTGATGCAAACTTATGAACTGATTTTTTGTGAGTGCGTATTGTATAGCCCCTCGAAATGGAAGCTGGCGAGACAAAACAGAATAAAAACCCCCTCACGTCATTCAGACAGGATTCAGGAAATGGGTTATACCGGATGCACGGGAACAGTTTTCCGCTTCGACGTGTATGCATACCTGCTAGGGAAATTAAAAATGTAGATCTCGTTAAAGACACAATTTATGTCACATATATTTTTTGTAGAGTTAACCATTTCCGAGATATCCTTGTTATTGGTGTAAATCTTAAAATACTTAAACGTTTCTCACAGTGGAAGTTGCCATTCCTTTTTCTATTGTCTAACTCATGGCCATGCAAAGAAAAACTAATTTAAATGACAAATCAAAGAGCTTTTAAAGGATTTGAGACTATCGCTTTAGCCTAGTGTACTCCCTTATTTCCCCTCTACTTACAAGAAAGCAATTTCTGGTAATGTTTACCTCGAGTAGCATAAGGTAAGTAGGCAGAAGAATAAGCTTTTGTAACAAAAGTACTTTTTTAAGTGTTAACGTCCGCTTTTACTGATATGGCTCCCAAGCGATGGCGTAGAACGAAAATGAAGCACCAGTGGAATGCAATGGCAAGGGAAACCGGAGAAAAAACGCCCCTGCGCCGCTTTGTCCACCACAAATCCAACATGCCGTCGCTTGGGATCGAACCTGGGCGCACTTAATGAGAGGCGAGTGGTCTAACCACCCGGCCACGGCGCGGTCTAAAAGGTTTGTTTTAGAATAGGTAGAGAAAGGCATGTGGATGGAACATTTCGGATTTTCCTAAAAGTATATAATTTTATATATTTTTTACAGGTCAATATTTCATCGGATATATGTGTTTTGAAGTCCCATGAATCCGAAAAAAGAATTTTTAGTAAAAGGTCCATGTGTGAGAAAGTGTTTAACGCCCGCTTTTACTACTTTTGGCACCGCAGGCGATGATTCATGGCATGAAGATGGAGGCGAGGGAAACCGGACAACCCGGAGAAAGTCCGCCCCTGCGAAGTTTTAACCACCACAAATCGCACAGACAGTCGATTGGGATAGAGTGGTCTAACCACTCGGAGCCCTAAAAAGTTTGTTATAGAACAATTTGAGGAACGCCTCTGGCTGTCTTAAAAAATGTTTGTTTTTTTTAATATACAGGTCACAACACGTGTATTTCTGCAAATTTTCACAATAGAATTTTTGGGCTGAAATACAAGGATTCCTTTAGATAAAGCTGTATAGAATGTATATAATCATAACTTGAATTTTTACTTTGCTACAATGTACTTAGGTACCCAAAAATTCGATACCGAGATTTCACCGGAAATACATGTTTTAGGACCCCCTGTATAAAAAAAAACATTTTCAGAAAAAGGTCCGTGTGTGTGTCCGTGTGCCTTTGAACACGATAACTCAAAAACGAAAAGTCGGTAAAATACCAAATTTGGTACTTAGGTTCAGTATCTTCCAGGAATAAAACACGAAGATTTTGAGAAAAATCCCCCCAACCCCAACTACCCTTTACATAGAACTTTTTTCGAAAATTTTGATTTTCTTAAAAATGGCTCTAACGATTTTGCTTAAAATATCGTATATTAAAAATATTTACCTGACAAATAAAATGCATATCTTGAATTTTCAGGGAATAGCCTCTGAAGACTACTTTATTTTTGATGAATTTTACGGAAGTTTGCATAATTGCTGAACCATAAGAGATGGACAAAAACTTACAACACAAAAAATGTAAAGCACGTTAAAACACACAATTTATGTTGTATACGTTTTTTTCGTTGAGTTGATCCTTTTCTAGATATTTCTTGTTTTTGGTTTCAGCTATGAAAAACTATACTTTTCTCATAAATGAATTAGTCAACTCCTGTCCATACAAACAAAGGAGCTTCAGTCACCTAGCAACCAGCTTTTGGCTTTCACTTTAACCTATGGTACTCCCTTATTTCGCTTCTTCTTACAATAAAGCAAGAAATAAGACTGTTTCTGCTAATTTTTCTCGATTAACATGAAATAAATAAAAGATAAGCTTGTTAACAATAATAATTTACAGAAATATAGAGAAAGTCATGTGAATGGAACACATCAGATTTTTTAGCATAATTTTCGTCTTTAGTTTCTGTATGAAAACGTAAACTGTGAATCTCAGGAAAATTATTTCACGTATTTTTATTTCCAGTAATTGAAGTCTGCTTTGTTACATATTTCCAATGAAGTACCTTTGATTTTGAATGTTGCTTTATCTGTGAAAAATCATTCATTTCGCCACGAACACAAGTTTGATGCAAACTTATGAACTGAATTTTTTGATGGCTTATTGTATAGCCCCGCGAAATGGAAGTTGGCGAGACAAACAGAATAAAAACCCCCTCACGTCATTCACACACGAATCAGGAAATGGGTTATACCGGATGCACGTAGCCTTTGTACGGGAACAGTTTTCCGTTTCGACGTGTAGCGCAAATAATGCTGCTTTGAATGGCGATTTTATTGTTTGTCGCATATACGTGTAATCAGAAACAGCAGAACTGTTAATGTGATTGGGCCGGGACTTTGAAAACCATTACAGCGAAATAACACCAACATATATATCTATATCAAAACTAGCCGGTAATTCGGCAGCACGGCTTCAGTGGCGGATTGTTTACTTACTTTGTACAAGTATATATACCAGCAGTAATAGTGGTACTGTGTTTTTACTTTTTCTACACGTACTATGTGCATAGTGCATAGAGAAGGTAAGGCGCTCCACTCACCCCCACCCCCAACTACCCTTTACATGGAACTTTTTTCGAACATTTTGATTTTCTAAAAAATAGCTCTAACGATTTTGATTAAAATATTGTATGTTAAAGATATTTACCTGACATAATGTATATCTTATATCTTCTGGGAATAACCTCTGAAGACTACTTTATTCTCGATGAATTTTGCATAACTACTTAACCGTAAGAGATGGACAAAAACTTAACACACAAAATATGTAGAGCACGTTAAAACACACAAATTGTGTCAATTACATTTTTTCGTGGACTTGATCGTTTTTGAGATATTTCTTGTTTTTGGTTACAGCTTTGAAATTTGCCAACTCGTGTCCATACAAACAAACGAACTTTAGTCACATAGCAACCAGCTTTTGGCTTTCACTTTAACCCATGGTACTCCCTTATTTCACTTCTACTTACAATAAAACAAGAAATAAGAATATTTCTGCTAATTTTTCTTGATTAACTTGAAATAAATAAAATAATTAGCTTATTAACAATAATTTGTTACAGAGATATAGAGAAAGTCATGTGAATTGAACACATCAGATTTTTACTTTTTCTACACGTCCATAGTGTATACAGAAAGTATCGTATTGCACCCAAAAATATCTGACGTGTTCCATTCACATACATTTTCACTTTCGCTACACGTACTATACACATAGTGTATAGAGAAGGTATTGCACTCCACCTAAAAATTCGATTTCGATATTTCACTGGAAATATATGTTTTAGGATCCCCTAAATCCTAGAAAAAAATCACTTTCACAAAAAGGTGTGTGTGTGTGTGTGTGTGTGTGTGTGTGTGTCTGTGAACACGATAACTCAAAAACGAAAAGTCGGTAAAGTACCAAACTTGGTATTTAATGCCGGGATTACGATGAACTTAACGTAACGAAGACTTAACTTACCGTGGCGTAACTTGAAAGTCTAACACATTGTATTAAATGGAGCTATTTAGGTTTGACTTAACGTGACTTAACTTAACGTGAAGTGACTTAAGAGTTTGGCAATGACAAACTTTATCCTTCGCGTTACGTCAAGTTTGGATGTCACATGACTAATTTGAACCAATCGGCGAGAAGTAGTGCCATAGAGTAATAAATTGGGCTTCTCCAAGTACTATTTTCATCAATACTCTTACTATAGTTTCCATTTTGTAACGCGGGAAACAGCAGATTCAGAGCAAGTGCATCAGGACATCTCTTGATTATAGGTTATATAACATTCCTAGATTCGAAGCAATAATGGACGATAGTTTGTTAATTGAAGCTGTCCTGAAATATATGACAAAAATCCAGCACTCAAACAAGGGGCTTGGGAATTGATTGGAGAGACATATCCACTAGTAGAAATAAGGAGCTGCTTCCAATATCCGCCGAAGTGCCGAGTATAGAAGCCAACCAATCAGATTCATTCCCATTACGTAAACTCAAGTCGATCGTAATGGACCTTCTAGTTTAGCGATATTTCTTACTTCACATTAAGTCCCGTGACGTCAAGGCACGTTAAGTAAAGTTCATCGTAAGTTTAGTATCTTCCAGGGATGCGACACGAAGATTTTTAGAAAAAAAAAATACCCATTACATGGAACTTTTTTTGAAAATGTTGATTTTCTCAAAAATGGCTCTAATGATTTTGAACAAAATATCGTATATTAAAGATATTTGCCTGACAAATAATATGTATATCTTGAATTTTCTGGGAATAACTTCTGAAGACTACTTTATTCTTGATGAATTTTACGGAATTTTGCATAACTGCTAAACTGTATGAGATAGACAAAAAGGTATCACACAAAAACGTAGATCACGATAAAACACACAATTTATGCCATATACAATTTTTTCGTAGAGTTGGCCGTTTTTGAATATTCTTTGTTATTAGTTTCAGTTTTAAAAAACTTCTACTTTTCTCATACAAGAATGTTTCAACTGCTATCCATACAAACAAAGCAACATCAATCATATAGCAACCAGCTTTTGACTATCACTTTAACCTATGGTGCTCCCTTATTTCGATTCTACTTACAAGGAAGCAAGTAATAAGACTATTTCTGCTAATTTTTTCTCGATTAGCATGAAATAAATAGAAGCATAAGATTTTGTACAATAATTTATTGCAGAGATGTAAAGAAAGTCAAGAGAATGGAACGTATCAGATTTTTTTTTATTAATGTCCATGTGCGGCCAGATATTGACGTAGTGTATCTATCGATATATGTCGGAAAGGTTCTCAGTTCCGGTTTAGTGCTTGGTGAGTCGGCTTCTATACCAGTCAAAAGGGTAAGAGTTTATTTGTGCAAGATGGAGACTGGTTTCGTCACCGCAAGGACCTTAAGACGGCTTTGTACCAGGAAAGCATGTAAGTGTTGTTTTAAATCACTTTGCTTCGTAACCATTAAAGTAAAAATCTGATGTGTACACTTACATGACTTTCTCCACAACTCTGCAACAAATAATTCTTGAAAAGCTTATACATCTATTTACTTCATGCTAATCAGAAAAAATTAGCAGAAATATCTTATTACTTGCTTCCTTGTAAGTAGAAGCGAAATAGGAGAGTACTATAGGTTAAAGTGATAATCAATTTCTGGTTGATATGTCACTGAAGTACCTTCGTTTCTATGGACAGCAGTTGGTAAATTCCTGTATGAGAAAAGTACAAGTTTTTCATAGCAGAAACCAAAAACAAGTAATGTCTCAAAAACGATGAACTCCACCAAAAAAAATGTATATAGCCTAAATTGTGTGTTTTAACGTGGCCTACATTTTTTGTGGGTTAAGTTTGTGACCATCTCTTACGGTTTAGTAATTATGAAAAATTCGTCCAGAATAAAGTACTCTTCAGAGGCTATTCCCAGAAAAGTCAAGATATACGTTTTATTTGTCAGGTAAATGACTTTAATATATGATATTTTAATGAAAATCGTTAGAGCCATTTTTGAGAAAATCGAAATTTTCGAAAAAAGTTCCATGTAAAGTGTAGTTTGGGGTGGGGGGATTTTTCTTAAAATCTTCGTGTCGCATCCAAGTTTGGTATTTAACCGACTTTTCGTTTTTGAGTTATCGTGTTCACAGACACACGGACACACACACGCGCACACGCGGACCTTTTTGTGAGAATGCTTTTTTTGGATATTGGGGGACCCTAAAACATATATTTCCTGTGAAACCTCGGTATCGTATTTTTGAGTGGAGTGCAATACCTTCTCTATACACTATGTACATAGTAAGTGTAGAGAAAGTAAAAATGAAGATATACTAAATGAACACAAACTTAGCAATGAACCCGGGAGGAAAACATGACAAACCAAGCAAATTAATAAACAAACGTTATATGAAATCCTCAAATATTTAATGTTATTAAACCTCCAATTGCTAACCATTTGAGCTAAAGAAGAATATGTTGAATACTGGTTAAAATGCGGAGCTTTGGTCGTTCAAAATTCGAATAAAACTGTGATTGATTGACTTTGTATTTCTGATGACGATTTCAAAGGTTTTATCTATCGGAAAAACTTGTTTTCTTATATTATATACGAATTCGTGTACATGCTAAAAGGGTTAGTATTTTGCGTATTTGACGAATATATACCAAATTATTATACACAAACGAGTATAATATGAATAATAAATAGTTTTATAATGTTTAGGCATATGCTGAAAAACTGGATTAGAAATGAAAACATTTGGTTTCGTTGCTAGCGGAAGACACTGCAACTATTGGTATGCAAGAACGTCATATGTCGCTCTTGGCAGGATTACCGCGTCGTGAGAACACGTAGCAATAATTCACGGCTAGTGTGGCTATAGTTGTTGGTAGCGGAGTATGCGAGGTTTTTTTTATATAATTTTACTTTCTCTACAGGTATTATGTACATAGTGTATAGAGAAGGTATTGTATTGCACCCAAAAATTCGATACCGACATTTCACCGGAAATAAATGTTTTGGGCCCCCCTGAATCCAAAAAAGCATTTTTGGAAAAAGGTCCGTGTGTGTATAGCATAGCTCAAAAACGAAAATGCCATTAAATACCAAACTTGGTATTTAAGTTTAGTATCTTCCAAGGATGCGACACGAAGATTTGCAATAAAATGCCCCCACACTCAACTACCCTTTACATGGAATTTTCTTCAAAAATTGGCTCTAACGATTTTCATTAAAATATCGCATATTAAAGATATTTACCTGACAAAGAATATGTAAGTCTTGAATTTTCTGGGAATAGCCTCTGAAGATTACGTTATTCTGGATGAAATATGCATAACTACTAAACCGTAAGAGGTCACAAAAACATAACACACAAAACATTTAGAGCACGTTAAAACACATAATTTATGTTATATACATTTTTTTTCGTGGAGGTGATTATTTTTTAGATATTCGCTGTTTTTAGTTTCAGCTTTGAAAAACATATATTTTTCTCATACAGGAATTTGCCAACCCGTGTGCATACAAACAAACGAACTTCAGTCATTTGGCTGATGAGATGTAGAGAAAGTTGTGTGAATTGAACACTTCAGATTTTTTTTTCGTGGAGTTGATCGTTTTTGAGATATTCCTTGTTTTTGGTTTTAGCTTTAAAAAACTTAACTTTTCTCACACAGGAATTTGTCAACTCCTGTCCATACAAAGGAACTTCAGTCACATAGCAACCAGCTTTTGATCATCAGTTTAACCTATGGTACTCTCTTATTTCGCTTCTACTTATAAGGAAGCAAGTAATAAGACTATTTCTGCTAATTGTTCTCGATTAGTATGAGGTAAATAGATGCATAAGCTTTTTAACAATTTTTTGTTGCAGAGTTGGTAGAGAAGGTCATGTAAATGGAACACGTCAGACTTTATATCTCCTGTTTGTACCTTCTCATGGCATTTATCTAATCAAACAGACTCTTGGATGCTTTCAGGTTGTAATGTTTCATCGATAAGCACACAATTATGTCCGATGAAATTTGAAATACGGCTTTACATTCAGAGTTGTTGTCAATGCTTTCACATAACAACTGGGTTATTTCTGCATCTCATTGCAAATCAATACCACGCAATAATGACATTCAGGGAATGTGATCATGCCTGAGATATGTCAGTGGCGGTTAAATGCGGACACAAACTCAGCACCCGACTTTCATCCCCAATTTAAAATCTGATGTGTTACACTCACGTGACTTTCTCTAGATGCTATACAAACTTCATACATAAGATTCTTCTTCTTTCTGCATCTTGCTAATAGTGGAACTCAATTTTCTTATTATTTAGTTCCTTATAAGTAGGAAGAAAATAAGGATATACACTACGCTAAACCAATAGTCAAATGTTTTAAAAGCAGTCGTTTTGCGATTGTCATCACAAATAGCTTCATTTTTTGGCCAGGAGTAGAACAAAAGAAAAACGGGCATTCCCGTCTGAGAAAAGTATAAGTACTTCACAACTGAAACTAATAACAATGAATACCTCGAAAACTGTAAGCTCCACGAGAAAAATGTATATGAGATAACTTGTGTACTTTAACAAGACCTACATTTTTCGTAAAGTAAGTTTTTGTGTGTCTCTTACGGTTTACTATTTATGCCAAATTAAGCAAAATTCATCCAGAATAAACAGGTCTTCAGAAGCAATTCCCAGAAAATTCAAGATATACATGTTATTTGTTAGGTAAATATCTTTAATATGTGATATTGTAATCAAAATCATTAGAGCCATTTTTAAGAAAATCAAAAATTTCGAAATATGTTCCATGTAAAGGGTAGTTTGGGGTAGGGGGATTTTTCTAAAAATCTTCGTGTCGCATCCCTGGTATATACTAAACTTAAATACCAAGTTTGGTATTTTAGCTTCTTTTCGTTTTATGAGTTATCGTGTTCACGGACGCACACACGAACCTTTGTCTGAAAATGCTTTTTTGGATACAGGGGGTCCTAAAACATGTATTTTCGGTGAAATCTCGGTATCGAATTTTTGGGTGGAATGCAATACTTCTCTATGTACATTGTACATATGGGGCTAGAGAAAGTAAAAATATCAACACAAAACTTCATTTACAAAGGTACAGTACCTTAATCTATTATACATAGTGGATAGAGATGGTATTGTATTCCACCCAAAAATAAGATACCGAGATTTTAACGGAAATACATGTTTTGAGGTCCCCTGTGTTCGAAAAAAGCATTTATAGAAAAAAAATCTCTGTGTGTGTGTCTGTGTACCGCTCAAAAACGTAAAGACGTTACATATCAAACTTGATATTTAAGTTTAATATCTTCCAGGGATGCGAAACGAAGGTCTTCAGCTAAATCCCCCACCACAAACTACACTTTACATGGAAACATTTTCGAAAATTTTGATTTTCTCAAGAATGGCTCTAATGATTTTGATAAAAATGCCGTATATTTCACATATTTACATGGAAAATAAAATGTATGTGCTGAATTTTGTGGGAATATTAGAGGGTATTCCCAGAAAATACAAATTTCTTTATTCTGAAAGAAATGTGCGTAACTGGTAAACTGTAAAAAACAGACAGAAAATTACTATAAAACTGTAGAGCAAGTTAAAACACACAAATTATGTCATGTGCGTTTGTTTTCGTGGAATTGGCTATCTCTGAGATATTCTTTTTTATTTGTTTTATGTTTAAAGTACTTAAGCTTTTCTCACATGGAAAGCTGTAAACACCTGGCCAGCATAGAAACGGATTTCAACCACAGGGCAACCATCTTTTAAAACATTTGAATATTGCTTTAACCTAGAGTATTCCCTTATTTTTCTCCTACTCACAAGAAAGCAAGTAATTAAGACAATTTCTCCCAATGTTTATCAAGATTATTATAAAGTAGATAGAAGAACATGCATATTAACAATAATTTGTCACAGCGGTGTAGAAAAAGTCATGTGAATGAAACACATCAAATTTTATAATCCAATACTGTACATACGTGCTAGAGAAAATAAAAGCGTTTGAATTATGTGTAATACAAATAAATGATGCGTTAAATGTTTCGCCTCAATGTAAATGAAGGTTAAAACAGAGTAACAAAAGCAGTACGCAGAATCTTTCTGAATCCGGTTAAAACTTAAGTGTTTGCCTTTAGAACACAAAATTATAATGAGTTGAACCTTTTAAATTCACTTTGGCTTAGCCTATTATAAAGTGTATTTAATGCAAAAATAAATGTATTATTAGTATTAGTGGTGATAGTGGTTGGTGGTGGTGGTGGTTGTAGAGGTTTTAATGATAGTGGTGGATGTGGTGGTGATGGTAGTAAGTGGTAGGTGGTGGTAATGGTAGTGGTGGTGGCAGTGGTAGTAGTGGTGGTGGTGGTAGTAGTGGTGGTGGTGGTTGTGGTTGTGGTAGAGGTGGTGGTGGTAATGGTAGAGGCGGTGGTGATGGTGGAGGTAGTGGTAGTGGTAGTGGTGGAGGTAGAAGTGGTTGTGGTTATGGTGATGGTGGTAGTAAGTGGTAGGTGGTGGTAATGTTAGTGGTGGTGGCAGTGGTATTGGTGATGGTAATGGTAGCGCTAGTGGTGGAGAGGACGGTGGTGATAATGATAGTGGTGATGCTAGTGGTGGTAGTAGTGGTTGGTGGTAGAGGTGGTTGTGATGGTTTTAGTAATGGTTGTGGTTATGGTGGTGGTGGTAATGGTAGTTATGGTGGCAGTGGTAGTGGTGGTGGTAATGGTAGTGGTAGTGGTAATGGTAGTGGTAATGGTAGTGGTGGTGATAGTGGTAGTGGTGGCGGTAGTGGTAGTGGTGGTGATAGTGGTAGTGGTGATAATAGTAATGGTAGTGGGGGTGATGGTGACGGTGGTAGTGGTGTTGGTAGTGGTAATGGTGGTGATAGAGATGGTGGTGGTGATAGTGGTAATGGTGGTGGTAGTGGTAGTGGTGGTGATATTGGTGGTAGTAATGGTAGTGGTGGTGGCAGTGGTAATGGTAATGGTGGTGATAGTGATGGTGTAGTGGTGGTGGTGTAGGTGGTAATTGGAGTAGTTGTGGTGATGGTGGTAGAGGTGGTGATAATGGTGGTAGTGGTGGTAATGGTAATGGTGGTAGAGGTGGTGATAATGGTAGTGGTGGTGGTGATGGTGGTCGTAATGGTAGCGATGGTGATGGTGATAATGGTAGTGGTGATGGTGGTAGAGGTGGTGATAATGGTAGTGGTGGTGGTGGTAATGGTAGTGGTGATGGTGATGATAATGGTAGTGATGGTGGTAATGGTGATGGTGGTAATGGTAGTAGTGATGGTGGTAGAGGTAGTGATAATGGTAGTGGTGGTTGTGGTGGTGATGGTATTGGTAGTGGTAATGGTAGTGGTGATGGTGGTAGTGGTGGTGGTGATGGTGGTAATGGTAGTGGTAATGGTAGTGGTGATGGTGATGGTAATGGTATTGGAGGTTGTGATGGTGGTAATGGTAGTGGTGGTTGTGATGGTGGTAATGGTAGTGGTGGTGGTGGCGGTGATGGTGGTAGTAGTAGTGGTTGTGGTGATGGTGGTAGTGGTAGTGGTGATGGTGGTAATAGTAGTGGTGGCGGTGGTGGTGGTGGTAGTGGTAGTGGTGGTAATGGTAGCGGTGATGGTGGTGATGGTGGTAGTGGTAGTGGTGGTGATATGGTAGTGGTGGCGGTAGTGGTGTTGGTAGTGGTAATGGTGGTGTAAGTGATGGTGGTGGTGGTGATAGTGATGGTGGTGGTGGTGGTGGTGATAGTGGTAATGGTGGTGATAGTGATGGTGGTAGTGGTGGTGGTGGTAGTAATGTTATTGGTGGTGGCAGTGGTAATGGTAATGGTGTTGATAGTGATGGTGGTAGTGGTGGTGTTAGTGGTGGTGATAGTGGTGGTGGCAGTGGTAATGGTAGAGGTGGTGGTGGAGGTGGTAATTGGAGTGGTGGTGGTGATGGTGCTAGAGGTGGTGATAGTGGTGGTAGAGGTGGTGATAATGGTAGTGGTGGTGGTGATAGTAGTCGTAATGGTAGCGGTGTTGATGGTGATAATGGTAGTGGTGATGGTGATAATGGTAGTGGTGGTGGTGATGGTGGTAGAGGTGGTGGTAATGGTGATGGCGATAATGGTAGTGGTGGTGGTGATGGTGGTAGAGGTGGTGATAACGGTAGTGGTAATGGTGATGGTGGTTATAATGATAGTGCTGGTGGTGGTGATGGTGGTAATGGTGATGGTGGTGGTAATGGTAGTGGTGATGGTGGTAGAGGTGGTGATAATGGTAGTGGTGGTGGTGATGGTATTGGTAGTGGTAATGGTAGTGGTGATGGTGATGGTGGTAATGGTAGTGGTGGTGGTAGTGGTGGTGGTAGTGGTGGTGGCGGTGGTGGTAGTGGTGGTGTTGATGGTGGTTATGGTAGTGATGGTGTTGGTGGTAATGGTAGTGGTGGTGGTAGTGGTAATGGTAGTGGTGATGGTGGTAATAGTAGTGGTAATGGTAGTGGTGGTGGTGGTAGTGGTGGTGGTGGTTGTGATGGTGGTAATGGTAGTGGTGGTGGTGGTAGTGGTGATGTGGTAATGGTGGTGGTGGTGGTAGTACTAGTGGTGGTGGTGATGGTGGTAGTGGTAGTGGTGGCGGTGGTGATTGTGGTGGTGGCGGTGATGGTGGTAGTGGTAATGGTAGTGGTGGTAGTGGTGTTGGTGGTAATGGTAATGGTGCTGGTGGTGGTGATGGTGGTAGTGGTGGTGCTGGTGGTGGTGATGGTGGTAATGGTAGTGGTGGCGGTGGTGGTGATTATGGTGGTGATGGTGGTAGTGGTAATGGTGGTGGTGGTGGTAATGGTAGTGGTAGTGGTGGTGGTGGTGATGGTGGTAGTGGTAATGGTGGTGGTGGTAATGGTAATGGTGGTGGTGGTGGTAGTGGTAATGGCGCTGGTGGTGGTGATGGTGGTAGTGGTAATGGTGGTGGTGGTGGTGGTAATGGTAGTGGTAGTGGTGGTGGTGGTGATGGTGGTAGTGGTAATGGTGGTGGTGGTAATGGTAATGGTGGTGGTGGTAGTGGTAATGGCGCTGGTGGTGGTGATGGTGGTAGTGGTAATGGTGGTGGTGGTAATGGAAATGGTGGTGGTAGTGGTAATGGCGCTGGTGGTGGTGGTGGTGGTAGTGGTAGAAAGTAGTGGTATACATAAACGAGGATGTAAAATTGGTATGATTTAGGTCTGTTATACAAACAAATGTTGCGTTAAATGTTACGCCTCAATGGAAATAAAGGTTAAATCAGAGTAACAAAAGCCGAACGCAGAATCTTTCTGAATCCGGTTAAACCTTTACGTTTTTGCCGTGTAGAACAAAATGCGCCTATTAGATTCGCTGACCGGAACAGCGCGAATGGGAAATAATGGCTGTTAAATACAATCGGATTAAATCAAAATTAAAGATGGCTGGAGCGGCTTAAAATCACTTGGGTAGACTTTAGATTTATGTGCGTGCACGTCCTCGATCGGGCGTGTGAAAGCCCGGGCAGGGAACGAGTCCAGATTTTATCTCGCAGAATTATTCAATTAGGGGAGGCAACAAAACACATAGGGCCCCTGTTTTCTATGCAAATCACTCACCCTATCTGTGTGCAGTTGAGCAATATATTTGCCGACCAGACAACATGTTACAATGCCCAGCCACGGCTTTCCTAAATTACTCCCCGCCTGCTCATCTGTGGTTAACACGAAAACTCGCCCACTTGCCTCAAAATAAATCTACCAGCTCTTTTTCTACCCAAGATACGTGATTGAGCACTTCCAAACATTGCTCATAACGCGTATCTGAGGAGGAGGGTGGGACTTAAGAATCAGAATTTAATTTTAAATGTTATTTCACACTAACCGTGTGTACTAGGGTTGGCTGATAAGTCCCGGCCTCTCAATGAAAACAGCATTTTCTCTCTCTACACGTACTATGTATATATTGTACAGAGGAGATATTGCATTCAAACCAAAAAGTCGGTGTCGAGATTTCACCGGAAATACATGTTTTGATTCTCCCTGAACAAAAAACATTTCTGGAAAAAGTTTCGTGTGTGTGTCAGTCTGTGGACAAAAGCGAAAAAACCGTTAATTACCAAACTTCCAAGGAAGCGAAATGAGGGTTTTCAAGAAAATCCCTCCTACCCCATCAACCCTTTAAATGCAATTTTTTCCAAAATTTAAATTTTCTCAAAGACTTTAACAATTTTCATTAAATTCTCTTATATTTAAGATATGTACAAGCCAAATAAATATATATCTTCAATTTTCTGGAAATAGCCTCTGAAGACTACTTTATTCTGAATGAATTTTATGGAATTTTGCATAACTGTTAAACGTAAGAGATGGGCAAAAACTTACTACACAAAAATGTAGAGCAAGTTAAAACACACGATTTATGTTATATAGATTTTTTCGTGGAATTTGTCGTTTTGAGATACTCCTTGTTATTGGTTTCAGCTTTAAAACACTTATAATTTTCTCATACAAAATTTTGTTAAGTCGTGTCCAAACAAAGGAACTTCAGTCACATGGCAACCAGCTTTTGGCTTTCACTTTAACCTATGGTACTCCCTTATTTCGCTTCTACTTACAATAAAGCAAGAAATAAGACTATTTCTGCTAATTTTTTCTGATTAGCATAAAGTAAATAGACGTATAAGCTTTTTAAGAATAATTTGTTGCAGGGATATAGAGAAAGGCATGTGAATGGTGCACATCAGATTTTTAAGATATCCCTTGTTTTTGGTTTCAGCTTTGAAAAACTTATATTTTTCTCATACAGGAATGTGTGGACTTCTGTCCATACAAATAAAGGAGCTTCTGCCACATAGCAACCAGCTTTTGACTATCACTTTAAGCAATAGTGCTCCCTTAATTCGCTGCTGCTTACAACGAAACAAGTAATAAGACTATTTCTGTTAATTTTTTCTCGATTAGCATGAAGTAAATAGAAGTAAGAGCTTTTTAACAATACTTTTTTGCAGAGATGTAGAGAAAGTCATGTGAATGGAACACACCAGAGTTTTATATTTGTGACTATTTGAAATATTATTGGGGCTGGAGCTGTCACGCATGAAGCGATTTATTTATTCGTTATTATCATTCATGTATTGACTTTTTTCATGTTTATAAACAGCGCAGAGTTGATAGAAGCAGTACAAAAGTATATCCATTTTCATTTCCGGCAGGTTTGAAGCCCAGTCATATGTACAGTTTTGAATTAACACAGACCCACTACTGCTTCGCTCTCATTATGATTTCCATAAATATCGGCGCGCAAAATGAATCTATACGTCAAGTTCTCGCATTTACGCCAGTCAACAAATGACTGTCAGACCTGATTCCTATTTGTTAAAAGTCTCACATTGACTGTGCAAAACCTCGTATAAAAATCGGATGTGTTCCATTCACGTGACTTTCTCTATATCTCTGTAACAAATTATTGTTAATAAGCTTATCTTTTATTTATTTCATGCTAATCGAGAACAATTAGCAGAAATAGTCTTATTTCTTGCTTTATTGTAAGTAGAAGCGAAATAAGGGAGTACCATAAGTTAAAGTGAGAGCCAAAAGCTGGTTGCTATGTGACTGATGTTCCTTTGTTTGTATGGACAGGAGTTGACAAATTCCTGTATGAGAAAAGTATAAATTTTTCGAAGCTGAAACCAAGAATAAGGAATATTTTAAAAACGATCAACTCCACGAAAAAAATGTATATAGCACAAATTGTGTGTTTTAACGTGCTCTACATTTTTCTGTGTCAAGTGTTTGTCCATCTCTTACGGTTTAGTAGTTATGAAAAGTTCATTCAGAATGAACTACTCTTCAGAGGCTATTCCCAGAAAATTAAAAATATACATTTTATTTGTCAGGTAAATATCTTTAATATACGAAAATTTAATCAAAATTGTACAAGACATTTTTTAGAAAATCAAAATTTTCGAAAACAGTTCCATCCTTCGTGTCGCATCCTTGGAAGATACTGAACTTAAATACCAAGTTTGGTATTTAACGGTCTTTTTGTTTTTGAGCTGTGCTACCCACATACTAGACACACACACAAACACACACACACATTTTTCTAAAAATGCTTTTTTCTTGTATTCAGGGTAGCCTATTCGAGGGAAATTAGCTTCAGTTGAAGATGAAAAGTTCAATATCGCATTATGGTAACACTTTCTGGCTACAATTTATGAGATAAGAGTTATTCTGATTAAGATTGGAATCGAATATTCAAATTTGAAAACCAATTTAACAAAAATCTGATGTGTTCCATTCACATGACTTTCTCTACGTCCCTGCATTAAATTATTGTTAAAAAGCTTATGCCTCTATTTACTTTATGCTAATCGAGGAAAACATATCAGAAAGTCTTATTTGCTTCCTTGTACATAGAAGCAAAGTAAGGGAGTATCATAGCTTAAAGTGGTAGTCAAAAGCTGGTTATTATGTGACTGAAGTTCCTTTGTTTGTATTAGCAGGAGTTGACAAATTCCTGCATGAGAAAAGTAAGTTTTTCATAGCTGAAACTAAAAACAAGGAATATCTAACTCCACGTAAAAAATGTATTTTAACGTGCTCTACATTTTTTGTGTACTAAGTTCTCATCTAAGGCTTACAGTTTAGCAGTTATTCAAAATTCCGTAAATTTTATCCAGAATAAAGTAGTCTTGAGAGGCTATTCCCAGAAAATTCAAGATATACATTTTATTTGTCAGGTAAATATCTTTAATATACGATGTTTTAATGTAAATGTTTAGAGCCATTTTTAAGAAAATTAAAATTTTCCAAAAAAGTTCAATGTAAAGTGTAGTTGGGGTGGGGGGATGTTCTTGAGAATCTTCGTTCCGCATCCTTGGAAGATACCAAACTTAAATACTAAATTTTATATTCAATGGTTTTTTCGTTTTTGAGCTATGCTGTCCACACACACACACACACACACACACACACACACACACACACACTGTAATATGATGTTTTATTTTGTTATATTTTGCCCTAACATAACATTTTTACACCTCTTTTTGTTCCCTTAAATATTAATTTACTGAAAAGTGAATAGAGAAAGTCATACGGACACTAGAATATCTAGTATTGATTTTATGTGGTTTCGGTATGAAATGCGCAGGAATTTGCATCAGAGGTGAGTGCATAAGAAGCTGAAATTGGAGCACAAACTGACTTTACTGATGGCAATGTGTGCATTAGAGCGAGAGTAGCTATGAATTTCTAACAAACTATTAGGTTATGATGGCATTAGCTTAGACAGTTATTGCTAATTGATACGTTATCACAGCGAGCTATGAGTTTGCCTCTGTAAGCCAATCAGGTTGACTGACTGTAGCAATAATTAATAACCTAAATATCTCAACTGCGCTATATACAGTCTTTCATCTAGCATCTTTTTACTTTCTCTACAACATACTATGTACATAACGTATAGAGAAAGGATTGTATTGCACCCAAAAATTCTATACCGAGATAGCAAATTATTGTTAAAAAGCCTATGATTCTATTTACTTTATGCTAATCGAGAAAAAATTGCAAAAACAGTCTTATTACTTGCTTCCTTGTAAGTAGAAGCGAAATAAGGGAGTAGCATAGGTTAAAGGTATAGTCAAAAACTGATTGCTATGCCACTGCAGTTTCTTTGCTTGTATGGGCACGAGTTGACAAATTCCTGTATGAGAAAAGTATAAGTTTCTCCAAGCTGAAACCAAAAACAAGGAATATCTAAAAAGCCATCAATTCCATGAAAAAATGTATATAACATAAATTGTGTGTTTTAAAGTGCTCTGCATTTTTGTGTGATAAGTAATTGTCCATCTCTTACGGTTTAGCGGTTATGCAAAATACAGTAAAATGCCTCCAGATAAAAGTAGTCTTCAGAGACTATTCCCAGAAAATTCAAGATATAAATTTTATTTGTCAGGTTAATATCTTTAATATATGATACTTTAATCAAAATCGCTTGAGCCATTTTTAAGAAAATCAAAATTTTCGAAAAAAGTTCCATGTAAAGGGTAGTTGGGGGTGGGGGAATTTTCTTGAAAATCTTTGTGTTGCATCCTCTAAAGATGCCAAATTTAAATACCAAGTTTGGTATTTAACGGTATTTTCGATTTTGAGCTGTACACACACACTCACGCACGCACACACACGGACCTTTTTCTGAAGAGGGATCCAAAGCATGTATTTCTGGTGAAATCTGATATGGAATTTTTGGGTGGAATACAATACCTTCTCTATACACTAGTACGTGCATAGAAAGTAAAAAAATAAATTTTGGTGAAAACTCCATGTGTGTGTGTGTGTGTGTGTGTGTGTGTGTACCCAAAAAAGAAAAGTCTACTAAATAACAAATTTGGTATTTAAGTTGAGTATCTGCCAAAGATGGGTCACGAAGATTTAAAAAAAATATCTCCCACTTCCAACTATCCTTTACATAGAACAAATTTCGAAAATGATTTCTCAAAAATGGCTCTAACAATTTTGGATAAAATCTCAATATTTAATATTTTTACGCGGTAAAACGTTTATCTTGAATTTTCTAGGAATACGCCCTGAAAACCTGTTCATTCTACATGAATTTTGCCAAATTTTGCGTAACTGGTAAACCGTAAGACAGACAAAACATTGCTACACAAAAAAAATCTGATGTGTACCATTCACATGACTTTCTCCATATCCCTGCAATAAATAATTCTTAAAAAGCTTATACTCCTATTTACTTTATGCTAATCAGAAAAAATTAGCAGCAATAGTCTTATTGCTCGTTTCCTTGTAAGTAGAAGCGAATAAGGGACTACCATAGGTTAAAAGCTGGTTGCTATGTCAATGAAGTTCCTTTGTTTATATGGATAGGAGTTGACAAGTTCCTGTATGAGAAAAGTATACGTTTTTTCATAGCAGAAACCAAAAATAAGGAATGTCACAAAAACGACGAACTCCACGAAAAAAATGTATATAACATAAATTGTGTGTTTTAAAGTGCTCTACGTTTCTTGTGAAGTAAGTTTTTTTCCATCTCTTACGGTTTAACAGTCATTCAAAATTTAGTAAAATTGATCCAGAATAAACTACTCTTCAGAGGCTATTCCCAGAAAATTCAAGATATACATTTCATTTGTCAGGTAAATATGTTTAATATCCGAAATTTTACTCAAAATCGTTAGAGCCATTTTTGAGAAAATAAAAATTTTCGAAAAAAGTTCCATGTAAAGGGTAGTTGGGGTGGGGTGATTTTTCTCAAAATCTTCGTGTCGCATCTCTGGAAGATACTAAAGTTAAATACCAAGTTTGGTATTTTACCGACTCATCGTTTTTGAGTTATCGTGTTCACGGACACACGGACACACGGACACACACACACACACGGACCTTTTTCTGAAAATGCTTTTTTTGGATATTGGGGGCCCTAAAACATATATTTCCGGTGAAATCTCGGTATCGAATTTTTGGTGGAGTGCAATACTTTCTCTATACATTATGTATATATGTTTTAGGGTCCCCAATATCCAAAAAAAGCATTTTCACAAAAAGATTCGTGTGTCCGTGTGTCAGTGTGTCCGTGTGTCTGTGAACACGATAGCTCAAAAACGAGAAGTCGGTAAAATACCAAACTTGGTATTTAAGTTTAGTATCTTCCAGGGATGCGACACGAAGATTTCGAGAAAAATCTCCCCTCCCCCAACTACTCTTTACATGGAATTTTTTTCGAAAATTTTGATTTTCTCAAAAATGGCTCTAACGATTTTGATTAAAATTTCGTATATTAAAGATATTTACAAGACAAATGAAATGTATATCTTGAATTTTCTGGGAATAGCCTCTGTAGAGTACTTTATTCTGGATCAATTTTAGTAAATTTTGAATGACTGCTAAACCGTAAGAGATGGACAAAAACTTACGTCACAAGAAATGTAGAGCACTTTAAAACACACAATTTATGTTATATACATTTTTTTCGTGGAGTTCGTCGTTTTTGAGACATTTCTTATTTTTGGTTTCTGCTATGAAAAACGTATACTTTTCTCATACAGGAACTTGTCAACTCCTATCCATATAAAGAAAGGAACTTCATTGACATAGCAATCCGCTTTTTACTATCACTTTAATCTATGGTAGTCCCTTATTTCGCTTCTACTTACAAGGAAGCAAGTAATAAAACTATTTCTGCTATTTTTTTCTGATTAGCATAAAGTAAATAGAAGTGTAAGCTTTTTAAGAATAATTTGTTGCAGGGATATAGAGAAAGTCATGTGAATGGCACACATCAGAGTTTTTGTGTTATTGACCGTTTTCGAGATATTCCTTGTTATTGATTTCAATAAATTTTTAAAATACTTAAGCTTTTCACATATCTGAATTGGGCAACTGCTGGCCACGGAAAGAAACGGATTTCAATCCCGTAGCAACCACATTTTAAAACATTTGACTGTCGATTTAACCTAGTGTATTCACTTATTTCCCTTCTGCTTATAAGGTACTGAGTAATGAGTGCAAGTGGTTTTCTCGATTAGCATGAAGTAGATAGAAAATAAAAACTTTTTACTTGCTCTACACGTACTATGTACACAGTGTATAGAGAAGGTATTATATTCCACCCAAAAATTCGATACTGAGATTTCACCGGAAATACATGTTTCAGGTCCCCTGAATCCAAAAAATGCATTTCTCGAAAGGTCCGTGTGTGTGTGTGGTGTGTGTGGGGGGTGGGGGAGACAGCATAGTTCAATATCGAAAAGACCGTTAAATACCAAACTTGGTATTTAGGTTTGGTATCTTCCAAGGATGCGACACGAAGATTTTCAAGAAACTCCCCCCACCCCCAACTACCCTTTACATGGAACATTTTTCGAAAAGTTTTATTTTCTTAAAAATGGCCCTAAAGATTTTGATTAAAATGCCAAATATTAAAGATATTTACCTGGCAATTGTGTTATCGCATTCTAAAAGTTAGGGAAAATTGTATATGTTCAAGAAGCCATAAATCAGATGTTATCAGTCAGATCTTTTTCAAATTTTTTGTGCTGTGTTAGTAAATTCTTGAGTTTAAAATAAGCCTATAGGGGCTGTTGTATTACTCACTATTTGCTATAAAATGACTTTTAAAGATGCAATAGATATTTTAGTTTTGTCATTGTTTATCTTGATATATGTACCCTTTATTCCAGTTTTATTGCTTAGATTTCTGTGAAACTTTGGGAATTTACTAAAAAGGGATACCTAAACCTACCCTACCACAATTATTGAAATATATTCAGTATTACTGGGTAAAGTTGCATAAAAACTTTATTACTAAAAAAAACCAATTTATTTTTACCATGAAAAATACAGCAATTTCCTCAAATTCCTAAGTAATTCTATAATACTGGCAAGGGAGTTTTATCATACATTCATACAGTAATCCTGAAAGTTTCAGGCTGTTAGCTTGAATGGTTTGAGAGGAAATGGTACAAGAAGTGTAAAAAATGTGATTTTTCAGGAGAGCAAAAAGAAAATAGCATACATTCTCTAACCTTACTTTTTTAATTTTAGAATGCTCCAGGACTGTAACTGTCTCCCTCCTGGGCTTCCTTATCTTCTCTCTTCCTTTTTAGCCCTCTCTTCTTCACTCTGGCTTCTTTGGACATCTCCTCCATAGCTTTATCAGCCTTAGCAACACGGTCCAGGTCTAATGCTCGCAGTGCTTTCTTCATGTTTTCTCCTGGTTCAATGTCCATTGCTTTCATTACATGGATTCTCTTGTAGCACCCATCATTAAAACATATTACTGAGTCGAAAACACCAATTTTAATTGTTTTTGCTCCAACAAATACATTTTTTGGTATCCTTTGCCAGATGCAGCTGTTGAAAGACTCGTTCTGGTTTTGAGTCTTGCCATGTAGACATTTTCTTAGTAGTTCTTCATCTGAAAGCTTCCTGTAAATGGGCTTGATTTTTTCAATCACAGCATTTGGCAAGGAATGTTTATGTACATATTCAGCTCCAGTTATAAGTGATCGCTGATAACCACACCATGATTCAACTCCTGGTGGACAGAGACCATGGGAAGGGTTCTCATCAGTAGAGCATTTGTGAAAAAAAGAAGCCCATACAGCTTTCTGCATTTCTTTTAGATTATTGCAATTATTTCTAATTGCCATTCCATAGTAGTTTTGTAACTGATCAATTTCTGATTTGGTAAGCCGACCTCGTCCACCAATTGGCTTACCATCATCTAATTTCTGCCCTTTCAAAGATTTGCATAATTCCAGTAGAAATCGACCCATTCTCTTTTGAACATGGCCTACACATTCAATTTTGGTAACTTCCACTTCACTACCATAGGGCTTTGCCTTAGACACTGCATGATACCCCTTGGAATCACCATCACCCAAATATTGCACATAGCGCAGGCCTCTGGTAAGCTCAGATCTTGAGCAAATTTCAACTGCACCTGCAACCTCCATCCCTCCACTGTAGCCATCAAAATTTTTGAGGCAGGCATGGTCATTATTCCTAGTGCATCCTGCACAGTACTTGCTATATGTTGCTACATCTAGCACTTTTCCTGTGAGCAGCGAGGTTCCAGTCACAACACCATGCAGTGATGAGAAACCTCTCTTCTGCCATGATCCATCTATGACAATTGTTGTGTCAGGACTACCTTCTAATTCCTTGACTTCTTTAGCAGCATTCCACATTGAACCCTCAGCAACCTCTTTTACACTGTCATATATAGCTTTGTTATACACATCAAATTTACTGGCAGGTGGTGGTAGGTCCATAAGAGCACAAAAGGTACGAGCTGCCAGTTTACCTTTTCCAATACACCTCATGGCATAAGCAAATCTAAGATTTACAGAGGAGACTTTTCTTGTATTTACTGGTGATGTCATTGTATAATTGCTGTGGTTACAATATTTACATTCTAACTTTAGTTTAGTTGACAAACCTCTTCTGCTTCGCTGTTCCTCAGTTATTTGTACACTATTTACAGCATTACAACTTGAACAAGAAACACTTTTGTTTATAAATAAAGATAATATGGACAAGTCAATAATTATATTTACACTATTTGTAGCACTTGAAGCTGGCATATCATTAACATCATCACTAACATTGAATAAATCAGACAGCTTCTTTCTTGAGGCACTTGAACTTGCAGGGGATTGGAGGTTAGGTGAAGATGTGCCACCTTTTACTGTAATGTTGTTCAGCTTCTTGTGTTGGTTACCTCTAAATTTACGTTTACGATTGAATGAGGTATTTCTTCCCATATTTAAATTTGAAAATATACTCAAAGACCTCCAAAACTAACACTGTTATACAAAATTCCTTTTCTGCACCAGCTAGTAGACAGATTTCCCTTGCTTACATACAAGAAAAGAGATCATAGTTCAGTGCTGCCACCAGCAAAAGATCACAGCAACAAAACACACATGGTATGATATTAGTTCAGTGCTGCCAACAGCAAAAGAATAAGCTTCCCAGCAACAAAACATACAAATAAAAAGCCTCTTACCCATACGGAAACATATCTTGAGCTGGAGTGGGCGTGGCATTCAAACATGGAACGCACGTAGCGATTTAAATCCAGGCATTTAAAAGTGCTTAATAATAATGCAACACATACATATCATATATCAAAATGTTCAGGAAAGTATGCTCTTTCATATAAACAAATAAAATTTTTTTTCATTTTTTGACACTGATAACGACCAACTCCCCTTCTGCTTATAAGGTACTGAGTAATGAGTGCAAGTGGTTTTCTCGATTAGCATGAAGTAGATAGAAAATAAAAACTTTTTACTTGCTCTACACGTACTATGTACACAGTGTATAGAGAAGGTATTATATTCCACCCAAAAATTCGATACTGAGATTTCACCGGAAATACATGTTTCAGGTCCCCTGAATCCAAAAAATGCATTTCTCGAAAGGTCCGTGTGTGTGTGTGGTGTGTGTGGGGGGTGGGGGAGACATCATAGTTCAATATCGAAAAGACCGTTAAATACCAAACTTGGTATTTAGGTTTGGTATCTTCCAAGGATGCGACACGAAGATTTTCAAGAAACTCCCCCCACCTCCAACTACCCTTTACATGGAACATTTTTCGAAAAGTTTTATTTTCTTAAAAATGGCCCTAAAGATTTTGATTAAAATGCCAAATATTAAAGATATTTACCTGGCAAGTAAAATGTATATCTTGAATTTTCTGGGAATAGCCTTTGACGATTACTGTATTCTGGATGAATTTTACGAAATTTTGTGTAACTGCCTAACCGTAAGAGATAAACAAAAATTTACCACACAAAAAATTTAAGGATATTAAAACACTCAACTCATGTTATATAATTTTTTTTTCGTGGAGTTGATCGTTTTTAGGATATTCCTGGTTTTTGGTTTCAGCTTTGAAAAACCTATACTTTTCTCATACGGAATTTGCCAACTCATGTCCATTCGACTACCACTTTATCCTATAGTACTCCCTTATTTCGCTTCTACTTACAATGAAGTATCTCGGTTAGCACGAAGTAAATAGAAGTATTGACTTTTTAATAATAATTTGTTGCAGAGATGTAGAATGGAACACATCAGTTTTTTTCCCCCTCTTGGTGCGCTTTTTCACGATAGGGGGTCACTAGCAGCAGACATTGAATAAAATTGCATCATGGGTTCATCAAAATGTTTGACATTGACAATTACAGGAATGTTTCGCACCTCTGTTTGTACCTCTGGGGGTACGTAGGATCGATTCCAGCTGTCTGTTGGATAAGTTATTCATAAGCACAGTGGTTACACAGGTCAGAAGTCTCTCGACCAATCACAGAGTAGCACGGTTACCAAGAGAGGTTACCCTTTACTGCAGCCATTAACCTAAGTAACAATAAAAGGTGTCTTAACCAAGGTAAGTTTGGACTTCAAACCAGAATATCAACTGAATCCATAAACTCAACTGAAATTCAACAAGGATTGAAGTGACATATCATACCAACCTAAACAAAATACTTAAATAATAATAACTCAGCAATAATTAATGAAAACCCCTCATAAAAATTTATTAGACCTCTAATTTTTAGAATTAAAACAATGCAAACATAACGTTAGAAAGCCAATACAATTATGAGCATTTGTTTAAATTTTGAGCTATATTGAGCCATAAATAGCCAAGTAATTTAAGATTTGTTTCTCGCTAAAGCTGTATATACTACGGTCGGCTGATAAGACCAGGGCCTCTAACTGAAAAAAAATTTAAATATATATATTTTACTTTCTCTACACCTGCTATGCATATAGTGTATAGAGAAAGTATTGTATTGCACCCAAAAATTCGATACCGTAATTTCACCGGTAACACATGCTTTGAGACCCCCTGAATCCAAAAAAAAAATTAGAAAATATTCATCTGTGTATATCTGTCTGTCCATTTGTATGTGTGTGTGTGCTTGTGGGCAGAATAGCTAAAAAACGAAAAGACCATTAAATACCAAACTGGTATTTAAGTTTGGTGTCTTCGAAGGATCCGACACGAAGATTTTCAAAAAAAAATCCCGGCATTCCCAAACACCCTTTACATTTTAAACATTTCGAAAAGTTTGATTTTCTCAAAAATGGCTCTAACGATTTTGATTAAAATAGCGTATACTAAAGATATTTTCGTTACAAATAAAATGTTTATCTTCAATTTTCTGGGAACAGCCTCTGAAGAAATGTTTCATTCGGATGAATTTTAGTAATTTTTCATAAGTGCTAAACCGTAAGAGATAGGCTAAAGCTTACCTAACATAAAATATAGAGTACATTAAAACACACACTTTATGTTATATACATTTTTTTCGTGGAGTTGACCGTTTTATTTCTTATTTGTTTCAGGTTTAAAAAAACTTATACTTTTCTCATACAGGAACTTATCAACTACTGTCATACAAACAAAGGAACTTCAGTCGCTTAACAACCAGCTTTAGACTATCACTTTAACCTATGGTACTCCCTTATTTCGCTTCTACTTACAAGGAAGCAAGTAATAAGACTATTTCTGCTAATTTTTTCTCAATTAGCATAGCGTAAATAGAAGCATAAGCTTTTTAACAGTAATTTCTTGCAGAGATGTAGAGAAAGTCATGTGAATGTAACACATCAAATATTTTTGGATTCAGGGTATTTGCGGTGAAATCTCAATGCCTTCTCTATACACTATGTACATAGCACGTCTTTGAGACATAACGTTTAGTTAGTTCACATCGACCCACTTCACCGACACTGCCTCTATACAGAAGATTACAAGCATCAAGAATACCAGAGAACTGAAATAGGATAGCTTCCATCTGCTGTGACAGAAAGGTTGAATCAATAGATCCAAATGAAACTTTTCCTGCTTCGACGTTCATTTTGCTTTGGAACAAAACAGTACAATGCAACCCACAAAGCATTAAATAACCTACGCCAATATACAAAGACAGCATTGAAACATAATGAAAGAGGGAGAACAAAGTTTCATTTTTTGAGTTTAATCAAGAAAATCCTAGTTCAGAGCCACGATATATTGCTGCTTCTTGTCACTGATGTTACCCATTCGATTTCGTTCATTTCTTCTTTCGCTACACATATTATATATCACACCATAAATATGGACATTAAAATTTCACCAGAAATACACGTTTTAAGCCCCCTGATAAATTTTTTTTAAAAAAATCTTATGTGTACCATTCACATGACTTTCTCTATATCCCTGCAACAAATTATTCTTAAAAGGCTTATACCTCTATTTACTTTATGCTAATCAGAAAAAAGTAGCAAAAATAGTCTTATTACTTGCTTCCTTGTAAATAGAAGCGAAATAAGGGAGTAACATAGGTTAAAGCTGGTTGATATGCCAATGAAGTTCCTTTGTTTATATGAATCGGAGTTGACAAATTCCTGTATGAGAAAAATATAAGTTTTTCATAGCAGAAACCAAAAATAAGGAATGTCTCAAAAACGACGAACTCCACGAAAAAAATTTTATGTGACATAAATTGTGTATTTTAACATGCTCTACATTATTTGTGCAGTAAGTTTCTGTCCATCTCTTACGGATAAGTAGTTATTCAAAATTACGTAAAATTCATCCAGAATAAACTACTCTTCAGCGGCAATTTCTACAAAATTCAAGATATACATTTAATTTCTAAGATAAATATGTTTAAGATACGAAATTTTAATCAAAATCGTTAGAGCCATTTTTGAGAAAATCAAAATTTTTGAAAAAAGTTCCATGTAAAGTTTAGTTGGAGGTGGGGAGATTTTTCTATAAAATCTTCGTGTCGCATCCCTGGAAGATATTAAACTTAAATACCAAGTTTGGTATTTTTCCGACTTTTCGTTTTAGTTATCGTGTTCACACACACACACACGGACACACTGACACACACACACGGACCTTTTTGTGAAAATGCTTTTTTTTTGGATATTGGGGACCTTAAACATATATTTCCGGTGAAATCTCGGTATCCCATTTTTGAGTGGAGTGCAATACCTTCTCTATACACAATGTACATAGTGCGTATAGAGAAAGTAAAAATCTGATGTTCCATTCGCATGAGTTTTTCTTCATCTCTGCAACACATTATTGTTAAAAAGCTTATGCTTCTATTTACTTCATGCTAATCGAGAAAAAAATTAGCAGAAATAGTCTTATTACTTGCTTCCTTGTAAGTAGAAGCGAAATATGGAAGTACCATAGGTTAAAGTGATAGTCAAAAGCTGGTTGCTATGTGACTGAAGTTTCTTTGTTTGTATGGACAAGAGTTGACAAATTTCTGTATGAGATAAGTATGTTTTTCGTAGCTGAAACCGAAAAAAAGGAATATCTAAAAAACGATCAACTCAACGAAAAAATGTATATAACATAAATTGTGTGTTTTATCATGCTCTACATTTTTGTGTGGTAAATTTTTGCCCATCTCTTACGGTTTGGCAATTATTGCAAACTTCTGTAAAATTCATCCACAATAAAGTAATCTTCAGGGAATATTCCCAAAAAATACAAGATAAACATTTTATGTCACGAAAAGATCTTTAATATTCGATATTTTATTCAAAATCGTTATTCATTTTTTGAAAAAATAAAAAGTTTCGAAAAAAGTTCCATGTAAAGGGTGTTTAAAAACCTTCGTGTCCCATCCCTGGAAGAGACTAAACTTAAATGCCAAGTTTGGTATTTTACCGACTTTTCGTTTTTGAGTTGTCGAGTTCACAGACACACGGACCTTTTTTTCTAAAAATGCTTTTTTTGATTCAGGGGACCCTAAAACGTATGTTTTCGGTGATATCTCTGCATCGAATTCTTGTGTGGAATGCAATACCTTCTCTTTACATATGTACATAATAGTGCAGAGAAAGTAAAAAGGCCCGTGGGTTTCCTTGTTGTGTGAATCTCTGAGTGTGTGAACAGCATAGCTCAATAACGAAAAGCCGGTTAAATACCAAGTTTGGTATACAACTTGAGCATTTTCCAAGAAAATTTCTCCACTCCAAACTACCATTAATTGGTAGATTTTTGTAAATGTTTTATTTTTTCAAAAATAGCTATAATGATTTTTACCTCCTGTGTGTAATATTAAGGGGAAGGTATTTCACCCCGCACAAAAATTAGATTTTCGGAAATATCTATTTTAGGGTACCCTATATCCAAAAAAATAACATTTTCAGAAAAACATGTGTTTGTCCGTGTGTCTGTGAACACGATAATTCAAAAAGGAAAAGTTGGTAAAATACCAAACTTGGTATTTAAGTTTAGTATCTTGCAGGGAGGCAATTTGAAGCTTTTGAGAAAAATTACAACAAATTTACAACATTGTAGGTCACCATTGGGGTATCTCATTTCAAAATAAACAAAGATCACCTTGTGGTTTACCGGAAACATGCGAGTCAGTTGAGAAATTTAATGTTATACCGACATGTTGCCAGGGTAGATCAGTGGTAGAACGACCGGCTAGAGACTGGGAGATCTGTGGTTCTAATCCCGGCTAGGCATTGAATTTTTAGTCTGACCCTACCTATCCAGCTCCTTTCCCACACACGGCTTGTGTGAAACAAAAATAATTAAATCAATAAATGTATTGATAACAATAACGATTGCGTTCAGAAATAGAGTAAGGTACTGTAACTTGTAAATAAAGTTTTGTGTTGATATTGTCGTATGTACATGTAGGAGGTATTTAAGTTTAGTATCTTCCAGGGATGCGACACGAATATTTTGAAAAAAATTCCATCACTTCAAACTACCCTTTACATGGAACTTTTTTCGAAAATTATGATTTTCTTAAAAATGGCTCTAACGATTTTGATTAAAATATCGTATATTAAAGACATTTACCTGCCAAATAAAATGTATACCTTGAATTTTCTGGGAATTGCGTATAAAGACCTGTTTGTTCTGGATAAAGTTTGCTTAATTTGGCATAACTATTAAACCGTAATAGATAGACAAAAACTTAACACACAAAAAATGTAGGTCCTGTTAAAATACACAAGTTATGTCAATTACATTTTTTTCGTGGTGCTTACCGTTTTCGAGGTATTCCTTGTAATTAGTTTCGGTTGTGAATTACATTTTCTCAGACAGGAGTGTCTGTTTTTCTTTTGTTCTGCTCTTGGCCAAGAGAAGAAGCGATTAGTTATGACAATCGCATAACGACAGCTTTTAAAACATTTGACTATCGATTTAGCCTAGTGTATTCCCTTATTTTCTTCCTGCTTATAAGGAAGTAAGTAATAAGAACATTGTGCTAATGAGTAGCTCGATTAGTAAGGTGCAGAAAGAAGAATAAACGTTATGTAAGAAGTATGTAGAACAGCTAGAGAAAGTCATGTGAGTGTAACACATCAGATTTTTATTTTACAATTCTTTGAAATATATTATTCCCCTGTCATATTTCTAAATTCTTTTGATTTCATATTTTATTTTTCTGCCCTAAGAGGCTTTAAGATTCATTCGTGGCAGGATGTGAGTGGGACTTTTACCACATGGGACTTTTCGAATGACGTTATTTCCATGGAATGTTCTAGAACATTGTTGCATCAGACAACATGATCGATTACGTGTTTCAAACACTCAAGTTAGACGTCGGATCACCACAAAAAGGAAACAGACGTCATTAGGGTTCTGTCAGATCGAACTGATATAAGGGAGCGCGTTACCACCGATCTGGGGAGATATTTACGTTCTGGAATGACGGCCGCGACGCTGCTTGTCGATGTTTTCGTCTTGTAGATTCGCTAAGTCTGGACGATGTGGCCTCCACGACTCCTCCTCGGCACACAATGTGGCGGGAATTTTATGGTTTATATGCAATTTTATGACAGGATTTGGAAGGATAAGAATGGCTTAAAGGTAAGATCTCTTTTAGGGATTTTCTCAGGGCATGTGTGAAGAAAAAAAATCTGATGTATACCATTCACATGACTTTCTCTATATCCCTGCAACACATTATTCTTAAAAAGCTTATACTTCTATTTGCTTTATGCTAATTGGAAAAAAAATTAGCAGAAATAGTTTTATTACTTGCTTCCTTGAAAGTAGAAGCGAAATAAGGGACTACCATAGATTAAAGTCATAGTCAAAAACTGGTTGCTATGTCAATGAAGTTCCTTTGTTTATATGGATAGGAGTTGACAAGTTCCTGTATGAGAAAAGTATGTTTTTCATAGCAGAAACCAAAAATAAGGAATGTCACAAAAACGACGAACTCCACGAAAAAATGTATATAACATAAATTGTGTGTTTTAACGTGCTCTACATTTTTATGTAGTAAGGTTTTGTCCATCTCTTACGTTTAGCAGCTATTCAAAATTCAGTAACATTCATCCAGAATAAACTACTCTTCAGAGGCTATTCCCAGAAAATTCAAAATATACATTTTATTTGTCAGGTAAATATCTTTAATATACACTGTTTTAATCAAAATCGTTAAGAGCCGTTTTTGAGAAAATAAAATTTTCGAAAAAAGTTCCATGTAAAGGGTAGTTGGGGGTGGGGGGATTTTTCTCAAAATCTTCGTGTCGCATCCCTGGGAGATACTAAACTTAAATACCAAGTTTGGTATTTTACCGACTTTTCGTTTTTGAGTTATCGTGTTCACGGACACACACACACACGGACCTTTTTGTGAAAATACTTTTTTTGGATATTGGGGATCCTAAAATATATATTTCCGGTGAAATCTTGGTATCAACATTTTTGGTGTAGTGCAATACATTCTCTATACACTATGTACATAGTGCGTATAGAGAAAGTAAAAGTCACCGTATTTTTTTCGGATTACCCCAGTTTATCCATTTCACACACATTAAATGATTTGTCCCCTCTGACTTCCGTTTACAATGTTATTCCCCCAAAGTGAATAAGTTTCTTACAATGAAACTTTTGCAGATTTACCCTATTTCCCAACTATTCCTTGCTCTAATTCCCATGTGAACTCGTAGAAATGACTCTTTGTCCCCCACTCACTTTCCTAAAATAAAGATATACATACTTTATATCGCAGCACTGAAGTTAATATATGCAACACGTCTGCTCAGCACCATTGATAATTTATAAGTAACTTCTTCCCTTCTCTATTCGTGACCGTAACCTCTCTTCGGGCCTAGACGAATTTCTTATAGCCCCTCCTATGTTCTATGACCGGGCACGAATGGATACGAAGTTAAACATTTCTTAATTTCTATTGGTTATTCAATGGTTTTTCCAAATCAGTCTCCTCTCACCGAATAAGTTTGGCACCGCAGCAAAAGCATTAGACTCCAGTATGCTCCCTTGAGGTCCAAAGTACGCTTGGTCATTAATGTTTAATGTTTCTTCTTTGTAACACTGTAAACACAAAATTTCCACAGTTCTATTGTATATACGTTCTGTTAATGACATTATCAAATAAACCTTGCAGCTAATATTCCTAAATCTCTGGTTTTTCCTTTCATCTGTAACTTCCTTTCGTATACAGAATAAATTAGCTCCATGGCACGACAGCTCACGGGGAACCTTGGCCTACCGCCCGGCCACTGCGTCCCCCATCTCGGTCCACTACAGACGTCATGGATGGGGTGCAGTATTGGAGGGTGAGACGTGGTCAGCGCCTCGAGCCCCTCCCGGCCGGTTAATGCGGTCCTCACGACCTGGAGCCGCTACTTCTCCATCAAGTAGCTCCTCAATTGGCCCCCCAGGGACCTCACGAGGCTGAGTGCACCCCGGTCCAGGTCTCCCAGCGGGGGAAAAATCCCCACGCCGGTACTGGGGATCGAATCCAGGTCTCCCGCTTGGTAGGCAGCTGCGCTAAGGAGACGACCATACAGAATAAATACTCTTTACAATTTTTTAACCTTTGTTTTTTCTAATGTACTTCCTTTTAATATCTTTAATCATTTATTTATTTGTTACTGCAATCTCTTTCCCCCTGTTCTTTCATATTAATTTACACATTAGGTTTATTTTTTTATTATATTGAAATATTCTTATGCCTAAGAAATCAGTATTCTACATTAACAACAATACTTCAAGGTAAGATTAGTCATGTATTTTAGCCTCCATTAGATTCAATAAACCAAAATAATTAGTATTATTGTGTCAATATCTTTCGTTAACATTTAGTTAAACGTCTGTCACTTTCTGGATCGTCCTGGTTTTATTACCCATATTTTTTGCACAATCTTACCCCCAACCCCCCCATCCAAATATAGAACAAGCCAACGCCTATGTCCTATAGAACCGGCTTATAGTTGATAAACGCAGGCAAGTAACGTTAATGGAAGCATCAATTGAATGTGTGCAGAAGTTGGCAACTCTGCCCATATTCTCCAAGTGGTGATCAGGGAATTGTGGATTGAGATGGCGTGCAGGAGTTTTCACAAAACATTTTCTTGTAACACTCTCAAGTTATACGTAGCAAAGGAATAATGCAGCTCCAAGAAATTGCAACTCTGAGGATATCTTGTAATGCAAAATATGTGGCCAACTTAACATGCCAGTCGCTGCAAGCCTGTAATATCATCGTTTCATGTTACGTGAGGTAAATACCAGAGTAACAACAGAAACTTTAACTCAATAATTTCGTTATTGGATATGTATCATTTAGCTGTTCGTTCTCAGTAATTAGTAAAGCTATAATTTTAGTTATCCTCATTTTATTTAAAAAATCTGATATGTTCCATTCACCTGACCTTTTATACATATCAATTACAAATTATTACTTTCTCTACGTGTACTATGTTCATAGTGTATAGGAAAGGTATGGGCCGCGCCCTGGCCGTCTCATGTAGGCGACCGGGGTTTCTTTTTTTTTTTTTTTTTTTTTTTTGTTTGTTTTAAAAAAAAATACAATTCCGGAGATTTGTTAGGTCTCCTGCGCTGTATTCCTTTTTTCTCCATTTTTTCCAGTTTCTTATATTCCCTTAGTAGACATTATTATTAACGTTTTCCTTTTACATACACATACATAGACACATTTACAAACACAGAACACCCATGCCCAAGGCGGGACTCGAACCCACGATCCTGTACACCACGAAGCGTCAAAGCGAGACATTTTAGCTAGCGTGGCCACCGGGATCGATCCCAAGTGACCGCATGTGAGATTTGTGGTGGACAAAACGGCACTGGGGCGGGTTTTCTCCGGGTACTCCGGTTTCCCCCGCCATCACATTCCACCGGTGCTCCATCATCATTCATGTATCATCAGTGTCACCGCCTGCGGCGCCACTAGTAGTTAAAGCGGGCGTTAAACACTACCAAATAAAGGGAAGGTATTGTAATGCACACAAAAATTCAACACCGAGATTTCACCGGAAATACATGTTTTGGAAGCCCCTGAATTAAAAAACAAGCATTTTTTAGAAAACGATCCGTGTGTGTGGACAGCACAGCTCAAAAACGAAAAGACCGTTAAATACCAAACTTGGTATTTAGTATCTTCCAAAGATGCAACACGAAGATTTTGAAGAAAATTCCCAACCCCCAACTAACCTTTACATAAAACTTTTTTCGAACATTTTGATTTTCTAAAAAGTGGCTCTAACGGTCATTAAAATATCGTATATTATTAATTAATTTATTTATTTGTTTAATAGTCTGACTCCTAAACAGTCTGCCTAGTGACACAGAATAATATATATAGTGATTTCTACAAAAAATGTTACAAGTGAGTGTTACAAAAAAATATTCTACCATACGTTATAATAGGTATACAAAATTAAGCTATGAGAACAAATTGTAACAAAGATTATAAAATATATAACAATAAAGATTATCACAATAAAAGAGAATTACCTGACAAATTAAATGTATATCCTGAATTGTCCGGGAACAGCCTCTGAAGACTACTTCGTTCTGGATGAATATTACGGAATTTTGCATAACTGGTAAATTGTAAGAGATACCAGATAAAAGCTAACATTTCCGAGAAAATAGAGTTCGTTAAAAAAACAATTTATGTTACATACATTTTTCATGGAGTTGATTGTTTTTTTTTAAATATTCCTTGTTATTTGTTTCAGCTTTAAAATAAGGGAATTTGTCAACTCCTGTCCATACAAACAAAGGAACTTCAGTCACATAGGAACCAGCTTTTGACTATTTGTTTAGTAAATGATACAACCATATTTCCTTATACTTACGGGAAGCAAATAATAAGACCTTTCAAAGCCTCCGTTCCTCAAGAGGCGTCTCGCACTAGGCTCTAAATTCGAAGTCCTAGGGGTCCTTCATACGTGGAGCATAAACAAAGAAAAGACATTTGGTTTTCACGCCTTATTTATACGCAACTTCTCCACTTCAACTGTCTAGCAGGTCCAATAAATTTAATGAATCTTTAACCTGTTTTAGACCCGCACCACTGTTGAGTCAGAGAAGTTGCCGAAACTGCAGGGGTTAAGAATCTTCTTATACCTCCATGGCAACACAGTCGCTGTATTGCTTAATATGTCTTTTCATGTTGCTAATATAAAAAATCTTATGTGTTACGCTCACATGACTTTCTCCAGCCGTTCTACAAACTTCTTACATAAGATTCTTCTTCTTTCTGTATCTTGTTAATCGAGGTATTCAGCACAATGTTCTTATTACTTAGTTCCTTATAAGTAGGAAGAAAATAAGGGTTTATACTAGGCTAAATTGATAGTCAAATGTTAAAAGCTGTCGTTATGCGATTGTCATTACAAATCGCTTCTTTTCTTGGCCAGGAGTAGAATAAAAGAAAAACGGACACTCCCGTCTGAGAAAAGTATAAGTACTTCACAACTGAAGTTAATAACAATGAATACCTCGAAAACGGTAAGCTCCACGAAAAAACATGTATATGACGTAAGTTGTGTATGTTAACAAGGCCTACATTTTTTGTACAGTAAGTTTTTGTCTATCTCTTACGGTTTACTAGTTATGCCAAATTAAGCAAAATTCACCCGAATTAAACAGGTCTTTAGAAGCTGTTCCCAGAAAATTCAAGATATACATTTTATTTGTGAGGTAAATATCTTTAATATATGATACTTTAATAAAAATTGTTACAGCCATTTTTAAGAAAATCAAAATTTTCGAAAAAAGTTCTATATAAAGGGAACCTTTTTCTGGAAATGATTTTTTTGGATTCAGGGGGTCCTAAAACATGTATTTCCAGTGAAATCTCGACATCGAATTTTTGGGTGGAATGCAGTACTTCTCTATCCCTATGTACATTGTACATACGGGGCCAGAGAAAGTAAAAACATATATTTTATTCACATAACCAAACATCTGATGTGTTCCATTTCACTAATCTCTGAAAAAAAGTATTGTTAAAAAAACTTATGCATTCTAATCGAGAAAAAAAATTTGCAGCAATAGTCTTATTACTAGCTTCCTTTTATGTGAAAGGGAAATAAGGGAGT
Source organism: Hymenopus coronatus (assembly GCA_030762935.1). Taxonomy (NCBI): domain Eukaryota; kingdom Metazoa; phylum Arthropoda; class Insecta; order Mantodea; family Hymenopodidae; genus Hymenopus; species Hymenopus coronatus. Next base: position 17,140,235 of record CM060882.1, on the reverse strand, counting down.
ACTATAGGCTAAGGCATTAGTCGAAGCTTTAAAAGCTGGTTGTTATGTGAATGAAGTGGCCAGAAGTTGGAAAGTTCCTGCATAAAAGAAATATTTTAAAACCGAAACCATTAAAAATAAATATCTATAAAAAATGTTAACTTAACGAAATATGTGTATAACATAAATTATGTATTTTAGCTAGCTCTACATTTTTCGTTAAGAAAGTTTAGTCTATCTCTTACGGTTTACCATTTACGCAAAATTCCACAAAATTCATCCAGAATAAAGATGTTTTCAAGGCTATTCCCAGAACATTCAAGATATACACCTTATATATCATGTAAATATGATTTTAACACACGAAATTTTAATCAATATCGTTTGAGAAATTTCTTTAAAAATGCAAAAGTTTCTCCATGTAAAGAGTAGTTGGGTTTGGGGAGATTTTCTTGAAAATCTTCCAGCCACATTCTAGGAAAATACTGAAATTAAATACCAAGTTTGGTATTTAACGAACTTTTAGTTCTTCTAAAAATGCCTTTTTGTTTTTGGATTCAGGGGGCTTCAAAACATATTTCCGATGAGTTATCGGTATCTAGTTTTAGGATTCAATACAAGACTTTCTTTATACATGTGAACATAGTGTAGGGAAAGTAAAAATGCATCGAACATAACTTGCGTATTTTCATAAGATCTACTCTTCTTTTGAAGTAAGCGTTTTCTAAATCCAGTTCTGCAAAGTCATCAAGTAAAGGACATTAGGGGGGTTTCCTACAAAATTCAAAATATGCATTTTATTTCTCATGTACATGTGTTTAACTTCATGATTTTAATCAAAATCATTAGAGCAATTTTTGAGAAAAAACTTTTCTGTGTACACAGTAGCTTGAGATTAGGAGATGTTCTTATAAGTGTCGCATTCTTGGAAAATATTTAACTTAAACAGCAAGTTTAATATTCGTTCGTTTTTTGAGCTATGCTGCGACACACACACAAGTGCGGAATGTTTTTAAAATGAACTGTTTTAATACAAGGACGCTTAAGCGTATATTGCTGGTGATATGTTGGTATCGAATTGTTTAGTGAAATACCACACTTCTCTACCTATGTACTGTATACGGAAAGAAAATTATTATTAATTTCTCTACACGTATTGCACCCAAAATTTCATAATCGAGATTTCCCCAGAAATGTATCTTTTGAGACCCCTTGAAACCAAAAAAAATTTAGCAAAACGCCCGTGTGTTTGTCTGTGGTATTTAAGTTCGGTATCTTCTAAGGTTGTGACACGAAGATTTTCAAGAAAGTCTCCCGACCCCAACTACACTTTACATAGATTATTTTTTAAAAACGTTTATTTTCTCAAAAATGGCTAAAGTGTTTGATTAAAATATCGTATATTAAAAATATTACCTGACAAACAAAATGTATATCTTGAATTTTCTGGGAATAGTCTCTGAAGACTAGATTATTCTGGATGAATATTACAGGATTTTACATATCTACTAAACCGTGAGAGTTGGACCAAAAATTACCACACACAAAATGTAGAGCACGTTAAAATACAGAATTTGTTATGTACATTTTTTCGTGAAGTTGATCGTTTTTGAGATATTCCTTCTTTTTGGTTTCAGCTTTGAAAATTTTATACTTTTCTCATACAGGAATTTGTCAACTTCTGACCATACACACAAAGGAACTTGTCACATAGCAACCAGCTTTTGACTATCACTTTACCCTATGGTATTCCCTTATTTCGCTTCTATTTATAAGTAAGCTAGTAAAAACACTAGTTCTGCTATGTTTTCTCAATTAGCATGAAGTATAGAGAAACACAAGCTTTTTTAACAATAATTTGTTGCAGAGATGTAGAAAAAGTCGTGCAAATGTAACACATAATGATTTTTTTTATATAGAGGCCCTAAATATGTATTTCCGGTGACATTTAAGGGCCAAAATTTTAGTGGAATACAATACCTTCTCTACCAATGTGGTATGCACAGAAAGTAAATATAAAGTGAACTGGTATCGCCTGCTTTAGACATTCATAAAAATTATTTGGGTGTCTTCACAAACTTTTCTATAAAGTATGCATGTATGCATGTCAATATAAATCTTTAATGAGGAAAATGAAGAAAGTAGAGTATTACACTGAAAACAAAGGCTACCAACTTAACAAAATTAGCGAGTATTGTACGCTCTTTCTCTCGATTGGACACCCAACGTAATCCCCAATATGGTATTGTACGTGGAACAAGCTTTCAATTAAATTTTGTAATCAGCAGGACTCCAATATCCAGTGCACGTGAAATAATTAATATGGTGAGGGCGGGTGTAGCGGGGCAAGGGGTGCCCTCATCGAGTAAGCTCCGAACTTCCTAATTAATAAATGCTTTTTCTGCAAGGGGACACAAAAGATATTCTTATTACACAAGTTTTACTTCAGCAATTCCTTGAAAAAAGAAAAAGTTTTTCTTCCTCTTATGAAAGTTGTGTTAAGTAGATTGTATTCTTTAGGATTCATTTGTTCTAATATCAGACGTCAGAGAGTGTACAAAAACGTTTCTTTTTCGTTGAAACAAAAAGTTTACAGAAATCTCTTTCTTCATTTAATAACGGAAATAACGACCTGAGTACAAATTAATAACATAAAAGTTCTTTGTTTTTTCTGAACTTATTACATAATATGGGGTGAAAATTATGAGATGTCTTTATTTTAGGGGTATTTGTTACTGCTCCTTCCATTTTCCCATCTGTCTCTGTGTGCACAAAATAACAGGGTGGACCATGTAACTTAAAACTGTAGAATATCTCCAAAACTAAGCGTCGCAGAAAAATCTGATTTGTTCCACTCATATGACTTTCTCTAGTTGTTCTACAAACTTCTTACATAAGATTATTCTTCTTTCTGCACCTTGTTAATCGAGGTATTCAGCACAATGTTCTTATTACTTAGTTCCTTATAAGTAAGAAGAAAACAAGGGAATACACTAGACTAAATCGATAGTCAATTGTTTTAAAAGCGGTCGTTATGCGATTGTCATTGCAAATCCCTTCTTTTCTTGGCTAGGAGTAGAACAAAAGAAAAACGGACACTCCCGTCTGAGAAAAGTAAAAGTACTTCACAACTGAAACTAATATCAATGAATGCTTCGAAAACGGCGAACTCCACGAAAAAAAATGTATATGACGTAAGTTGTGTATTTTAGCAATGCCTACATTTTTTGTATAGTAAGTTTTTGTCTATTTCTTACGGTTTGCTAGTTTTGCCAAATTAAGCAAAATTCATCCAGAAAAAACAGGTCTTTAGAAGCTATTCCCATAAAATTCAAGATATACATATTATTTGTTAGCTAAATATCTTTAATATACAATATTTTAATCAAAATCGTTATAGCCATTTTTAAGAAAATCAAAATCCATTTAAAGGGTAGTTTGGGGTGGGGGATTTTTCTCTAAATCTTCGTGTCGCATACCTGGAAGATACTGAACTTAAATACCAAATTTGGTATTTTAGCTACTTTTCGTTTTTGAGTTATCGTGTTCAAAGACACATGGACACACACACTCGGACCTTTTTCTGGAAATGCTCTTTTTTTGGATTCGGGGGGTCCTAAAACATGTATTTCCTGTGAAATGTCGACATCGAATTTTTGGGTGGAATGCAATACTTCTCTATCCCTATGTACATTGTACATACGGGGCTAGAGAAAGTAAAAATGCTTTATATAATGGCGGAAAGTAAATGCCATTTAATAACTCCATGGCACGACAGCTCATGGGGAACCTTGATCTACCGCCCGGCCGCTGCGTCCCCCATCTCGGTCCAGTACCGATGTCATGGATGGGGTGCAGAATTGGAGGGTGAGACGTGGTCAGCACCTCGAGCCCCCCCCCGGCCGGTTAATGCGGTTTACATGACCTGGAGCCGCTACTTCTCCATCAATAGCTCCTCAATTGGCCCATCAGGGACCTTACGAGGTTGAGTGCACCCCGGACCAGGTCTACAAGCGGGGGAGAAATCCCCACGCCGGTACTGGGGATCGAACCCTGGTCTCCCGCTTGGTAAGCAGCTGCGCTACCACCGCGCTAAGGGGACGACCGTAAATGTCATTTGTTGTGTTTTAATTGGAGAACATTTATATAATAATTTGGGGTTGGTAAGGATTTTAGTGTCGGAAAGTTTGTTTACCTGATTTAATGTAAAATTGTTTTCGTCCAATTATATGTCTTTTCAGCAGCTTCAATGTTTACTTTCTCTATACGCACTATGTACATAGTGTATAGAGAAGGTATTGTACTCCACCCAAATATTCGATACCGAGATTTCACCGGAAATATATGTTTTAGGCTCCCCTGTATCCAAAAAAAAAAAAGTATTTTCAGAACAAGGTCAGTGTGTGTGTGTCCGTGTGTCTGTGAACACGATAACTCAAAAACGAAAAGTCGGTAAAATACCAAACTTAGTATTTAAGTTTAGTATCTCCCAGGGATGCGACAGGAAGATTTTGAGAAAAATCCCCCTACCCCAACTACCCTTTACATGGAACTTTTTTCGAAAATTTTGATTTTTTAAAAAATGGCTCACGATTTTGATTAAAATATCTTATATTAAAGATAGTCTGATAAATAAAATGTATATCTTGAATTTTCTGGGAATAACCTCTGAAGACTATTCTGGATGAATTTTACTAAATTTTGAATGACTGCTAAACCGTAAGAGATGGACAAAAACTTACTACACAAATTATGTAGAGAACGTTAAAACACACATTTTTTTCGTGGAAGACGTTGTTTTTGTGACATTCCTTATTTTTTGTTTCTGCTAAGAAAAACATTTTTCTCATACAGGAATTTGTCAACCCCGATCCATATACACAAAGGAACTTCATTGACAAGCAACCAGCTTTTGGCTATCACTTTAAACTATGGTAGTCCCTTATTTCGCTTCTACTTACAAGGAAGCAATAAGACTATTTTTGCTAATTTTTTCTGATTAGCATAAAGTTAATAGAAGTATAAGCTTTTTAAGAATAATTTGTTGCAGGGATATAGAGAAAGTCATGTGAGTGTAACACATCAGATTTTTTTGGGTGCAATGCAATACCTTGTCTATGAACTATGTACATTGTACATACGGGGCTAGAGAAATTAAAAAGAATGATTTTACAATGACGATGTTCGTGTCACGTCTAGATATTGATTAGACAGAGATTCCTTTAGATACGTTTTCTGCTTGAGGAAGCTCTGGTAACTTTGTGCTACAGTTGGCAGCACTGAATACTGTTACGTGGGAGGGCAGTGTGGACACATTTCTCATTTCCGTAACAACTTCCAACCCACCAGAGTTCCCTGCTTGCCCCAGATTCTTGCTTTCCGACCTGTGAAGGGGTCCTTAATTAACCTCAGCAGCATAAAGTTAAACAGCGACACAATATTGTGACCATTGTGCATGCCAGGGACGAGTCTATAATTTAAAAGTTCTGTCTCTTGTATTTGTAACTTGTTCTTGATTTCTCTCTGTTTACTCCTGGCAACCAAAGAGAATGGAATTTCAATTGTTTCACATAGCGACCGCCTATTAAATGATTTGACTATCAATTTGGTCTGTACATTTCCTTATCTTCTTTCTATTTACAAGGAAGCTAGTAATAAGATTAATTTTGTTTGTGTTTATCTTGATTAGCATGATGTAGATAACAGATTAATGTTTTGAATAAAATGTTTGTTTGCGGAACAGCTAGAGAAAGCCATGTGAATGGAACACCTCAGATTGTTTAGCTTACCTAGCACATGTGTTAAATGTAATTAGTCGATAGGAAAGGTATTAGATTCCACCCAAAAATTCCATATTGGGATTTCACGGAAATACATATTTTGACACCCACTGAATCCAAAATAAAAAAAAACATTTTTACAAACATGTTCGTGTGTGTCTGTGTCTGTGTCTGTGGAGAGCATAGCTCAAAAACGAAAAGTCGGTTAAATATCAAACTTAGTATTTGAGTTTAGCATCTTCCAGGGATGCGACACGAAGATTTTGAGAAAAATCCCCCACCCCAAAATGTAGAGTACGTTAAAATACACAATTTATGTTATATACATTTTTTTCGTGGAGTTCGCCGTTTTTGTGACATTCCTTATTTTTGGTTTCTGCTATGAAAAACTCATACATTTCTCATACAGGAATCTGTCAACTGCTGTCCATACAAACAAAGAAACTTCAGTCACATAGCAACAGGCTTTTCATTATCACTTTAACCTATGGTACTCCCTTATTTCACCCCTACTTACAAGGAAGCAAGTAATAAGACTATTTCTGCTAATATTTTACTGATTAGCATGAAGTTAATAGAAGTATAAGTTTTTTAAGAATAATTTGTTGCAGGTATATAGAGAAAGTCATGTGAATGGTACACATCAGATTTTTACTTTCTCTATAGGCACTATGTACATAGTGTATAGAGAATGTATTGCACTCCACCAAAAAATTCGATGCCGAGATTTCACCGGAAATATATGTTTTAGGGTGCCCTTTATCTAAAAAAAAAGCATTTTCGGTAAAAGGTCCGTGTCTGTGTCCGTGTGTCTGTGAACACGATAACTCAAAAACTAAATGTCGGTAAAATACCAAACTTGGTACTTAAGTTTAGTATCTTCCAGGGATTGGACACGAAGATTCTGAAAAAAATCCCCCCACCTCCAACTACCCTTTACATGGAACTTTTTCGAAAATTTTGATTTACTCAAAAAAGGCTCTAACGATTTAGATAACATTTCGTATATTAAAGATATTTACCTGACAAAAAAATGTATATCTTGAATTTTCTGGGAATAGCCTCTGAAGAGTAGTTTATTCTGGATGAATTTTACTAAATTTTGAATAACTGCTAAACCGTAAGAGATGGACAAAAACTTACTACACAAAAAATTTAGAGCACAATAAAGCACACAATTTATGTTATATATATTTTTTTAGTGGACTTCGTCGTTTTTGTGACATTCCATATTTTTGGTTTCTGCTATGAAAAACTCATACATTTCTCATACAGGAATTTGTCACCTGCTGTCCATACAAACAAAGGAACTTCAGTGACATGGCAACCAACTTTTGACTATCACTTTAACCTATGGTACTCCTTTATTTGGCTTCTACTTACAAGGAAGCAAGTAATTAGACTATTTCTGCTCATTTTTTCTGATTAGCATAAAGTAAATAGAAGTGTAAATTTTTTAAGAACCATTTGTTGCAGGGATATAGAGAAAGTCATGTGAATGGTACACATCAGATTTTTTAGAGAAAAACTCCCCCACCGCGTCTATTTTTTACATGGAACATTTTTCGGAATGGTTCTTAGCGATTTGTATTAAAATGCCGTATGTTATGTAATTTTTGTAATAAACAAAATACAGAGTGATTTATATAGAACTGACACATTTCTTTCTTTAATTATTCCGTTGGAAATGACCCAATTGTAGCAACAAATTAAGCAGAATGTGTTGGAATTTCGATTCCTTGTCACTAGATGCGCAGATATTTATGTTTTATTCCCTGAGTTTCGATTCCTTGTCACTAGATGCGCAACTGTTTGTTTTATTCCTAACTGCATTGATGGCAGCTGTTTCGACATTTTGTTCTTGTAAACGTGAAAACGCAGTACATATTAAAACAACGAATCTTCCTTGTGAAGCAATACTGGATTACGAATTCAATTACAGGCACTCAAAGGACACACCAGAGAGAATTTGGTGTTCGCAATCTTCCCAAAAGAAACACAATCCTGGGACTGGTAAACAAATTGGAAACAATTGGATCTCTGGTGAGTGAAAAAGGCAAACTACGTTCATCTAGGCTTCCCACGGTTGTTATTGACGTAAGATCACGATTGGAGCAGTCACCCAAAAATCTGATGTGTTACACTCACATGACTTTCTCTAGCTGTTCTACAAACTTCATACATAACATTCTTCTTCTCTCTGCACCTTGCTAATCGTGGTACTCATTAGCACAATGTTCTTATTATTTAGTTCCGTATAAGTAGGAAGAAAATAAGGGAATACACTAGGCTAAACCAATAATCAAATGTTTTAAAAGCTGTCGTGCGATTGTCATTACAAATCACTTCTTTTCTTGGCCAGGAATACAACAAAAGAAAAACAGACACTCCTGTCTGAGAAAATTTAAGTACTTCACAACTGAAACTAATAACAATGAATACCTCGAAAATGGTAAGCTCCAAGAGAAAAATGTATATGACATAACTTCTATATTTTAAAAAGACCTAAATTTTCTGTATACTAAGTTTTTGTGTATCTCTTACGGTTTACTAGTTATGCCAAATTAAGCAAAATTCATCCAGAATAAACAAGTCTTCAGAAGCTATTCCCAGAAAGTTCAAGATATACATTTTATTTTTAGGTAAATATCTTTAATATATGATATTTTGATTAAAATCGTTAGAGCCATTTTTAAGAAAATCACAATTTTCGAAAAATGTTCCATGTAAAGGGTACGTTGGGGTGGGGTATTTTTCTCAAACTATTCGTGTCGCATCCCTGGAAGATACTAAACTTAAATACCAAGTTTGGTATTTTACCGACTTTTCGTTTTTGAGTTATCGTGTTCAAAGACACACACACACACACGGACTTTTTCCTGAAAATGCTTTTTATGGATACAGGGGTTCCTAAAACATATATTTCCGGTGAAATCTCGGCATCGAATTTTTTGGTGGAGTACAATACTTCTCTATCCCTATGTACATTGTACATATGCGGCTAGAGAATGTAAAAATCTTATGTGTAACATTCACATGACTTTCTCTATATCCCTGCAACAAATTATTCTTAAAAAGCTTATGCTTCTATTTACTTCCTGCTAATCCAGAAAAAATTATTAGAAATAGTTTTATTACTTGCTTCCTTGTAAGTAGAAGCGAAATAAGGGAGTACCATAGGTTAAAGTGATAGCCAAAAACTGGTTACTATGTGACTGATGTTCCTTTGTATGGACACGAGAAAGTATAAGTTTTTCAAAGCTGAAGCCAAGAAAAAGGAATATCTCAAAAAAGATCAACTCCACGAAAAAATGTATATAACATAAATTGTGTGTTTTAACGTGCTCTACACTTTTTACGGGTTAAGTTTTTGTCCATCTCTTACGGTTTAGTAGTTATGAAAAATTCATCCAGAATAAAGTAGTCTTCAGAGGCTATTCCCAGAACATTCAAGATATACATTTCATTTGTCAGAAATGTCTTTAATATACGAAATTTTAATCAAAATCGTTGGAGCCATTTTTGAGAAAATCAAAATTTTCGAAAAAAGTTCCATGAAAAGGGTAGTTGGGGGTGGGGGTATTTTCTCAAAATCTTCGTGTCGCATCCCTGGAAGATACTAAACTTAAATACCAAGTTTGGTATTTTACCGACTTTTCGTTTTTGAGTTATTGTGTTCACAGACACACGGTCACACACACACACGGACCTTTTTGTGAAAATGCTTTTTTTTTTTTGGTTACAGGGGATCCTAAAACATATATTTCCCTTGAAATCTCGGTATCGAATTTTTTGGTGGAATACAATACTTCTCTATCCCTATGTACATTGTACATATGGGGCTAGAGAAAGTAAAAAACTCATGAGACGTTTGTCGCAGGAGACAGGGTACACCTACTCAAAGCTGCGAAAAGTGCAAGCCTAAAGCCATATAGGGTTACGGTTGTTCATCAGCTACAGGAACCAGATAAGGTTAAAATAATGAATTATTGTCATCAGAAGTTCATTGTGCAAAATCCTGCCATATTGTCCATCACATGGTTCACAGATGAAGCATGGTTCCATTTATCCGGTTATATGAACTCACAGGTCTCACGCCATTGGGCCATCGAAAAGCCACATGTCATCCATGAAGCACCTACACACCTGGTTAAAATCGGAGTTTGGTGCACAATACCCGCACAGAGAATAGTGGGGCCAATTGTTTTTAACCACACTGTGAACACTGCAGAGTACCGACTGATTTTCATGGAGTTTCTTGAGCAACTGGACGATGTATAGCTGAGTCAAGGATATTTTCAGCAAGATGGCGCTACATGCCATACATTCAAATGCAATGAACCTAATTGCAAGTTTCTTTGACGACCGGATAATTTCCAGGAACCTGTGGCCACCGAGATCTCCGGATTTGACATCGCCGGACTTCTTTCTATGGTGTTACTTAAAAGACAGGGTTTACGCCACACATCCCCAGACATTGGACGATCTGAAGTACATTACAAAGGAGATTCAAGCTATTGACAACAGAGTCCTCCAACGAGTGGCCAGAACGACGTGTTGAGTTGTGCCTTATGCAGGATGGAGGATATTTTCAACATTTGCTATAGAGGTAAATAATCTCCCAAAAATTTCTCTATAGTTTAGGTATAATAAGTTGTTGCTAGCACAAATCGTTTTGAAACAATTAAAGAAAAGTGTCAGCTCTATATAAATCAACCTGTATATACTTTGGATTTCCTTGGAATAGTTTCTGAAGGCTTTTTCATTCTGGATGCCTTTTGTGTAGCTGTTGTATGACTGGTAAACTGCACGAGATATATAAAGCTTATTACACAAAATGGAGATATCGTTAAAACACACAATTTCTGTCATATACTTTTTTTATATATGTATAGGCAACCGTTTTCGAGATATATATATATTCCTAATTACTGGATTCAATGTTAAGTTACTTACATATTTCCCAAACGGTAAGTGGATGTTTATTTTTGACTCCCTTTTGTTTACTACCAGAAAGCAAAGAGAACCGAATTTCAATTGTTTCACGAGGACTTTTAAAAATTTGTAATATGCGGAATTTTAATAAAAACCTTTAGGCCAGTTTTGAGAACAACAAAATTTTAAAAAATATTTCCATGTAAAGGGCAATTTGTGGTGGGGGAGTTTTCTTCAAAAACTTCGTGTCATATCCTTGGAAGATAATTAAAATAAATACCAAGTTTGGTATTAACAGTCTTCGTATTTGAGCTATGCTGTTCACAGACATATACACGGACATTTTTCTAAAAATACTTTTTTCGGAATCAGGGGGTCTCAAAATATATTTCCAGTGAAATATCTACATTGAATTTTTGGGTGGAACACAATACTTTCTATATTCACTGTAAATAATCTTTTGTAAGAATAATTTGCGGAACAGGTAAAGAAAATCATATGATTTTTACAGTTCAGATTTCTTGTGAAAAAAAATAAAATCTGATGTGTTTCATTCACATGACTTTCCCTACATTTCTGCAACAAATTATTGTTAAAAAGCTTATGTTTCTATTTACTTCAAGCTAATCGAGAAAAAATTAGCAGAAATAGTCTAATTACTTGCTTCCTTGTAAGTAGAAGCGAAATAAGAGAGTACTATAGGTTAAAGTGATAGCCGAAAGCTATGTAACTGAAGTTCCTTTGTTTGTATGGACAGCAGCTGTCAAATTCCTGTTTGAAAGTAATAACTTTTTCAAAGATGAAATCAAAAAAGAGGAGTATCTCAAAAACGATCAACTCCACGAAAAAATGTATGTAACATAAACTGTGTGTTTTAACGTGCTCTATATTTTTGTGTTGTAAATTTTTGTCCGTCTCTTACGGTTTAGTACTTAATGTAAAATTGCGTAAAATTCATTCAGGAAAAAATAGTCTTCAAGTTATAAATGTTATTATATCTTTAATATACGATATTTTAATTAAAATCTTTAGATCCACTTTTGATAAAATCAAAATTTTCGCAAAAAGTTCCATGTAAAGGGTAGTTTGGGGTAGAGGGATTTTTCTTGAAATCCTCATGTCGCATCCCTGGAAGATACCAAACTTAAATATCAATTTATATTATTTATATTTTACCGACTTTTCGCTTTTGAGTTACGGTGTTCACAAACACATACACACACACACTTTTTTGTGAAAATGCATTTTTACTTTCTCCAGCCCCATGTGTACAATGTACATAGGGATATAGAAGGTATTGTAATGCACCCAAAAATTCGATACCAAGATTTCACTGGAAATATATGTTTTGGGGTCCCCTGAGTCCGAAAAAAGCATTTTAAAAAAAAGGTCCGTCTGTGTATGTATGTATGTGTGTGTCTGTGTTTGTGTCTGTGGACAGCATAGCCCCGAAACAAAAAAAAACCGTTAAATTCCAAACTTGGTATTTAGGTTTAGCATCTTCCAAGGATGCCCTACGAAGATTTTCAAAAAAATCCTCCCACGTCAAATTACCCTTTACTTGGAAAAATTTAGAAAATGTTGATTTTCTTAAAAATGGCTCTAACGATTTTGATTAAAATCCTGTATATTAAAGCTATTTATGTCCAAAATAAAATGTATAACTCGATTTTTTTGGGAATAGCCTCTGAACACCTCCTTATTCTGGATTAATTTTGCCGAATTTTGCTTAACTGCTAAACCGTAAGAGATAGAAAAAAAAACTCACTACACAAAAAATTACCTCACGAAAAAACACACAATTTATGTCCTTTTCATTTTTATTGTGGAGGTAACCGAGATATTCCTTGTTATTGGTTTCAATTGTGAAGTACTTAAACTTTTCTCAGACAGGAATTGTCCGCTTTTCTTTTGTTCTACTCCTGGCCAAGCAAAGAAGTGATTTGCAATGACGATCGCATAACGATAGCCTTTAAAACATTTGACAGTCACTTTAACATAGCGTATTCCCTTATTCTCTTCTACTTATAAGGAACTAAGTAATAAGAACATTCTGCTAATGTTTATCTCGATTAGCATTGTGTACAAAGAAGAAGAATCTTTTGTAGGTGGTTTGTAGAGCTGCTAGAGAAAGTCATGTGAGTGTAATACATCAGATTTTTCTAATATAGGTGACCCTAAAACATATATTTCATAGTGAAATCTCGGTATCGAATTTTTGAATAAAATGCAACACCTGCTCTATACAATAGGTAGACAAAACGTGTAGAGAAATTAAAGAAATTAAAATGATATGGACACATCTATTGAAATGTTGGTAAAGAAAGTTTTAGTTTAGTACTATATTTTCCCTAGCTTATATAGCGTAGGTAAATGTTGGTATTCTGTTAGTGGTAGAAGATGCTCCACTTGAATTATCCAAAGCACTTACTATGCCGCTAATGGAAGTCTTGCTTCCTCCAAGCTGAAATAACAACTGCAGCGCGAGAAACAACCTGATGTCTTCCATTCACATGACTTTCTCTACATATCTGCAGCAAATTACTGTTAAAAAATGCATACCACATTTTACTTCATGCTAATCGAAAACAATATAACTAATACTCTTATTACTTGCTTCCATGCAAGTATTAGCCAAAAGCTGCTTGCTATGCGACTGAAGTTTCTTTGCTTGTTTGGACAGGAGTTGACTAAGTTCCTGTATGAGAAAAGTATAAGCTTTCAAAGCCGAAGCCAAAAACAAGGAATATCTAAAAATCGATCAACTCCACGAAAAAATCCATATAACATAAATCGTGTGTTTTAAAGTGCTCTACATTTTTTGTGTCGTAAGTTTTAGTCCATCTCTTGCGGTTTAGTAGTTATGCCAAATTGCATTAAATTCATACAGAATAAAGTAGTCTTCAGAGGCTATTCCCAGAAACTTCAAGATATACATTTTATTTGTCAGGTAAATATCTTTGATATGACATATTTTAATCAAAATCGTTAGAGCCAGTTATGAGAAAATCCAAATTTTCGAAAAATGTTCCATGTAAAGCTTAGTTGGAAGTTGGGGGATTTTCTTGAAAGTCTTAAATGTCGCATCTTTGGAAGATACCAAGCTTGGTATTTTAGGGGTCTTTTTGTTTTTGAGCAATGCTGTTCACAGACACACGGACCTTTTTCTGGAAATGTTTTTTTTGGAGAGGGGATTCAGAGGAATCTATAAATGTATTTCCGGTGAAATCTCGGTATCGAATTTTTGGGTGCAACACAATACCTTTTCTATATTATATGTACATAGTACGCGTTGAGAAAGTAATAGTGTATGACGCATGGGTTGATTGTTATATATTATTTGTAGCTTCCTACTAACAATACAAAACACCATTTTTACCACTTGTAGCATTAATAATTACTTTAACAATTTTTACAGAGATGTAAAGTGATGTGAATGGAACATATATTTTTATTTTCTCTACACGAGCTATGTAATTCGATACCGACATTTCACCGGAAATATATGTTTTGGGTCCCCCTGAACAAAAATTTTTTTTTGGAAAAAGGTCCATGTGTGTGCATGTGTGTGTGTGTGTGTGTGTGTGTGTGTGTCTGTGGACAGCATAGCTAAAAAACGAAAAGACCGTCAAATACCAAACTTCGTATTGATTTTATCAATAATGGCTCTAACGATTTTGATTAAAATGCCGTATATTGAAGATATTTACCTGACATATAATATATATATATATGTGTGTATATATATATATATATATATATATATATATATATTGAATTTTCTGGGAATAGCCTCTAAAGACTACTTTATTCTGGAGGAATTTTACATAACTGCTAAACCGTAAGAGATAGATAAAAATTTACCTAGCTAAAAATGTAGAGCACATTAAAACACACAATTTATGTTATATACATTTTTTCGTGGAGTTGATCGTTTTTTAGATATTCCTTGTTTTTAGGTTAAGCCTTGAAAAAGTTATACTTTTCTCATACAGGAATTTATCAACTCCTGTCCATACAAACAAAGGAACATCAGTCACATAGCAACCAGCTTTTGGCTTTCACTTTAACCTATGGCGCTCCCTTATTTCGCTTCAACTTACAAGGAAGCAAGTAATAAGACTATTTCTAATTAGCATGAAGTAAATAGAAGCCTAAGCTTTCTAACAATAATTTGTTACAGAGATGTAAAATGATGAGAATAGAACACATGAGATTTTTTAAAAGTTGCATTTCTCGTGACCCTTGCGTCTACAAGAAGAACATTAAAGTGATATATGAGTGTAAAAGTTGATTCCCCAAGTGGAGCTGTATTTCCGGTTATCCGGGTCTCTAGGCCACCCTAGAGTTTTAATCAGAGAGACGAGAGTTGTAGCGTTAATGGTCCGCCTTTCCTCCTGCGTACGCATTTCATTTCGCTCGTACGTCTTGATTTATGTTAAATTGTGCTGCGACTGTGGCGCCCCTAGGATACATTTATGTAGATATACGCTATCTCTACTTTTTAGTTTCTCTACACGTATTATGTACATAGTGTATACAGAAGGTATTGCACTCCATTCAAAACTTGACCCAGATTTCACCGGAATTATGTGATTTTGGGACCTCTGTATCCAATAAACGCATTCTCACAAAAAGGTGTGTCCGTGAGCCTGTGAACACGATAACTCAAAAACGAAAAGTCGGTAAAATACCAAACGTGGTATTTAAGTTTAGTATCTTCCAGCGATGCGACGCGAAGGTATTGAGAAATATCCCCCCAGAGCAAACTACCTTTTACATGGAACATTTTTCGAAAATTTTGATTTTCCAAAAAACAGCTCAAACGATTTTGATTAAAATATCGTATATTAAAGACATTTACCTCAAAAATAAAATGTATATCTTGAATTTTCTGTTAATAGCCTCTGAAGACTACTTTATTCTGGGTCAATTTTACGGAGTTTTGCATAACTGCTAAACCGTAAAGAGATGGTCAAAAACTTACCATACAACAAATAAAGAGCACCTTAAAACACACAATTTATGTTATATACATTTTTTTTCGTGGAGTTGATTGTTTTTTAGATATTCTTGTTTTTGGTTTCAGCTATAAAAACTTATACTTTTCCCATACAGATGTGTGTGTGTGTGTGTGTGTGTGTGTGTGTGTGTGTGTGTGTGTGTGTGTGTGTGTGGGCAGCATAGCTCAAAAATAAAAGGACCGTTAAACACCAAACTTGGTATATATGTTTGGTATCTTCCAAGGATGTAACAGGAATATTTTCAAGAAAATCACCCCACCCCCAAACTACCCTTTACACAGAAAAAACCTCGAAAAGTTGGTTTTTCTTAAAAATGGCTCAAACGATTTTGAGTACTTTTGATTTCCGATCAAAAAGTCTATAATAATTAGAATAAATAATTCAAATCCTAACTATAATATCCTTAATCGTATTAATAATCTCCTTTATCGTATGCGAAGGTAGCATAATCATTAGTCTTTTAATTGAAGGCTTGTATGAATGGTTGGATGAGGTGAATTCTGTTTTATATTTATTAAGTTGAATTTAGATTTTAAGTAAAAAGACTTAAATGTTAAAATCTCGTATATTTAAAATATTTACTTCACAAATAAAATGTATATCTTGAATTTTCTGGGAATAGTCTCTGAAGGCTACTTTATTCTGGATAATTTTAACGGATTTTTGCATAACTGCTAAACCGTAAGTGATGTACAAACACTTATCATACAGAAAATAGAGAACGTTAAAACACACAATTTATGTTATATAGATTTTCTTCGTGGAGTTGATCATTTTTAAGATATTCCTCGTGTTTAATTTAAGCTTTGAAAGTTTTATACTTCTCTAATACAGAAGTTTGTCAACTCCTGTCCATACAAACAATGGAACTTCAGTCACATGGGAACCAGCTTTTTATTATCACTTTAACCTATGGAACCCCCTTATTTCGCTTCTACTTAAAGGAAACAAGTAATAAGACTGTTTCTGCTAATTTTTTCTCGAATAGCTTAAGTAAATAGAAGCATAAGCTTTTTAACAATAATTTGTTGCAGAGATGTAGAGAAGGTCATGTGAATGAGATGCATTACAAATTTACCCCTTATTTCGATCCAGTTCATTTACATACACCTAACCTAACCTCGACGAAATCTCGAAACCTGTCGTTCACCTGTCACGTAGCCATATTGTCTCCGTAACCAATAGGAAAGAACCTGCAACCTCGCCACCAGGGCTGCCATCTAGTGACTGTTAGGGACTTCCGTGCGGCTCTATACTTAGCTCCGTCGACTCCTGTGTGCTGGCATGTAGCTTCCCCTCCTCTCGCACGTTCCCCCGGAGGATGGTTGGCCACAATAGATCATTACTTGGTCACATTTGCTTGCGTGTCCCCCACAGTTAACATGCTCTACTGTATTCCACCCAAAATTCAATATCGCTATTTCAACTGAAATAATCGTTCGGTGATATCAAAAAATCTAATTTGTACCATTCACATAACTTTCTCTACGTGTCTGCAACAAATTATTGTTAAAAAGCTTATGTCTTTATTTACTTCATGCTACTTGAGAACAAATTAGCAGAAATAGTTTTATTACTTGTTTCCTTGTAAGTAGAAGTGAAATAAGGTATTGCCATAGATTAAAGTGATAGTCAAAAGCTGGATGCTATGTGACTGAAGTTCCTTTGTTTATATGGACAGGAGTTGACAAAAGTCAACCAGTGAGAAAAGTAAGTTTTTCATAGGTGAAACTAAAAATAATGAATATCTCAAAAACGATCAACTCCACGAAAATAATGTATATGACATAAATTGTGTGTTTTAACGTGCTCTACATTTCTTGTGCAGTAAGTTTTTATCTAAGTCTAACGGTTTAGCAGTTATGCAAAATTCCGTAAAACTCGTCCAGAATAAAGAAATCTTCAGAGGTTATTCCCAGAAAATTCAAAATTTGTTTGTCAGGTAAATATCTTTAAGGTAGGACATTTTAATCAAAATCTTTAGAGCCATTTTTGAGAAAATAAAAATTTTCGAAAAAAGTGCCAGGGTGTCGCATCCCTGGAACGTACTAAGCTTAAATACCACGTGTGGTATTTTACCGAGTTTTCGTTTTTGAGTTATCGTGTTCACAGTCACACGGTCACACGGACGCACACACACTCACACACACACACACACACACACACACACACACTTTTTTGTGAAAATGCTTTTTTTTTTTTGATATAAGGGACCCTAAAGCACATTTTCGGTGAAATCTCGGTATCAAATTTTTGGATGGAGTGCAATACCTTCTCCATACACTATGCATATATTGCGTGTAGAGAAAGTAAAAAGGTGGAGATAATCTATAAATACTGGGTATACGAATTATAGAAAGTATTGTATTCCATCCAAAATTTCGATATTGAGATTTCACTGGAAAAACACATTTCAAAGAAACCCTGAATCCAAAAAAAAATCTTATGTGTTCCAATCATATGACTTTCTCTACATCTCTTTAACAAATTAATTATGAAAATCCTATCCCTCTATCCACTTCATGCTAATCGAGATAAACGTTATCAATAAGGTTTTATTGCTTAGTTCCTTATAAGTAAAAGCGAAATAAGGGATACACCTGGCTAAAGTAATAATCAAATCTTTTAAAATGTGGTTCCCATGTCATTGAAATTCATTTCTTTGTATAACCAGGAGTTGATAGATTCCCATATGAGAAAACTTTCAACTATTTCAAAACCAGGAATATCTCCGAAATGGCCAAGTGCCTAAAAATGCATTTGACATATATTGTGTGTTTTAACGTGACCTACATATTCTGTGTAGTAAGTCTGTATATATCTGTTACGGTTTATCAGTAATGCACAATTCAGAAAAATTCATCCAGACTGAAGAGATCTTCATACGTTATTCACAGAAAATCCAAAATATGCATCTTATTTGTCCTATAAATACATTTAATATCCTGTGTTTTAATCAAAATCGTTAGAGCCATTTATGAGAAAATCAAAATTTTCGATTTTTTTCCATATAAAGGATAGTTTGCAGTACGGGTATATTCCGCAAAATCTTCGTATCACATCCTTGGAACATACTATGGCATTTTAGAGTTATCGTGTTCACTGACACACATACACGGATCTTTTTCAAAAATTTTTTTATATACAGGGGTGGTCACAAAACATGTATTTCCGGTAAAATCTCAGTATCAAATTTCTGGATGCATTACAATACCTTCTCTATAAACTATGTACATGGTACGTGCAGAGAAATTAAAAAGTATATGACATAAATTATGTGTTTTATCGAGATCTACCGTTTTGGTTTAGTACACTTTCGTCTATCTCTTGCGGTTTAACCATTAAAAAGCTCTAGCAGAATAAAGAGCTCTTCAGAGGCTATTCCCAGAAAATTAAAAAACTACGTTTTATTTGCTATATAAATATCTTTAATGTACAGTATTTTAATCAAAATCGTTAGCCACTTTTAAGAAAAATTTAGAAAAAATTTCCATTTGAAGGGTCTGGGGTGGGGGAT
This sequence comes from Hymenopus coronatus, assembly GCA_030762935.1. NCBI lineage: Eukaryota > Metazoa > Arthropoda > Insecta > Mantodea > Hymenopodidae > Hymenopus > Hymenopus coronatus. The sequence goes on along the minus strand of CM060882.1, from coordinate 17,121,000 downwards.
TTCCTTTAAAATCTTCTTGTCGCATCCTTGGAAGATACTTAAGTACCAAAGTTGGCATTTATCCGACTTTTCGTTTTTGAGCTAAGCTGCCCATAGGCACACACATACGCGCGGAATTTTTTCTAAAACTATTTTTTTTTTGGTCTCTGGGGGACCTTAACACATACATTTGAGGTGAAATCTCTGTATAAAATTGTCGGGTGGAATACAATACCGTCTCTATCCACTATATACATTGCACATACGTTCTAGAGAAAGTAAAAACCATGAAATTGTTTTGTGCACTCTCTAGAGGTATATGTGGTGAATGAGGCATGGGTAGGGAAGTTCGTGTGAGTTGCTATTACAGGCGTTTGAGGTGCACTCTCTCTGGGTACAATTGAAGGCCACAACCACCCTCAAAAACATTGCCCGAGAGTGCAGGGAACATAAAGCCTGGAGTCGTTGGAAGGCTTTCAGACCTGCCGCGACTGTCAACTGGTTCGTGATGTGTTGCTATATGGGGTAAGTCATCATTTGTTCTATAAATTAATATTATCTATTGTGTTTATGTTTTCCAAGAAGTACATACTAGCTAGAGAAAGTATTGTATTCTACCCAAATATTGAATAACAAAAACTGTACATCTCTGTAACAAATTATTGATAAAAAGCTTATTCTTCTATCCACTTCCTATTAATCGAGATAAACTTTAGCAGAACTTATCTTATTGTTTGCTTACTTGTAAGTAGAAGGTAAATAAGAGAAAGCGACGTTGAAATCTTTAAAAAGCAGGTTGCCATGTGGTAGAAATCAGTTTCTATGCCAGGTGTTTACAAATTCCCATGTGAGAAAAGTTAAAACTGGAACCAATACCAAGGTATATTTCAGAACTGGTCAAATCCAGGAAAAAAATGTATATGAAAAATTATGTTTTTAAGGAGCACTACTTATTTGTGTCTTACGGTTTCTCAGTTATGCAAATTGCAGCACATTCATACAGAATACAGAGGCTATTCCCACAAAATTCGAGAAATACATTTTATTTGTAATTTATATATCTTAAATATGACAGACTTTAAATCAAAATCATTAGAGCCATTTTTGAGAAAATCAAAACTTCCATGTAAAGGGTAGTTGGGGGAGGGGAATTGATCTCAAAATCTTCGTGTCGCATCCCTGGAAGACACTAAATTTAAATACCAAGTTTAGTATTTTACCTCCTTTTCGTTTTTACTTTCTCCATACGCACTATGTAGATAGTGTAATAGAGAAAGTATTGCACTCCACCCAAAAATTCGATACCGAGATTTCACCGGAAATATATGTTTTAGCGTCACCGATATCCAAAAAAAAAGCATTTTCACAAAAAGGTCCGTGTGTGTGTGTCCGTGTGTCTGTGAACACGATAACTCAAAACCCAAAAGTCGGTAAAATACCAAACTTAGTATTTAAGTTTAGTATCTTAACAGGGATGCGACACGAAGATTTTGAGAAATATCCCCCCACCATCAACTACTCTTTACATGGAACTTTTTTTGAAAATTTTGATTTTCTCAAAAATGGCTCTAACGATTTTGATTAAAATTTCGGATATTAATCACATTTACCTGACAAATGAAATGTATATTTTGAATTTTCTGGAAATAGCCTCTAAAGACTACTTTATTCTGGAAGAATTTTGCATAAGTTCTAAACCGTAAGAGATGGACACATACTTAACACACAAAAAACGTAGATCACGTTAAAACACACAATTTATGTTATATACATTTTTTCGTGGAGTTGATCTTTTTGAGATATTCCTTTTTCTGGGTTTCAGCTTTGAAAAACACTTTTCTCATACAGGAATTTGTCAACTCCTGACCATACAAACAAAGGAACATCAGTCACATAGCAACCAGTTTTTGGCTTTCACTTTAACCTATGGTACTCCCTTACTTCACTTCTACTTACAATAAAGCAAGAAATTCTGCTAATTTTACTCAATTAGCATGAAATAAATAAAAGATAAGCTTATTAACAATAATTTGTTACAGAGATATAGAGAAAGTCATGTGAATGGAACACATCAGATTTTTAGTTTTCGTGCTCACACACACACACACACACACACGGACACGGACCCTTTTCAGAAAATCTCTCTTTTTGGATACAGGGGAGCCTAAAATTAATATTTGCGGTGAAATCTCGGTATTGAACTTTGGGGGCAATGTAATACCTTCTCTATACACTATGTGCATAGTACGTGTAGAGAAAGTAAAAAGGTCCGTGTGTGTGTGTGTCAAAGTGGACAGCATATGTTAAAAACAAAAAGACCATTGAATACAAAACTTGGTATTTAAGTTTGGTATCGTCCAAGGATGCGACACGAAGATTTAAAAAAAAAAATCCCCCTACCTAAAACTATGCTTAAATAGAAATAATTGTGAAAATTTTGTTTTGCTTAAAAATGGCACAAACGATTTGGATTAAAATGTGGTATATTAAAGATATTTACCTGACAAATAAAATGTATATTTTGAATTTTCTGGGAATAGCCTCTGAAGACTACTTTATTCTGGATGAATTTTATGGAATTTTGCATAACTGCTAAACCGTAAGAGATAGAAGAAAACTTAAAGCACACAAAATGTAGAGCACGTTAAAACCCACGATTTATATCATATAATTTTTTTCGTGGAGTTGATCGTTTTTGAGACATTGCTTGCTTTTGATCAGCTATGAAAAACTTATACTTTTCTCTTACAGGAATGTGTCAACACCTGTCTATACAAACAAAGGGCTTCAGTCACATAGCAACCAGCTTTTGACTATCACTTTAACCTATAGTACTCCATTAATTACGCTTCTGCTTACAAGGTAGCAAGTAATAAGACTGTTTCTGCTATTATTTCTCGATTAGATGAAGTAAATAGAATAATTTGTTGCAGAGATGTAGAGAAAGTCATATGAATGGAACACATCAAATATTTTATAGACAAATTCGGTGCATATTGGAACGGATGATGTTTTGCGTTTATGACGGGTATTTAGCAAATAATTATACATTAACGAGTAATATATGAATGAAAAATAGTTTATAAAGTGTAGGTGTATGCTTAAATACAGGGTTTATAATGAAACCATTTGGCTTTGTTGTTAGTGGAAGACACTGTAACTATTGGTAAGCAAGAACGTCATATGTCGCTCTTGGCAGGATTACCGCGTCGTGAGAACACGTAGCAATAATTCACGGTTAATGTGACTTTAGTTGTTGGTAGAGGAGTATGCGAGTTTTTTTTTTTTTTTTTTTTTATCTGTTTCTGTAGGCAAAACCACTGAATCCTGTGGTTTTCAAATTTAGCGCAAATTTAGGTTCGAATAAAAAAATTGCGTGTTATTTATGGACGCTCTTTAACTACTGTGGTTCTAAATTGGCTGTAAAAGACGCTTAATTTTGCTCAGAGGCCTCTCTATCAGGCTAAATCTACAACACGGGACCAACTTCCCTTCCGAATGAAGTCATGCTAAGGATTTTTACACCCGAAAAATGCATCGTCCAAGTTTTTCATAGCAGAAATCAAAAAGAAGGAATGTCTCAAAAACGATGAACTCCACGAAAAAAATGTATATAACATAAATTGTGTGTTTTAACGTGCTCTACATTTTTTGTGGGGTAAGTTTTTGTCCATCTCTTACGGTTTAGCAGTTATTCAAAATTCCGAAAAATTTATCCAGAGGGTGTTTCCAGAAAATTCAAGATATACATTTTATTTGTTAAGTAATTGTCTTTAATATACGATATTTTAATCAAAATCGTTAGAGCAACTATTGAGAAAAGCGAAATTGTCGAAAAAAGTTCCATGTAAAGAGTAGTTGAGGGGGGGGGGGATTTTTCTCAAAATCTTCCTGTCGCATCCCTGGAAGATACTAAACTTAAATACGAAGTTTGGTAATTTACCGACTTTTTGTTTTTGAGTTATCGTGTTCACAGACACACGGACACACACACACGGACCTTTTTCTGAAAATGTTTTTTTTTAGATACAGGGAACCCTAAAACATATATTTCCGGTGAAATCTCGGTATCGAATTTCTTGGTGGAGTGCAATACCTTCTCTATACACTATGTATATAGTGCGTGTAGAGAAAGTAAAAAAGGAAACTTTTATATTATAATATGAATCGTCTAGACGTCATAAGCAATTGTAATGCGGCACTTTCTGATGTCGCTTTGTGATAAAGTTAAATCTGCAGCAAAAACATCATAGATAAATTCTAAATATACTGCAGCGAGCATGTCATGAAAACTTCTGTAGTTTTATATACAGGATGACGCATGAAGAAACGGCCCCAAATGCAGACTGCTCGCCCGCCAATTACGCACACCAGCAGAAACAACAAACCTGACTTGCTCCATTCACATGACTTTCTCAGGCTGTTATACAAACATGCTTTCCTTACAAAAGTAAATTATTTGATCTATTATGCAAATCAATATACATGTCCGGTATTGGTCTTATTACTTCTTTCTATACCCCCGCTGCTGAATTCTTGCACTTGACAGTACTGGTGGATTCGCGTAAGGTTGGCTATGCTGCGTTTGCGGCGTTGCCAGAGTAACTAGTACACAACAGTTTATCACAAATGTTTCTATTGTGTGTAAAGATGAATATAAACAGTGTACATAGTAAATGAATGCCGATGAATAATGAAATTAAGTAGTTATTATTGATGTTAACTGAAAATAACGGTGATACTCTAACGCATGTAGCATACGTTAGGTAATTACTACAATATAGAACAGATTAATGCAAAATAAATCGTTACAATGAGAGAAAGTGAGACGTTAATTTGCCTCGTAATAATAATAATGGTTTTTATTAATTATCTAAATTTATGTAAAGAAAGTTAATATTTATAAGTTGTATATAGTATAGGAACCAAGAAGCCAGTTGTTTACTTAAAAGTTACTCAGAATCATGACGCCAGACTGGATAGAGGGGTGAGAAGTTCCTTCTTTTGTGAAAGTCACGTTCGAGTTTAGTATAAGGGGAAACCACAGTTTAAAGCCCACAAGCGGACTTCTTCTTTATATTCGTGGTATCACGTGATTATTATGACGCATTCTGGGAGATTTGCAATGGTTTTTGGGTAACGATGGTGTCATTTTGGCGGACCTTCCAACCAATCAGAAAGAAGGCACCGTGACACCGTTTTTTGTATATAAGAAGTAAGGTTTGGCACATCGAGGTCGTTTTACTAAGAATTCACCCGTGAGAGAGGCAATGTCGTCGCATGTTAAGCATTCGCCCGTGTGTGAGGCAAGGTCGTTTGTTAAGAAGTTCGCGAAGTAAGTTTATTATAATAAGAAACTGTATGTGAAGTAAAGTAGCGTCGCTCACCTATTTAACAGTCGGCTCGTGATTACGTGAAAGTGAATTGTGCTATGTACTCAACTAAAACAGTGTAATTAAAAGTACTTGTGAGTAAGTGTTAAAGAACACCAGTCCGCAGTATAAAGTGTATAACCAGCTGTTCTCTTCAAAACTCCTTTAGAATAAACAGCAGTGAAAGGTTACAAGTCTTTTCTTAACAATTACAAGATCATTCCTACAGCTCCTCCCACTAGGCAAATCCACGCCTGGGAGAGTCAGTGTTTGTGCAAGACTGAGCAACGCCATGGCAACTCATCCCAGAAGAGCTTAAGTACCAGGTACGTGAGTGTAGTGGAGTTGATTGGAAGTGACACTTAGTTACGCTGCACACAAGCACCCAAAGGGAGGCGTAAAATCAACAAACTAAAATACTCCCGCATATGACACTTAACGTGCACCACTAACAACGCAACGAAACCACCGCTGCAAAAGGTATAACAAAATGATTTTCACCAGTTTAGAATGTTAATGGCTCAATTCCATCCAAGTCTCCATCGTCATCATTCTGGAAAGGATTATCATATTTGTCATCGTCACCAAGACATATCATTAGTGGTTCACATTCACTGATGATTCCGTCAAATTGCTGTGCTTTTCGTATCATTTTGTGCACATGATTCACTTTCTTCTCGCCACACCTCCCCTCTATAATTGTGAAAGTCTTGTTATGTTCCCTGACGTACAAGCACCAACAATAACAACGAATAATACGTAGCTTGCACAGAACAGCTCAACGCACGTGTTAGGAGTTCAGAAACTGAGCACGTAGTTGGAAACAGCAACGTTCGGCATCTGGTTGCATTTCCGTTGTCTGACCGACCGGAATGCTTCTTTGTGATTGGTTCAGAAAGTCAAACGGGTAAAGTCTTTCATCTGTTTTCTGTGGATGTACCTACTTAACTCCTAGCTGTCAAGTGCAAGGATTCAGTGGCGAGGGTATAAGTACCAAAACATGTCCGAACCGACTGAGCTGTGTTTTGCCGGTATCATAGAAAGGCGCGGATGAAACCATACAACATTTTTAAAACTAAAACTCTTTTAAAGGTTTTACTCATCCATGCTATTAAAGTAAATGCAGAAACTGCTACCGCCGTTGTCCATATATTTTTGGCACCTCTTTAAAGAACTATTCATCACTCGCCGTATTCACGTTGCGAAATGCTGGCAATTTTTATTGCGGATATTTTGCTTTAATTCTTCCATGCTGTGTGGCTTTGTCTTGAGTACTTTGTTATAAGTCACCCCAAAGATAGAAATCGCAGGGTGTTAGGTCTCTACTAATAATTTTGTCCTGAAACACACTTTCAATTGTTCTCATTGAAAGTTTGGATGTATGAGCTGTTGCAGAGTCTTGTTGAAAAAAAAAAAAAATCACGCTCCCTCTCTGCTAATTCTCTAAAAATTGTATTTACGTATGTATGGGCGTCAACTGAAGACTTGAAACAAATTTAGACCCGAAAACATCCAAACTGCTGCGCGCTGTTCACCTCTGCACATACCAAAACACGACAAAACACAACTGCTGTACCCACACACGGTGTCGTATGATTTCGCAGGTTTTGTGACACGTAAACTAAGAATGTCTTCATGTATGATGTCTGCTGCATAAATCAATGATGTAAGGTGCCTTAAAAGATAAAAATCCAAAGCATTGAGGTCAGGAAACCTATAGACCATGGGACTGGTCCCCGTCTACCTATCCATTTCTCATACTAAATACTAGCCAGTGCGTCTCGTTCAATGAGACTAAAATGTGGTAGAGCATCATTCATTAACCACACGTTTCTTATTTGCAGAAGCACATTTTCTAATAAGTCTGGGAGAGTGTTCCGAATGAAGTCGCTGTAGACAGCACCTGTAAGGCGTGTTGACAAATGATAACAAGTAGCCATGGCAACACAAGGCCAACTCCGCAAGGTAAAATGGGTCAAAGCCTTCTATGAATGAAGGCATAAATAAATGAAGTTATTAGGTTGGGCCCGGAAAGACGTTGGAGGTGAGTTTCATGAATACATTGATAACGCGAAAACTAAGCGTTTTAGAACATATGTTTATATCAACATACTTTCTTGTTTCGATGTCAGGAATTTGTTCCCAAACGTTGTAAAAGTATTTTTGAAAAACTCTTTATAGTGTAAAACACTTTGACAATACCTAAACTTCGCCCTCCATGGTGTAATGGTTACCATGCTAGCTTCATATACCCAAGGTCTCGGGTTCAAACCCTGCGGAGGACGGTGGATTTTTTTCGGGCGTAAAAATCCTTAACATGGAAGGGAAGTAAAGCCGTTGGTCCTGTGTCGTAGATTTACGGCACGTAAAAGAACCTCAAGCCTGATAGAAAGGCCTCTGAGCCAAATTAAGCGGTCTTTCACGCCCAGTATAGAATAAGACGCTGAGAACCACAGCAGTTAAAGAGCGTCCATAAATAACACGCCATTTACATTACCTAGGCAAAATATTCACCGTTGGCGACAATTTGTGTCCTTCTTTTGAACTCTGGGTCATTCGTACTCAGCAGGTGTACGAACGGACGGGGTAGGATTCCTCTTTACGTGTGCAATTGACGATGTAGTACGCCACTTTGTTACCAAATCCTGTATACTGGTTTGGGAACACTAGGAAAAGTTTTTGCAAAAATGTCCCGCGTTCCCTTAAATGAACCAGTGTGCTCGTATACACACTATAAGCGATTATTAAATACATCTCGCTGAGATTTTACTTAACTCGTCTTAAGCAAGTCGCAAGGTTTTCGTACTGTCAATACAATACGTAGTCGAAACAGCTTTTTACTTTCTCTATACGCGCTATGTACATAGTGTATAGAGAATGTATTGCACTACACCAAAAAATTCGATACCGAGATTTCACCGGAAATATATGTTTTACGGTCCCCTGTATTCAAAAAAATAAGTGTTTTCAGAAAAAGGCCCGTGTGTGTGTTTGTGTGTGTCCGTGTGTCTGTGAACATGATAACTCAAAAACGAAAAGTCGGTAAAACACCAAATTTGGTATTTAAGTTTAGTATCTTCCGGGGATGCGACAAGAAGATTTTGAGAAATATGCCCCCACTCTAAACTACCCTTTACATGGAACTTTTTTTCGAAAATTTTGATTTTCTAAAAAATGGATCTAACTATTTTGATTAAAATATCGTATATTAAACATATTTACCTGACAAATAAAATGTGTATCTTGAATTTTCCGGGAATAGCCTCTGAAGACTACTTTATTCTGAGTGAATTTTACGGAATTTTGCATAAGTGCTAAACCGTAAGAGAGAGAGACAAAAACTTACCACGCAACAAATGTAGAGCACCTTAAAACACACAATTTATGTTGTATGCCTTTTTTTCATGGAGTTGATTGTTTTTGAGATATTCCTTGTTTTGGGTTTCTGCTATAAAAAGCTTATATTTTTCTCATACAGGACTTTGTGAACTCGTGTTCATACAAACAACGGAACTTCAGTCACATAGCAACCAGCTTTTGACTAAGACTTTAACCTATGGTGCCCCCTTATTTCGCTTCTAATAACAAGGAAGCAAGTAATAAGACTATTTCTGCTAAGTTTTTCTCGATTAGATGAAGTAAATAGAATAATTTGTTGCAGAGATGTAGAAAAAGTGATGTGAATGGAACACATCAGATTTTTTTTTTTAAATTTACAGAAATTTCTTTGAAGTTGGCGACGCTGCTGACAACAGAAAACGTAGTTGACATTAGCTTCGCAACAATAGACGATAATTGGTGGGCGACAATGATCAGTCTAGTACACGGGGCCGGATTTTCGTCGCCTTCCTGTATATCAGTCATAGAGCTCTCGTTAGAAAACATCTCTTTCGCAAATTATTATTACTAATGAGAAAAATGTGCAGCTGCGCTACCAGAGAAAACAATACAGCAACGATTCCTTTCATATATTCCATCAACAACTTTTGAGATAGAAATATTTTATGTACATACCTGTTTTGCATGGATACGAGCACATTCAGGTAATTATGGAAACAGAGGTTGTATCTGAAAGTTTATAGTGGTCTATTATATTCAGGAGGTATATTCATGCTTCAGGTAGTCTATAATTTTCCTCAAATTCTATAATACATAAAATTGTGTCTGGGTTGGCCAGACACTACTTAATTTATTTTCTCTACTACAAATAGTAAGGAATGTATTGTAATCCACTTAAAAATTCGATACCTAGATTTACTATAATACACTTAGTATTTTCCTCAAAACCATTTTCAATTTATCTACACGTACTATGTACACGGTGTATAGAGAAGGTATTATAATGCACCCAAAAATTCGATGACGTGATTTCACCGGAAATACATGTTTAGGGTCCCCTGAATCCAACAAAAGTATTTTTAGAAAAAGATCCATATGTCTGTGTATCTCTGGACAGCAAAGCTCAAAACCGAACCTTCCAAGGATACGACATGAAGATTTTCAAGAAAACCCGCCCACCCCTAACTACCTTTTGCAGGGAAAATTTTCTAAAATTTTAATTTTCTTAAAAATGGCTCTAACGGTTTTGATTAAAATATCGTAGATTTAATACATTTACCTGTCAAATAAAATGTATATCTTGAATTTTCTCGGAATAGCTTCTTGATGAATTTTACGGAATGTTGAATAACTGCTAAACCTTAAGAGATAGACAAAAACTTACCACACAAAAAATGTAGAGCACGTTAAAACGCACAATTTATGCTATATACATTTTTTCGTGGAGTTCATTGTTTTTGAAACATTCCTTGTTTTTGGTTTCTGGTATGAAAAACTTATACTTCTTTCATACAACTCCTGCTGTCCATACAAACAAAGTAAATTCAGTGGCATAGTAACCAGCTTTTGACTTTCACTTTAACCTATGATACTCCCTTATTTCGCTTCTATTTACAAGGAAGCAAGACTATTTCTGCTATTTTTTTCTGATTAGCATGAAGGTAATAGAAGTATAAGCTTTTAAGAATAATTTGTTGCAGAGAAGTAGAGAAAGTCATGTGAATGGTACACATCAGAATTGTTTTCTAAAACACACACACACACACACACATTTACTCTAACATACATACCTCCAGACTCCGTGGGGGATAGGGAATAATTCTGGAATCCCAGCCCCAGCCGGGAATCGAACCCGAAAAGTTTTGTCTGCTGCAATCTCGAAACTTTAAGTTGAAGTATATTCTAGCAGCAGTGTTGCTGACGTCATTCAGCAGAATTTCACGTCTACAAAGACGACTTAGTAACCTGTTTGAGAAGTTTGCCTCAGGTGATCGAAACAATCGACGGCGAAACCGCGAACATGCCGCCTTCCTCCGGTTGTACATAAAGGCGCGTTGATTGCCAGGTAATTCCGGAATTCCCTTGGACCGGGCGGCTAGGAGTTTGCGGTTAACACTTTGAAGTGGCTTGTATGGAAGCCAATTTCGGAGCCCTCGACCGCCAAGGTTCGGTTAATTCCGCTCAGAGGCCAAGCCATTACTCACCACAAGAGTTATGCCCTGCCTCTGCCTCTGGACATTACGTTGCTTTATGCATGCCGGGTCTCGAACCCGCTGCTCTCCACGGGCAAATAAGATATCAGAGTTACTTCGGAGGACCCCTCCACGGTACAAATTATATTACTGGGTCTTTAAGTAATAAACTTTAAATTATGGGCACCTGTCACGTCTTCCCATGGCTTTAAAGCCCCTTGACTATGATTAAACCTGGTTTCAATTCACACGACTTTTTCTATATCCCTGGACAAATTATTCTTAAAAAGCTTATACTTCTACTTTATTTTTTACTCCATGGTACGACAGCTCACGGGGAACCTTGGCCTACCGCCCGGCCGCTGCGTCCCCCATCTCGGTCCACTACAGACGTCATGGATGGGGTGCAGTATTGGAGGGTGAGACGTCGTCAGCGCCTCGAGCCCCCCGGCCGGTTAATGCGTCCTCATGACCTGGAGCCGCTACTTCTCCATCAAGTAGCTCCTCAATTGGCCCCCCAGGGACCGAGGCTGAGTGCACCCCGGGCTAGGTCTCCCAGCGGGGGGGAAAATCCCCACGCCGGTACTGGGGATCCCGCTTGGTAGGCAGCAACGCTACCACCGCGCTAAGGAGACGACCAATACTTCTGCTAATCCAGAAAAAAATAGCAGAAATAGTCTTATTACTTGCTTTCTTGTAAGTAGAAGCGAAATAAGGGACTACCATAGGTTAAAGTGATAATCCAAAGCTGGTTGCTATGTCAATGAAGTTTCATTGTTTATATGGATCGGAGTTGACAAGTTCCGGTATGAGAAAAGTATAAGTTTTTCATAGCAGAAACCAAAAATAAGGAATGCTTTAAAAACGACGAACTCACGAAAAAAATGTATATAACATAAATGATGTGTTTTAACGTGCTCTACATTTTTTGTGTAGTAAGTTTTTGTCTATCTCTTAAGGTTTAGCAGTTATTCAAAATTCAGTAAAATTCATCCAGAATAAACTACTCTTCAGAGGCTATTCTCAGAAAATTCAAAATATAAATTTTGTTTGTCAGGTAAATATCTTTAATATACGAAATTTTAATCAAAATCGTTACAGCCATTTTTGAGAAAATCAAAATTTTCTAAAAAAGTTCCATGTAAAGTGTAGTTTGGAGTGGGGGGGATTTTTCTCAAAATCTTCGTGTCGCGGCGTCCCTGGAAGATACTAAACTTATGTACCAGACTTTCTGTCACCCTCCGTGGTTACCATGCTAACTTCATATACCCAGGGTCGCGAGTTCAAAACCGGCGGACTGGAATTTTTTTCGGGTGTAAAAATCCTTAGCATGGCTTCCTTTGGAAGGCAGGTACAACTGTTGGGCCCCTGTCGTAAATTTACGGTACGTAAAAGAACCTCAAGCCTGATAGAAAGGCCTCTGAGCCAAATTAAGCGGTCTTTCACGCCCAGTATAGAATGGGACGCTGAGAACCACAGCAGTTTAAGAGCGTCCATAAATAACACGCCATTTACATTTTTATAGGGAAAATATTCGAAAAATGTTATCTTCTCAAAAATGCCATTAACGATTTTGATTAAAGTACCGTATATTAATAATGTTTATGTGGCAAATGACATGTATATCTTGAATTTTATGGGAATAGCCTCTAACGACCTCTTTATTCTAAATGAATTTTGTTGAATTTTGCGTAACTAACCGTAAGAAATAGACTCCAACTTGCTACAGAAGAATTTAGATCACGTTAACACACACAATTTATGCCATATAGGTTTTTTTCGTTGAATTAATTATTTCTGAGCTATTCTTTGTTATTTGTTTCAGATTTAAAATACTTAAAACTTTTTTACTTTCTCTTGCCCCATATGTACAATGTACATAGGGACAGAGAAGTATTGCATTCCACCCAAAAATTCGAGATTTCACCGGAAATACATGTTTTAGGACCGCTTGTATCCATAAAAAGCATTTTCAGGTAAAGGTCCGTGTGTGTGTGTGTGTGTGTGTGTGTGTGTGTGTGTGTGTGTGTGTGTGTGTGTGTGTGTGTGCCCGTGTGTCTGAGAACCCGGTAACTCAAAAACGAAAAGTATCTAAAATACCAAACTTGGTATTTAAGTTCAGTATCTTTCAGGAATGCGACACAAAGATTTTGAAAAAAATTCCCCCACCCCAAACTACCCTTTACATGGAACTTTTTTCCAAAATTTTGATTTTCTTAAAAATGGCTCTAACGATTTTGATTAAAATATCGTATATTAAAGATATTTACCTAACAAATAAAACGTATATCTTGAATTTTCTGGGAATAGATTCTAAAGACCTGTTTATTCTGGATGAATTTTGCTTAATTTGGCATAACTAATAAACTGTAAGAGAGAGACAAAAGCTTACTAAATCAAAAATGTAGGCCTTATTAAAGTACACAATTTACATTATATACATTTTTTTCGAGGACCTTACCGTTTTCGAGGTATTCATTGTTATTAGTTTCTGTTGTGAAGTACTTATACTTTTCTCAGACGGGAATGTCCGTTTTTATTTTGTTCTTCTCCTGGCCAAGAAAAGAAGCAATTTGTAATGATAATCGCATAACGACAGCTTTTAAAACATTTGACTATCGATTTAGCCTAGTGTATTCCCTTATTTTCCTTCTACCTACAAGGAAGCAAGTAATTAAAACAATACTGCTATGTTTCTCTCGATCAGCAAGAAATAAATAGAAGAATGTGGTTTTTAACAATAATTTGTTACAGCAATATACAGAAAGTCATGTAAATGGAACATATCAGTTTTTGTAAAGCTCAAATCAACGTTGTAGCGGGAAGTCTGTCTTCTCCTTTGTCAGTGTCCGCAGTTCCGTCATTGATAAAGATTCCACTCCTAATCATCTAATTAGTAATATCTCAGGGTCTTTTTGGGTGAAGCGAATATTAAATACACTGCACTTTTCATTACTACTTGAGTTTATTATAGTGTCGCGAACATAATTCTACGACGTGGGGGATAGCTATTTGAGGGTGGTAAAAGGAAGGCAGATGGTAGAGCTATGATAACAACGAAAAGGCAATCTTGATAATATAATATATATTGACAAATAGTGAAAGGCAAATATACTTTACAATAAAGTAGTAAGATAAATTACAATAAACAAGACAAGCGCGTCAGGCGTTTCGTGTCGAGCGAAAACTAATTCCAAATACCAAAGGCAAGAATTGGTAAAATAGTTAATATACAACAAAAGGTTCATACCTTTTAGGTTGATTAGCTCGACGAGAAGAAAAACGTGTGCCGGTATGGTAGCCAGTGACCCTGGGTGGGGCCTTGGACGTCCCTCGGGCAGCGAGTCTGCCTCTGTCAAGTACTGAGAATCAAAAGCGCCCCGAATTCAAGATTCCAGACAATTTTATACTAGACAATTGTCTCTAGGGGATTCTTCAGAATCTACGCCCAGGCTCTTAATAAATCCACCAATCAAAATACAGTATTTAAAAGATAAGACAGGATTTCCTATATGACGTGCTTGGGGTTAAAGTCAACGAAACGTCACGTAGATTCCGGGAAGTGGTTGAAAGCCCACGCAAGCTCATAAGTTGCAAAATGTGGTAAAATGTACCATTAATCAGAGGAAGACACATCCGGTTATAATAACAAAGACAACCATAAAGCTTTCTCTTATTCAACCCAAGAATCCGGTTGTTAAGAAATACAGAAATTTATAAGAAAATGGAATTCTAAAGCATTTACAATAATGTGACTTAAAACAAACAATAAGCTAATTTAAAAATACTCGTCAATCACATACGTGACAATATCACATGTTTCACGGGCGGCTAGCTTGTTTCCTTACAAAAGATGTTACAAATGAATACCATCCCACCACTTAAATTAATAATCAGGAGCCTAATATAACCATCTGCACATCGCTCCCCCACCACTAAAGCACGTGAACAATGTGACGTCAAGCGTGAATACAAGATTAAGAGAGAGAGAGAGAGAGAGAGAGAGAGAGAGAGAAAGAAACCACATAAAAAAAATGCTGCCTCTTATATACCATTACTGAGTGACGCCAACTTTCGCGCCTTCAAATGTAACAGTATCTCTGATTGGTTCTTTGTTAGCATCACCTCACATGGTATGAAAATAAATTGTGCCAAGTTTTGACGTCATAGCGTCCACATGACGTGTTTGAGAAAACCCAAGGCTTCCCTCTCACTTTAACTTTCTGCTTGCTTTGCCTATTTGTCCAATTCCATGTGCTATTTGGAGGACAAGTCACTATTCTTGTCTCACTTATTTCCATGTGTTCTTTTCTATCTTGCATTCTTTAGCCTAAACCTGTGCTCATTAGCAAATGGTGGTTGGTGGAATTTTACCGAGAATTAAGCTAGCTCACCTTGCCTTAGTATCTAAGTAACTTGCTTTTATGCATATTTGCAACAATAAATATTCACAACTATTTTACACTGTTTTCTACAGGCTTGTAACGTTTTTAACTGCAACTTTTTATTTTCTGCACGTAGCTGTACACAAATGAAAGAATCTAATGTGTTCTATTATCATAACTTTCTCCACATCCCTGCAACAAATTATTCTATTTACTTCATCATAATCGAGAAAAAATTAGCAGAAATAGTCTTATTATTTGCTTCCTTGTTAGTAGAAGCGAAATAAGGGAGTACCATAGGTTAAAATGATAGTCAAAAGCTGGTTGCTATGTGACTGAAGTTCCTTTGTTTGTATGGACAGGAGTTGACAAATTCCTGTATAAGAAAAGTATGTTTTTCAAAGCTGAAACCAAAAACAGGGGATGTCTAAAAAAAAACGATCAACTCCACGAAAAAAAAATGCATATAACTTAAATTGTGTGTTTCAACGCGCTGTACATTTTTTGTGTGGTAAGTTTTTGTCCATCTCTTACGGTTCAGCAGCTATGCGAAATTCCGTAAAATTCATCCAAAATAAAATAGGCTTCAGAGGCTATTCCCAGAAAATTCAAGATATACATTTTATTCTGTTGGTAAATATGTTTAATATCCGACATTTTAATCAAAATCGTTAGAGCTATTTTTAAGAAAAATAGAATTTTCGAAAAAAGTTACATGTAAAGGGTAGTTTGGGGTGGAGGGATCTTTCTCAAAATCTTCGTGTCGCATCCCTGGAGGATACTAAACTTAAGTACCAAGTTAGGTATTTTACCGACTTTTCGTTTTTGAGTTATCATGTTCACGGACACACACACACACAGACCTTTTTCTGGAAATACTTTTTTGGATACTGGAGACCCTAAAACATATATTTCCGGTGAAATCTCGGAATCGAATTTTTTGGTGGAGTGCAATACCTTCTCTATACACTATGAACATAGTACGTATAGAGAAAGTGAAAATGTGGGCCTGAAAGTGATGTCGTATAATCAGTAGTTGCGGATTAAATGGTTATAAATCCCAAATAACAACCTCCATGTGAGTTGTGGATCATCTTTTCACCTTTATGAAAGTGCTTTGTGCCATGGAGAACTAACCAACAACATTAACAACAGCATCAAACAACGTTCTTCGTTGCTTTAAAGAGGTTTGCGAGCCTAGGCCAACTATAAGCAGATAAGCTCATTTTGCAACGCGCTTTTGTTTTTATTTTCCGCGTCGGTATTTAATATGAGGTACGCCAATATCTCGTTAATGAGGAACCCTTTAATTAATGGTGCACCTTGCAGACTAGAGTTTTGCCTATTGAACAGTTCTATTCATTACGCGCACATGACATATAATTGCATGTTAAATTTACGCTATGCACAAGCATGGGTTCAATGTGTGGCATTGTACGAGATTCACACTGAAATTCGTGGTCAACCTCTACATCTCTGCAACAAATTACTTTTAAAAAGCTTATGCTTCCAATTACTTCATGCTAATAGAGAAAAAATTATCAGAAATAGCTTTATTACTTACTTTCTTGTAAGTAGAAGCGAATTAGGGGAGTACCACAGGTTAAATGTTAGTTGGTTGCCATATGACTGAAGTTCCTTTGTTTGCATGGACAGGAGTTGACAAGTTTTTCAAAGCTGAAACCAATAAAGGAATATCTCAAAAAAGATCACCTCCACGAAAAGTATGTATATAGCATAAATTGTGTGCTTTAACGCGCTGTACATTTTCTATTAAGTAAGTTTTTGTCTATCTCTAACTGTTCACCAGTTATTCAAAATTCAACATATTTCATACAGAATAAGGATGTCTTCAGAGGTTGTTCCCAGAAATTTCAAGATATACATTTAATTTGTCAGGTAAATATCTTTAATATATGATATTTTAATCAAAATCGTTACAGCCAGGTTTGAGCAATTCAAAATTTTCGAAAAATATTTCATGAAAAGGGTAGTTGGGGTTGGAGGGATTTTTCTCAAAATCTTCGTATTGCATCCCTGGAAGATACTAAACTTAAATACCAAGTTTGGTATTTTACCAACTTTTCGTTTTTGAGTTCTCGTGTTCACAGACACACTGACACACGGATACACACACGGACTTTTTCTGAAAATACTTTTTTTGGATACAGGGGACCAAAAAAAACATATATTTCCGGTAAAATCTTAGTATCGAATTTTTTGGTGGAGTGCAACACCTTCTCTATACACTATGTACATAATGCATGTAGAGAAAGTAAAAACCGTATTTGTTCCATACATATCTGCAACAAATTATTGTTAAAAAGCTTATGCTTCTATTTACTTCATGCTAATCGAGGAAAGAATAGCAGAAATAGTTTTATTACTTGCTTCCTTGTAAGTAGAAGCGAATTAGGGGTGTACCATAGGTTAAATGATAGCTGTTTGCTATGTGACTGAAGTTCCTTTGTTTGTATGGACAGGAGTTGACAAGTTTTTTCAAAGCTGAAACCAATAAAGGAATATCTCAAAAAAGATCATCTCCATGAAAAGTATGTATATAACATAAATTGTGTGTTTTAACAAGCTGTACATTTTCTATTAAGTAAATTTTTGTCTATCTCTAACGGTTTACCAGTATGCAAAATTCAACATATTTCATACAGAATAAAGATGTCTTCAGAGGCTGTTCCCAGAAAATTCAAAATATACATTTTATTTGACAGGTAAATATCTTTAATATATGATATTTTAATCAAAATCGTTATAGCCATTTTTGATCAATTCAAAATTTTCGAAAAATATTCCATGTAAAGGGTAGTTGGGGTGAAGGGACTTTTCTCAAAATCTTCGTGTCGCATCCCTGGAAGATACTAAACTTAAATACCAAGCTTGGTATTTTACCGACTTTTCGTTTTGAGTTATCGTGTTCACCGACACACTGACACACACACAAACCATTTTGTGAAATGGCTTTTTTTTTCGGATACAGGGGACCTTAAAAAATAGTACGTCTGGAGAAAGTAAAAATATGTGTTCATTCACATGACTTTCTATACATCGCTGTAACAAAAGCTTTTAAAAGCTGGTTGGCTTGTAATTGCAGTGCCAGAAGTTCACAAATTTCCGGGTGAGAAAAATATTTTCAATCTGAAACAAATAATAAGGAACATCTCTGAAGTGGTCAATTCCACGTAAAAAATATATATTACACAAATTATGTGTTTTAACGTAATCTACATTGTTATGTATTACCTTTTTACTTTCTCTATACGAACTATGTTCATAGTGTATAGAGAAGGTATTGCACTCCATCAAAAATTCGATACCGAGATTTCACCGGAAATATTTGATTTAGGGTCCCCTTTATCTAAAAAAGTATTTTCAGAAAAAGGTCCGTGTGCGTGTGTCCGAATGTCAGTGTGTCCGTGTGTCTGTGAACACGATAACTCAAAAACGAAAAGTCGGTATAATACCAAACCTGGTATTTAAGTTTAGTATCTTCCGGGGATGCGACACGAAGATTTTGAGAAAGATCCCCCCACCCCAAACTACCCTTTACATGGAATTTTTTTCGAAAATGTTCATTTTCTAAAAAATGGTTCTAACGATTTTGATTATAATTTCGTATATTAAATATATTTACCTGACAAATAAAATGTATATTTTGAATTTTCTGGGAATAGCCTTTGAAGACTACTTTATTCTTGATCAATTTTACGGAACTTTGAATAACTGCTAAACCGTAAGAGATGGACAAAAGCTTACCACACAACAAATGTAGAGCATTTTAAAACACACTATTTATGTTATATACATGTTTTTTCGTGGAGTTGATTATTTTTGAGATATTCCTTGTTTTTGGTTTAAGCTATAAAAACTTATATTTTTCTCATACAGGACTTTGTGAACTCGTGTCCATACAAACCTAGGAACTTCAGTCACATAGCAACCACCTTTTGAGTATCACTTTAACCTATGGTACTCCCTTATTTCACTTCTACTTACAAGGAAGCAAGTAATAAGTCCATTTCTGCTAATTTGTTCTCGATTAGCAGGAAGTAAATAGAAGCACAAGCTTTTTAACAATAATTTATTGCAGAGTTGTAGAGAAAGTCATGTGAATGGAACACATCAGATTTTTGTGTATCTGTTACGGTTTACCAGTTTTGCAAAATTCAGCAAAATTAATTCAAAATAAAGAGATCTTTGGAGTCTATTCTGAAAAAATTCAAAATGTATATTTTATTTGGCATATAAATAACTTTAACATACGGTATTTTAACCAAAATCGTTAAAACCACTTTTGAGAAAATCAAAATTGTCCATCTTTGTCCATGTAAAGTGTAGAGTAGGGAATTTTCCTCAAAATCTTCGTACCACATTCTTGTAAGATACTCAACTTAAATACTAAGTTTGGTATTTAACTGACTTTTTGAGTTATGCTGCCCCCCGCCACACACAAACACACACACACACACACACACACACATACACAGTGGTAATCAGACAGAGAAACACATATTTACGGGCATTTTTCTAAAACAGTTTTTTTTTAGGAGGTCAAAAACGTATATTTCCGGTAATATCTCGTTACAAATTTTGGGTGCAATACAATACCTTCCTTATACACTATGTACATAGTACGTGTAGAGAAAGTAAAAACAGTAATTTGTTATTGAAAATTCCTTTATTGTTTCTCGAAATATTCTCCTTTATGAACAATACACTCCAGTATGCGTTCGAACCATTTGCTATAGTGTTTTTCCTTCTAGCTGCTTGACTCACCTCCAAAACTTGATTTTTGAGCGCATCAACGGCTTCTTCTGCCAACGATAAAATAAGTCATTGTGTGGTTGTACTGCAGATTAGTCATCAATTCGATTTTTTGTGTGTTCAAATAGTCGGTTGTTAGACGAGATGTGTGAGCACTTGCATTGGCTTGATGGACATCCGACGGCACTTGTTTGCTTTCCTTATTTCACCGAGGACCTCCAGCAAACAAATGGTTGTGTACCATATTGACCGTTTTACGTTCCTTTAAAGACACTTTTGAAGCTTTCACGGCCGGAGTCCAAATTATAAATAGAAGAATTTTTCGGACTGAGAAGCCGTGGTCTGCTGCAGTTTTCAGGTCCAGACGTTTCTTCTCGACTCCGGTGAAAATCTCCAGTGGCGTGGCCTAAGTGTTCTCGGTGAAGGTTTGATCGCAATTGACTCGTTGATTGAAATAGCGGCAGTATTTATACTCGGGCTGCTCTCACGCGATTGGTCCGGCTGGAGCTGCATGTGCGGGGTTGGCGGAGGCGGAGCCACTCCTGTGCCGCTTTCCCGCAAACTTCCCTTCATTCACGTACCTCAGACGAAGAATTTAATGGACGAAAACTATCACCTACTTGGGAGTGAAGCTTGACAAGGGCGTCATTTTTGGGGAGCACATCAGGGAACTGACGTTTCGGGACAATGGGCCTGCGGCCGCCTTGTACCCGATGCTGAAATCCACCATGCCGGTTCCCCTTAAGTTGCACCCTTTGAAGGGCTCTCATTGTTCCCTTGTTAATCTGCGCCTGCGAGATCACGGGCATGAGGGCAGACTCCAGTCTGCTGTTGCTTCAGCGGAATTTCTGCGAGACTCCTGCACGAAGCCTCTGGTCTACCATACATGGAGGACGAGATAAGGCGTCGGGCAACAAAACTCAACGAAGGGTTACCATTCCATCGGAGCGCCCTCGTTAGGTCTCTTGGGGATTATAACCTTAGAAACCACCGCTTCAGGCCATACCGGCTTCCCCGCATGGCCTGCGGGCATCCCTGGTAACGAAGGAAGCGCCTCCAGCAGCTGCTACGGCTAAGCTCTTAACAATCCTTTCAAGAATTGCTTCAACATCAAAATTTACAACCCCAAAAACAACATTTTTTGCAAAACCATTACACCAGCGGCGCACAAGGGCCGTTGCATCATGACTGGCAACCGTTGAGGAGCAAAACTTGCCTCCTCCTGTCACTCCACAACCTCATTCTCACCCGCCATCCTGTAAACCCCACATTCCCATCAGAACGTGGATAAGTTCTTGTAGAATAGGAACACGTCTAACACTCCATCGGGCTGCCCTCAGCCTGCCATCTGCTCGTTGCTTAGTTTTTGAGTCACTTCTTTCCTATTTAAATTATTTTGATGTTTATGAATTTCTATTGCTTCACGTTGTAATCCAGCTTCTCCCCAACAAGAAGTTGGATTTTTTCTGTAAATTGATATGTTGTCATTAAAAGTATTTACTATGTACATACATTTACTACGCTAAGTTATTGCTAAGTAGTGTTAATAATTCAAAATTAATATAAATTGCACTAACCGTTATTGCCGGCATGTGTGTCGGTAATCACGGTCGCTAAGATACAGTAACGTAAAATAGAGGTTACCTTATCGTTCTTCTTTTATTAGAACATTTCTTAAAGAAATGAAGTTAAATAAAAAAGCTGATATATAATATATACATTTTTTCATGGAGCTGATCGTATTTTAGATATTCCTTATTTTTGGTTTGAGCTTCAAAAAACAAACTTTTCTCATGCAGGAATTTGTCAACTCTTGTCCATATAAACAAAGGAGCTTCAGTCGCATAGCAAGCAGATTTTGACTATCAACAATGGTACTCCCTTATATCGCTTCTAGTTTTAAGGAAGCAAGTTATAAGACTATTTCTGCTATTTTTTCTCGATTAGCATGAAGTAAATAGAAGCATAAGCTTTTGAACACAATTTGTTGCAGAGAGATAGAAAAAGTCACGTGAATGGAACACATTAGATTTATTACTTTCTCTATACGTGCTATGTACATAGTATATAGAGAAGGTATTGTAATGCACCCAAAAATTCGATATCGGGATTTCACCGGAAATACATGTTTTGAGACATCCTGAATCCAAAAAAAAAACATTTTTAGAAAAATGTCCATGTATGTATGTGTGTGTGTGTGTGTGTGTGTGTGTGTGTAATGGGCAGCATAGCTCATAAACGAAAAGTCCGTTAAAAACCAAAGCTGGTATTTAGGTTTGGTATCTCCCATGGATGCGACACGAAGATTTTCAAGAAAATCCCCCCTCTCCCAACTAGCCTTTACATGGAAATTTTTTCGGAAATTTTAAGGATTTTGGTTATAATATCGTATATTAAAAATATTTACCTGACAAATAAAGTGTATATCTTGAATTTTCTGGGAATAGCCTCTGAAGACTACTTTATTCTGGATGAATTTTGCATAACTACTAAACCGTAAGAGATGGACAAAAACTTAACACGCAAAAATTGTAGAGGACGTTAAAACATACACTTTATGTTATACACCATTTTTCGTGGGGTTGACCGTTTTAGATATTCCTTGTTATTGTTTCAGCCTTGAAAAACTTTTCTCATATAGAAATTTGTCAACTCTTGTCCATAAAAACAAAGGAACTTCAGTCACATAGCAACCAGTTTTTGACTTTTACTTTAACCTATGATGCTCCCTTATTTCGCTTCTACTTACAAGGAAGCAAGTAATAAGACTATTTCTGCTAGGTTTTCTCGATTAGCATGCATTAAATAGAAGTATAATCTTTTTAAGAATAATTTGTTGCAGAGAGGTAGAGAAAGTCATGTGAATGGAACACAGGTATTTTAAAAGGCGCTCCCTAAATAGTATGGTGCTACCCTAAACTCCTTAATCTCCTGAAAATATTTTAAATAATTAGCTGATGTATGGGATGGCCCAAAAGACTGGCTGTAAACCTTTTGGGCGAGCGACGTCATTACAGATTCAGACCACGCCGTTCTTTGAGATGGAGGTGACAGCGCATCCGACTTTGTCTTGTAGCTTCCAACACAGAAAAATAACACTTCAAGGTTCAAATGAAAAGCAAGAAAATAGATAGTGAATCCCTTAGGTACAGACTTAAAAAGAACGTAGCAAATAATTGACTGTAGTTGCAGCGTCTCAGTGAAATTATTTTAAAAACTGGAGAATCTGAAACAATGCTCTGGATATTCTTCTCTCCGCAATTGCGATATAAATAGGCAGGAAATAGAATCTGAACATAAAAAAAAATTTGATGTGTTCCATTCACATGACTTTCTCTATATCTCTGCAACAAATTATTGTTAAAAAGATTATTGTTCTATTTACTTTATGCTAATCAGAAAAAATTAGCAAAACTAGTCTTATTACTTGCTTTCTTGTAAGTAGAAGCGAAATAAGGGAGTACCATGGGTTAAAGTGAAAGCCAAAAGCTGGTTGCTATGTGACTGATGTTTCTTTGTTTGTATGGAGGCAGTTGATAAATTCCTGTATGAGAAAAGTATAAGTTTTTCAAAGCTAAAACCAAAAATAAGGGATATTTAAAAAAACAATCAATTCCACGAAAAAATGTATATAACCTAAATGGCGTGCTTTAATGTGCCCTACATTTTGTATGTGGTAAGTTTTTGTCCATCTCTTACAGTTCAGCAGTTATGTAAAATTCATCCAAAATAAAGTGGTCTTCAGAGGTTATTTCCAGAAAATTCAAGATATACATATTATTTGTGGTAAATATATTTAATCAACATTGTTAAAGCCATTTTTAAGAAAATCAATAGCTGGGGGTGGGGGTAATTTTTTGAAAATCTTCGTGTCTCATCCTTGGAATCAACCAAAATTAAATACCAGGTTTGGTATTCAACGGTCTTTTCGTTTTTGTCCTATGCTGTCCACAGACACACACACAAACAGGTGCACACATGCTGAAAATGCTTTTTTTGGATTCAGGGGGACCCAAAACATGTATCTCCGGTGAAATCTCGGTATCGAATTTTTGGGTGAAATGCAATACCTTCTCTATCCACTATGTAGATAGTACGTGTAAAACTCGTCATTGGAGCTACAAAATGAAGTGAACACTGGGTGAGGTAAAGAAACATGTACTTTAGAATTGGTTAAGAAACAAAGGTGGCTCATGTTGGGAGGGTGGAAAACTAGTAAGGCACTTGATGAAGCTGGTACGAAGATCTGCCCATTATGCGGGTATCGGGAAGACTGAACGCACATTTTGACAGATTGCGGGCAGATGGGGGATGTTAGGAAAAAATCTGATGTGTTACACTCACATGACTTTCTCTAGCTCTTCTACAAACATCATACATAAGATTCTTCTTCTTTCTGCACCTTGCTAATCGTGGTACTCATTAGCACAATGTTGTTATTATTTAGTTCCGTATAAGTAGAAAGAAAATAGGGGAAGACACTAGACTAAACCAATAGTCAAATGTTTTAAAAGCTGTCGTTATGCGATTGTCATTACAAATCGCTTCTTTTCTTGGCCAGGAGTAGAACAAAAGAAAAACGGACACTCCCGTCTGAGAAAAGTATAAGTACTTCACAACTGAAACTAATAACAAGGAATACCTGAAAAGGGTAAGCTCCACGAGAAACATGTATATGACATAACTTGTGTATTTTTACAAGACCTAAATTTCTATTTATTAAGTTTTTGTCTATCTCTTACGGTTTACTAGTTATGCCAAATTAAGCAAAATTCATCCAGAATAAACAGGCCTTCAGAAACTATTTTAGAAAATTAAAGATATACATTTTATTTGCTAGGTAAATACCTTTAATATATGATATTTTAATCAAAATCGTTAGAGCCATTTTTAAGAAAATCAAAATTTTCGAAAAAAGTTCCATGTAAAGGGTAGTTTGGGGTGGAGGGATTGTTCTCAAAATCTTCGTGTCTCATTCCTGGAAGATACTAAACTTAAATACCAAGTATGGTATTTTAGCTACTTTTCGTTTTTGAGTTATCGTGTTCACAGACACACGGACACGGACCTTTTTCTGAAAATGCTTTTTTTGGATACAGGAGATTCTAAATCAGGTATTTCCGGTGAAATCTTGGAATCTAATTTTTGGGTGGAATACAATACTTCTCTATCCCTATGTACATTGTACATATGGGGCTAGAGAAAGTAAAAATTATTCTTGGAAATATTTTAACTTCAAACAGACGAAGGACAGCATTCTGGGATTTGATTCTGAACAGACAAAAGTGTCCAAGCCTGGGCACATACTTAATGGAAGTTCGCGCACTAAGAGAGATAAAATATTTGTGTAAATATTGTATAGAATTGAACAGGTAGTCAGACTGAAAATTTAATGCCATAGCCGGGATTTGAACCGCGGAAATCTCGATATCTAGCCGATTGCTCTGCCACTGAGCTACCATGGCAACATGCCGGCATAGCATTGAATTTCTCAACTGACTCGCATGTTTCCCTGTAAACCACAAGGTGGTCTCAAATTATTTTGTGATGACAACCCCCAATGGTGACTTAAAATGTTGTAAGTACTTTAAGTCCCAGGATTCATAGTATAGCCAACTATTATGGTGAATGGTAAAAATGTGTAACGATTTTTCTCAAAATCTTCGTGTTGCATCCCTGGAAGATACTAAATTTAAATACCAAGTTTGGCATTTTAGCTACTTTTCGTTTTTGAGTTATCGTGTTCAAAGCCATACGGACACACGGACACACATACGCAAGGACCTTTTTCTGAAAATACTTTTTTGGATACAGAGGGTTCTAAGACATGTATTTCCGGTAAAATCTCGGTATCGATTTTTTGGATGGAATACAATACTTCTCTATCCCTATGTACATTGTAGATGTGGGGCTAGAGAAAGTAAAAATGTAAGAAACAATACAGAATCGTTCTGTTGATAAATGTGCGAGGGCCATTTCCCCCCCCCCTTCAACTTCAGATAGATTATAAATTAAAGACAAGTTCATAGAAAACAATTATTTTATTATTAAAAGTTTTGTGCACCTATGGTTACTTTTCAACATAATCACCGAAAAGATTTGAGACATTTATCGTACCTGTGCACAAGATTTGCAATACCCACTTCAAAAAATGTTGCTGCCAATGATTTCAAATGAGCTTTTACATTGTTTTGAAAGTACTGCCGTCCTAGCCACGTCTTCAGTACAGGGAAAAGGTGAAAGTCACTGGGTGCCAGGTCAGGACTGTACAGCGGATGATCGAAGATGTCCCATTGAAATCGTTCAAGGAGCCGATGGGTTGTGCCAGCAGTGTGTGGACGAGCGTTGTCAAGGATCAACACAATTCCTGAAGTCAGCATTCCTCTTCGTTTGTTTTTAATGGCTCTCCGCAAACGTCGTAAAGTTTCTCAATAAACAGCTGCATTGATAGTGGTTCCGAGCTGCATCATTGGCGGCAACATTTTTCGAAGCGGATATTGCAAAGCTTGTGCACAGGTACGATAAATGTCTCAATCTTTTCGGTGATTATGTTGAAAAGTAACCATAAGTGTACAAAACTTTTAGTAATAAAATAATTGTTTTCTATGAATTTGTCTTTTATTTATAGCCTGTCGGATGTTGAGAACACAAACGGCCCTCGTATAACATATTTCACTAAATATACCACCGAGAAATCACTTAAATAGGTACACTTAGCTATATATTGAAATACATTTTCCTTTCCTTGTTTTTGCTTCTGCTGTTCGAGAAACTACAATAAAACACCACACACGTATTGACCACTCTACTGGTTTAAAACTTAGTCTAAATTTACTGCTTAATTAGATGTTTAATATCACAAAATATTATATTTGTGTGCACATTTAACCCACATAAAACGTGCTCATCTATAGAGCATTTTCAATCTAATCTTTCTCACATTTGCACACTGCGCATGCGTTAACACTTGGCGATTAGGAACCATCTACACAAGTCTACAATACAAAGAGCTTGCGGTAGTCAGAATCTTAGTCACATAGCCCAAAGACATTTATATGTTAAAACAATCCTTCTCTAGGGTCCTGTGCGAAGCCAGCGCTATCTTTGATCACATTTGTAATGCTCTCAGTCGTTATAGCCTGACAGAAGAGGTAGGCAAGTCCCTTCGGCATTAAAACGTAGTAAGGGGACGGAAAACCTCAAAGTGTCCCTTGAGGACCTGGCCGGAATGGATTCTTTTTTCAGGGACAGCCTCTCTCTTTGTTTTGATTTATTACGTTTTTACTTCCCTGCCAGTTTGGCTCGCGATGAATCATGGGCGGGATTTTATAGTGAACTCATTACTTTCAGCATTTTACCGTCCCAGCATAAAGACGTTGTTACTATACCTGAACAGTGGCGGCTGGTTTAGCTTTGCTTTAAAGAAACAGTCAACTGAAAATCTGAAATTGTGAACCAAAGTTGTGATTCTTTGTTACTTTCTCTACACATACTATGTACTGAGATTCCGCCGGAAATATATATTTTGGGATCTCCGGCATCAAAACAAAATCTGATATATAATATTACTTAATGCTAATTGAGAAAAAATTCGCAGAAATATTTTGCTTCCTTGTCAGTAGAAGAGAA
This sequence comes from Hymenopus coronatus, assembly GCA_030762935.1. NCBI lineage: Eukaryota > Metazoa > Arthropoda > Insecta > Mantodea > Hymenopodidae > Hymenopus > Hymenopus coronatus. Next base: position 17,093,328 of record CM060882.1, on the reverse strand, counting down.
ATAAGGGAGTACCATAGTTTAAAGTGACAGTCAAAAGCTGGTTGCTATGTGACTGAAGTTCCTTTGTTTGAATGGACACGAGTTGACAAATTCCTAAATGAGAAATGTTTAAGTTTTTCAAAGCTGAAAACAAAAACAAGGAATATATTAAAAACGATCAACTCCACATAGAGAATGTATATAACAAAAATTGTGTGCTTTAATGTTCTATACATTTTCTGTGTGGTATATTTTTGTCCATCTCTTACGGTTTAGCAGTTTGCAAAATTCCGTTAAATTCATCCACAATAAAGTAGTTTTCAGAGGCTATGGCCAGAAAATTCAAAATATACATTTTATTTTTCGGGTAAATAACTTTAATATACGATATTTTAATCAAAGTCGTTAAAGGCATTTTTAAGAAAATCAAAATTTTGGAACAAAAGTTCCATGTAAAGGGTATTTGGTGGTGGGGGATTTTCTTGAAAATCTTCGTTTCGCATCCTTAGAATATCCAGTTTAGTATATAACGGCCTTTTCGTCTTTTGAGCCATGCTGCTCATAGACACACACACACACACGGACATTTTTCTAAAAATATTATTTTTATTTGGGGGATCTCAAAACGTGTATTTACGGTGAAATCACGGTATCAATTGTTTTGGTACAATACAATGCCTTCTCTATACACTATGTAAATAGTACGTATAGAGAAAGTAATATAGGGGAAATAAGAAAATACACTAGCCTAAACCAACAGTCAAATGTTTTAAAATGTGGACGCTATGGGATTGAAATCCGTTTCTTTGGTAGCCCGTATGGGAAAACCTTTTAAGTATTTTAAAACTGAAACCAATAACAAAAAATATCACGAAAACGAGCAATTATATGAAAAAATGTATATGACAGAAATTGTGTGTTTTGGGGAGATCTACATTTTTTTGTTGTAAGTGTTTGTCTATCTCTTACGGTTTAGTGGTTGTGCAAAATCCAACAAAATTCATTGAGAATACATAGCTCTTCAGAGACCATTCTCAGAAAACTCAAGCTATACTTTATACCTTTTATGTTGACATCTTTAATATACGGTATTTTAATCAAAATCATTAGAACCATTTTTGAAAAAATCATTCGATAATCTTTTCATGTAAAGGATAGTTGGGTGTGGGGGGATTTTCTTGAAAATCTTCGTGTCGTATCCTTGGAAGATACAAAACTCAAATACTAAGTTTGGTATTTTACAGACTTTTCGTTTTTGGGTTATGCTGTCCCCACACACAGACACACACACACGCATACACGGACCTTATTCCAGAAATGCTATTTTTGGATTAAGGGGGACCTAACACATTTCCTGTGAAATCGCGGTATCGAAATTTTTGGTGCATTAAAATACCTTCTCTATACACCATGTACATAGAACAACAGATAATTAAAAAATCTGATGTGTACCATTCAAATTACTTTCTCTACATCCCTGCAAAAAAAAAATATATTATTAAAAACCGTATGCTTCTATTTACTTCATGCTAATCGAGAAAGAATTAGCAGAAATAGTCTTATTACATGTTTCCTTGTAAGTAGAAGTGAACTAAGGGAGTACCATAGGTTAAAGTGATAGTCAAAAGCTCTTTGCTATGTGACTGAAGTTCCTTTGTATGGACAGGAGTTGATAAACTCATAAATGAGGAAAGGTATACGTTTTTTAAAGTTGAAACCAATAACAAGGAATATCTCAAAAACGATAAACTCCACGAAAAAAATATATAGCATAGGTAAATTGTGTGTTTTAACGTGCTGTACGTTTTTTTAGCATTCGTGTAAAATTCCGTAAAATTCATCCAGAATAAAGAAGTCTTCAGAGGCTATTCCCAGAAAATTCAAGATATACATTATATTTGTCAGGTAAATATCTTTAATATACGATATTTTAATCAAAATCCTTAGAGCCATTTTTGAGAAAATCAAAATTTTAAAAAAATTTCCATATAAACGGTAGATGGGATGGTGGAATTTTCTTGAAAATATTCGTCTCTCATCCTTGAAAGAAAGCAAATTTAAATACTAAGTTTAATATTTTATTGACTATTCGTTTTTTACTTATCTAGTTCAGGGTGTCTCAAAACATATATTTCCGGTGAAATCTCGGTATGGAAATTTTGGGTGCAATACAATACCTGCTCTATACACTACGTACATAGTACGTATAGAGTAAGTAAGAATCCGAGTGTATCTGTGTGTGAGTGTGTGTTTAAGTATAGGTAGCTTAAAGAGACGCTTACAGAGATGTTGATGTTTGATATTTTTACGGAAGCGGTAAAGGATGTAACGCGTTAAGCCCCTTCATGGCCCTAAGCTGTCCTCCAGGTCTTCCGAAGAGATTGATTCGAAATGGAATTTGGAGAGATGACGGAGAAATACACAGCGCCCGAGGCGGCAAATTGGGTGCGAGTATAGGATCTCATCTGCCAGCTCAATTGGAAACCGACCATGCTCTCTAACGGCTCGAATTATTATAATAGAGCGTGACAGCCAAATGAGCATCGATCTCTTGAAGCCTGCCTTCTTGATAGCATCTTAGCATTGACGACTGCACGCTCCGCATGTAAACATCCTGTAGAAACGCGTTGGGGAACATTCACAATGAAATGCAAGCGCAGACCAACGTAAGTGCAAGAGTTTGGACTCATTATTTAATGTAAGCATTCACATAGAAACACGCAAGACGCAAAACAATACAATACAGGAGTTTGCACATTCCAAACCTTTTCCTTGCGTTGCATGCAAAGAGGAGACATTGTGCTTCTTTTCTCTATGTATTGTTTATGAATCAATAACAAACGATCGCATTGCAAGATTTTCCAAGGCCTGATGTACATGCATGCTCTTCTATATGGCCGTGCCACGCCAACTCTTTCCCTCAAGAATTTTACAGTCTCCTTGCGAATCCTTCTTTAATTTAATGGATATAACTATCATCTGTGTATAGATTTATTAGTTCTCATAAATCGAAGACGCAGAGAGATAATTCTTAATTCATTAAATGTGTAGTTTTATTACTTTCTGAAGTCTCTATGATAATTTTAAATAAGCGATTATTGTGACGTCACTGCCGTGAGCGTCAGTTGTCAGTATGTAATTGTATAGCATATTTATTTATACGGTATTGTTGGTCATGATATTCAGTTTGAAGCTTGCTGAGAGCTTGGAAGATATTCGTGTGTAACTTGTGGATCTAGAAAGCCGTGACTCCTTGCGCTGCGCTTACGATTGTATTGTGGATGGTGTTTCCTTGCGCCTGCGCTTGCATGTATCATTACAATACTGTTTTACAGGTAGTAAATGCCTTTGATGACAGCGTATGCTCTTCAATCAATATTGTAAAATCTCTTGCTTCAAATGGATTGCATGAAGATTTGCAATTCATTCAGAAGAACTTTGCAGATATATCTAGGACAATAACACATATTTGTAAACATCGAGCTCTAAAAGCTGTCAATAAACTTGTGCAAGCAATTAATCAGAGACCCGTGACATCTGTTTTAGATCGTGTAAAAAGGAAAGTGAAAGTCGGATTTTCAATAATGCGTGAAATACGAAATGTGCTACGAGGTGTTGCTACGGAAATAAATACTGATGTAGTGCTTTACCCACTAGTCGATGTTGTGTTTCCTATCACAGCTAGGAAGTTTTATTTTCTCTATACGTACTATGTACATAGTCTATAGAGAAGGTATTGCACTCCACCCAAAAACTCGATACCGAGATTTCACCGGAAATAAATGTTTTGGATCCCCCTGAATCCAAGAAAAGCATTTTTAGAAAAATGTGCGCGTCTGTATGTGGGCAGCATAGCTCAAAAACGAAAACACCGTTAAATACCAAACTTGGTATTTAAGTTCAGTATCTAACAAGGATGCGACACGAAGATTTCCAAGAAAATCTCCCCACCCCAAACTACCCTTTAATTGAAAAAACTTCGAAAATTTTGATTTTCTAAAAAATGGCTCTAACGATTTCCATTAAAATATCATACATTAAAGATATTTACCTGACAAATAAAATGTATATCTTGAATTTTCTGGCAAGAGCCTCTGAAGACTGCTTTATTCTGAATGAATTTTAGGGAATTTTGCATAACTGCTAAATCGTAAAAGATGTACAAAAACTTACCACACAAAAATATAGAGCACGTGAAAACACACGATTTATGTTCTATACATTTTTTTGTGGAGTTGATGGTTTTTTAGATATTCCTTGTTTTTGGTTTCAGCTTTGCTAAACTTATACTTTTCTCATACAGGAATGTGTCAATTCCTGTCCGTACAAACAAAGGAACTTCAGTCACTTAGTAACCAGCTTTTGACACTTTAACCTATGATATCTTACAAGGAAGCAAATAATAAGGTTATTTCTGCTAATTTTTTCTCGATTAGCTTGAAGTAAATAGAAGAATAAGTTTACTAACAATAATTTGTTACACAGAAGTAGAGAAAGTCATGTGAATGGAAAACATCAGATTTTTTTTTAGTTTAACGTCCGTTAACCTGGTTGGTCATATCGGACGGTGAATGAAATTGGTGAAACGATGCTCAAATGATCGCGGGGTCCATGGAGCTTAAAGTTACTCGATATTCGCCTTCTCAGGATAAGGGAAATCCCGAAAAAAAAACTTATCCGGGTAACTCGCCCTAAGTGGGATTCGAACTCACGACCTTTTGAATGTGAGGCAGACATGCTACCACCATACTACGCAGGAGGGCACACAAAAATTAGATATCATTAAAAGCACTCAATTTATATCGTATACGTTTTGTATGTACAATCGACCGTTTCTGATATATTCCTTGTTGTTGGTTTCAATTTTAAACTACTTTTCTTAAACGGGAAGTGAGGTTTCGTTTCCTCTCTCTTGTTTCACTGCAGTTAGTGAAAAGCGAACCGAACTTCAATTGTTTCAGCGTTTTAAAGACTTTATTATCGATTTAGCTTAGTGTACTTCCTTATTTCCCTTCTGTTTTCAAGGAAGCAAGTAATAATCATGCTAATATTTATCTCGATTAACATGAAATAGATAAAAGAATAATCTTTTGTAAGAATAGTCTTATTTGGAACAGCTGGAAAATGTTATGTGATGGAACACATCAGATGTTTTCTGTTCTTTTTAGAGGTTATAAGGATCTCTCTATACGAGCCTATATGTGTGTATATCGGCACCAAAATGTTTGTCAGAACATTTGAAAGGCTTCTAAACCATTTGGCAGAGGGTGACGTAAGCCACGTTGGAAATTAGTTTCGTGAGTATTTACAGTCTCTAGCGGTGTAAGCGATTGTTGAAAGTAGAGTTTCGAGTTGTGCTCGTGGTAACCCACAATGCATCTCGACATTTGCTTCATTAGACGTCGGGACCCTTAGAACAGATTCAGCGAAGAGGAAAAGACAGTTGCGAGTTAGCAAACAATTCTCTTACTTCTATTGTTTCAATTAAAACAATTGACTGCGAGGAATGAGCATGGCGCAGGTCCTTTTACCCGACGACCTCCAAAGAAAGTTTGTTTAGTGCGGAGTATTTGAGAAGCAACATAGGGTTCAAGGGTTACCGCGCAGGCGCCGAAAGGCACAAAGAAAGGAGCGTTAATAGGCGAACTTAAAACGTGGGGAGGTTGGGGGAGGCTTCTTGCAAAGTAGCGAGCACCTCATTTTCAAAATTAGCTATCTTTTCGATGCAGGTGGAGTTCAAGGTAATTCCTGTCTCCTAGCAACCAACACCTTACCTCCAACTTCCAAAAACAGTTTTAAGCAGATTTCGTTCTTCGTTTTGCTTACCATCTTTGGTATAACATTCAGCATTGCTTTGAACAGACGTTGCTCTATATATCACATCTAATGTGCTACATCCACATAATATTCTCTTCCCACTATCGTTTATTTTAAGGGGAATCGAAATGGGAATGCTGTAGTTTTTTTTTTTGTTTTTTTTCCAATTTTCAGGTTTTATTTCCATATGAATATTTTAAATCACATTTTGGTATAACTTTCATAGAAGTACCCTTATTGTAAATAGTTTAAAATAATTTAAAAATAATTATCCGTAGTAGTTTTTAGAACATTTTTGTATATTCACTTGGCAGAACAACAATGAGTTTGTAAATATTAGGTTAGACAAGAAATGTTTTCTTTTATTACTTTCTCTAGCCCTGTATGTACGATGTACATAGGGATAGAGAAGTATTGTATTCCACCCAAAAAGTCGATACCGAGATTTCACCGGAAATATATGTTTTAGGGTCCCCTGTATCCAAAAAAAGCATTTTCACAAAAAGATCCGTGTGTGTGTGTGGGCGTGTGTACGTGTGTGCGTGTGTCAGTGTGTCTGTGAATACGATAATTCAAAAACGAAAGGTCAGTAACATACCAAACTTGGTATTTAAGTTAAGTATCTTCCAGGGATGCGACACGAAGACACCCCCCAACTACCCTTTACATGGAACTTTTTTCAAAAAGTTTTATTTTCTCTAAAATGGCTCTAACGATTTTGAGTAAAATATCATATATTAAAGACATTTACCTGACAAATAAAATGTATACCTTGAATTTTCTGGAAATAGCCACCGAAGAGTAGTTTATTCTGGATGAATTTTACGGAATTTTGAATAGCTTCTACACCTTAAGAGATGGACAAAAACTTACCACACAAAAAATGTAGAGCACGTTAAAACACACAATTTATGTTATATACATTTTTTTCGCGGAGTTCATCGTTTTTGAGACGTTCCTTGTTTTTGGTTTCTGCTATGAAAAACTTATACTTTTCTCATACAGGAATTTGTCAACTGCTGTCCATACAAATAAAGGAACTTCAGTCACGTGGCAACCAGCCTTTGACTATCACTTTAACCTATGTACTCCCTGATTTGGCTTCTACTTACAAGGAAGTAAGTAATAAGACTATTTCTGCTATTTTTTTCTGATTAGCATGAAGTAAATACAAGTAAATATAAGATTTTTAAGAATAATTTGTTGCAGAGATGTAGAGAAAGTCATGTGAATGGTACACATCAGATTTTTTTATCACAAACTCCGCTCTAGCAATAGACATCCCGCTCATATTTCCTTCATGTGAGAGAGTCGAAATATTCCGAAGTTGTGTTTGGAAAGTTGGGTTACATTTTTACTTTCTCTACACGTATTGTGTATAGAGAAGGTATTGTTTTGTACCTACAAATTCGATACCGAGATTTCACCGGAAATACATGTTTTGGAACCCCTGAATCCAAAAAAGAAATTCTTAGAAAAGATCCGGGTGTGTGTGTGTTTGTGTGCGCGCGCCTGTGGATAGCATAGCTCAAAAACGAAAAGTCAGTTAAATATCAAACTTTATATTTATGTTTGGTATCTTCCAAGGATGCGACACGATGATTTTCAACAAAATTCCCCCACCACAATCTTCCCTGACATGGAATTTTTTTTAAATTTTTTTCCCAAAAATCGCTAACGATTTTGGTTAAAATGCCGTGTATTAAATTTATTTACAACACAAAGAAAATGTATATTTTGAATTTTCTGAGAATAGCCTCAAAATACCTCTTCATTCTAGATGACTTTTTTTGAATTTTAATAACTGGTAAACCGTAAGAGATAGAGAAAAACTTACTTTACAAAAAAGGTAGCTCTCGTTAAAACACATAATTTTTATTACCAAGGTTTGTCTTGTATAGTTGACCGTTTAAAAGATATTCATGGTTATTGGATTCAGTTTTAAACTACCTTAACTTTTCTCAAACGGGAACATGCAAAGCGAATCGAACCTCAATTGTTTCACATAGCAACCAGGTTTTAAATGATTTGACTATCGCAAAGTAGCGAGCAACTCATTTTCAAAATTTGCTATCTTTTCGATGCAGGTGGAGTTCAAGGCAATTCCTGTCTCCTAGCAACCAACAGCTTACCTCCAACTTTTACCATCTTTGGTATAACATTCAGCATAGCTTTGAGCAAATGTTTCTCTACATATCACATCTAATGTGCTACATTCACATAATTTCTCTTCCCACTATCTTTTATTTTAAATTGCGTTTCAGTTTTAGAATATTAAATGGAGCACACTGTTGCCATTTGTATTTTACGTATGTTAAAATTTTGGTACTCAGCTGCAATAAGTCAACCAGTTCAATCTTGTCAAATATTTCTCTCAAATTTGGCCAACAATTGTGAATTTTTACTTCCCCTATACTTACTATGTACATATGTTATAGAGAAGGTATTGTATTGCACCCACCGATATTTCACCGGAAATACATGTTTTGGGTCCCCCTGAACCCAAAAAAAATAATTTTTGGAAAAAGATCCGTGTTTGTGTCTGTGATGAGCATAGCTCAAAAACGAAAAGACCGTTGAATACCAAACTTCGTATTTCAAGTTTGTATCTTCCAAGGCTCTTAACGATTTTGATTAAAATGTCGCATATTAAAGATATTTACCCTACATATAAATGTATATCTAGAATTTTCTGGAAATAGTCTCTGAAGACTACTTTATTCTGGATGAATTTTACGGTATTTTGCACAAAAATGTAGAGCACGTTGAAACAAACATATTTGTTATGTACATTTTTTTCGTGGAGTTGATCGTTTTTTAGATATTCCTTGTTTTTGGTTACAGCTTTGCAAAACTTTGAACTTCTCACATGCAACTGTGTCATCTGCTGGAAATGTAAAGAAACTGGTTTCATCCTCATGGCTACCAGCTTTTGAAAGATATGAGTATCGTTTTAGCCTAGTGTATTACCTTACTTCCCCTCTAATTACAAGAAAGCAAGTAATAAGACTATTGCTGCTAATGTGTATCTCGATCAGCATGGAGCAGAGAGAATGATAAGTTTCGTAAGAATAATTTATTGCAGAATATGTGGCTAAAATCATGTAAAAGGAACACATCTGTTTTTTTTTCATAACTCCTATTAAGTTAATCATTGTGAACTCATATTTGATAATGTGAGCTAAATCTACAATCTATTTATTTATTGCCATGCCAACAAGCACCGTAAGTACTTAAAGTAAGAGTTGTGGGTCATTAATACTTACAGTATAATTAAGAAATGACGTAACACTCAAGACATGTGCTACTTCAAGTAAAGAATCTATTGCACAATTCATTAACAAAAGAGTGTATAACAAGGCTTTGTCCATATAGTTTAGATGTAACCTTTCATTTGTTCACATCAATAATTCATTTTCTCTTAATATTCAATAAAATATTGAAAAGAAAATTTGATTTATTATTGTTTTTTAGAGTTGTTTCAAGTATTTCAAAAAGTAATTTACTAACCACGAACTGTAAGCAACTTACTGTTCATTTTCGGCCTGATAAGTAGATTCTTTCAAGAAAGTAGGGGGAATTGATCATTTAAAACCCCTGTTTAAAAGGAGATTCAAAATTATTGTTGTCGCTAAGTTGGTACAGCTTTCCTCTAAACCCAGGCGGAGTTTGATCGTCATCTGTAATCTAGTTTGTTTACAGTACGCCATTTTGTTAGTTCATCTCAAAGGTGATTTACGATTTTACGAAGGATACAAATATTGAACAAAGAATCTGTCTCAAATTTTGCATTGCAAATGTTATTTCGTCTGGCGAATCGCTGAAAATGTTAGAGGGCTTACGGTGAATCGACTTTATCAAAAACACGTGCACATGAGTGGTACAGTGCATTCAAAAGTAGTCGAGATGTGGTGGAAGATTTGCCTCGCTCTGGTCGGTCATCAGCGGTTTCAACTGAACTGAACATCGTCATTTAGGTCTGAGAGAGATTGCCGCTGAACTTTCTGTCTCACGAATCGATTCGTACCATTTTAAACAATTGTTTGGGCATAACACGCGTTGCAGCTCGGTTAGTTCCGAAATACTTGAATTTTCTACAAAAACTCAATCGCGTAAGGATTGCTGAAGACATGCTAGAACGCGCCAGTTCCGACCCCACATTCATGAAGTGCATTGTAATTGGTGATCGAGACGTGGGTTTACGAGTTTGACACTCTAACCAGTCAACAAGCTTCCGAATGGCGCCTTCCAACTGAACCGAAACCTAAAAGGGCACGTCAAACACGATCAAAACTGAAGGTCATATTGACAGTTTTTTTCGATTATCGCGGTGTCGTGCACTCAGAGTTCTTGCCAGTAGGTCAGATGGTAAATAAAGACTATTATCTGAGCGTTATGCGGCGTTTGAGAGAGCAAATACGGTGAAAAATGCCAGATTTGTGGAACAACAACTCATAGATTCTGCATCACGATGACGCACCAGCTCACAAGGCTATTATTGTGAACGATTTCTGGCCAAAAACTCAACAAATTTCATCGAACAACCACCGTATTCACCTAATCTGGTTCCTGCTGATTTCTTTCTCTTTCCAAAACTCAAGTTACCACTTCGAGGCACCCGTTTTCAGTCGATAGAAAACATAAAGGAAAATTCGCGGCGGCAATTGACATCGATTCCTAAAAGTGCTTACAAAAACTGTTTTGATGATTGGATTATTCGTTGGCATAAATTTATACTTTCAGAAGGGGCCTACTTTGAAGGCGATAAAATAAAATTGGGTGAGTAATTCATTTTTTGTGTTTTATTGGCAAATTCCCGGAAGTTTCTTTACACTGTAGTATAACTTATTTGTATTTATTTCCTTCTGTCTTAAAGCATTGACATCGTTTGATATAAAAATTGTATGATTACATACTTTTTCAAATAAAATTACATATTTAATTTACAGGTTTTAAAATGTAAACACTCTTGTATGGAATACAAAGGATTTGCAAGCAACCATTCATATACTCTGGACTGAACATTTTGTTATCTGGGTATTTTTAATATATTCTGGCAGCTTGTTGTGTAATTTGATACCTAAGTACATATAACTATTTTGAGTTTTTGTTAGTTTAGAATAAGGAATATTTATTTCTGATTTTATGTGAGTATTACAATTATGCATATATCTTAAAATACCTAACTCAATAAAGAGTGGTCTAAAGTGTACGTACAAGGTCAGTATACTCCTGTACTAAATTTAAAATTACGTGAGTAAATATGTTTTCTGAGGTTGGTATATATTCTCCTGTCAGATACCCATTGTTGACGACTTCGATTGTTCGATTGTTGTCGCTCTTATGACAACAAACCAACAAATCTTATGAATCAAATTAGTTGATGCCGACATTTTGAGAAAGAATGGCTGTTACAATTGATTACACACTTGAGGAACGCCTAGTGTCCGCTGTGTGGGTTCATGAGCGTCAAATCAATGAAAAATGTCATGGACAATTTCGTTGTACGGTTTTTGAAAGCAGCACCGACAAAGAAGACGTTAGCGTGGGAACGGAAAACATTTTTAACGGGTAGTGTTCGTTACGCGTCGAAAATTGCAAGACCATCCAACAGACTTGGACTTTGGGCTGACGTGGAAAAATCTATCCAACAACCTCCGGTTAAATCCTTAAGGAAACGTGCTGCGGAGTTAGGGGTACGGGAATCAACCATGAGGAAACACATGTCATGGTCTGGGCCGGAATGACACAAACTCATCTGTTTGGCCCATATTTTTGATGCTCCTGTTAATCAGAACACTTATATCCAGATGATTGATGATCGGCTCCTCCCACAGCTGCAAAATGCGGGAATCTTAAACAGTGTTTGGTTTCAACATGATGGGGCGCAGTGGCTGTTCCACAACGTCTGAACGCATCTTTGGAAATCGTCGGATCGGTAAAGGATCGGACTATTTCACATGGCCTCCAAGGAATCCTGATCTAACAACTCCTGGTAATGCACTATGGTGTTACATCAAAGATAAGGTCTGGAAACAGCGGTATGATACTGCAAAATGCGGTGTGAGTAGCTTTCCAGTGACTCCAATGATGTTGAGTAAGATGAACAAGAGAACATGGCGGCTGTGCAGAGACAATGGGGTACACCTACCGATGTTTTGGAGTCCTAAGATGTAAGGTGAAACATTTAATTACATAAATATTGGAAACTTTTACTTTCTCTATACTTACTATGTACATAGTGTATAGAGAATGTATTGCACTCCACCAAAAAATTCGATACCGAGATTTCACCGGAAATATATATTTTAGGCCCCCCTGTATTCAAAAAAAGTATTTTCAGAAAAAGGTCCGTGTGTCAGTCTGTCCGTGTGTGTCAGTGTGTCCGTGTGTCTGTGAATACGATAACTCAAAAACGAAAAGTCGGTAAAATACCAAACTAGATATTTAAGTTTAATATCTTCCAGGGATGCGACACGAAGATTTTGAGAAAAATTCCCCCACCCCAAACTACCCTTTACATGGAACTCTAACGATTTTGATCAAAATATCGTATATTAGTTATTTACCTGACAAATCAAATGTATATTTTGAATTTTTTGGGAATAGCCTCTGAAGACTACTTTTCATAACTACATAACTACTTCATAACTACTAAACCGTAAGATATGGACAAAAACTTACCCCACAAAAAATGTAGAGCACGTTAAAACACACAAATTATGTTATATACGTTTTTTGCGTGGAGTTGATCGTTTTTGAGATATTCGTTTTTCTTGGTTTCAGCTTTGAAAAACATACTTTTCTCATACAGGAATTTGTCAACTCCTGTCCATACAAACAAAGGAACATCAATCACATAGCAACCAGCTTTTGGCTTTCACTTTAACCTATGGTACTCCCTTATTTCGCTTCTATAAGACTATTTCTGCTATTTTTTGTCGATTAGCATGAAATAAATAAAACATAAGCTTATTAACAGTAATAATTTATAGAGATATAGAGAAAGTCATGTGAATGAAACACATCAGATTTTTACTTTCTCTATAGGCACTATGTATATAGTGTATAGAGAATGTATTGAACTCCACCAAAAAATTCGATACCGAGATTTCACCGGAAATATATGTTTTAGGGTCCCCTTTATCTAAAAAAAAACATTTTCTGAAAAAGGTCCGTGTGTCTGTGAACACGATAACTCAAAAACGAATACTAGGTAAAATACCAAACTTGGTATTTAAGTTTAGTATTTTCCAGGGATGCGACACGAAGTTTTTGAGAAAACTCCCCCCACCCCCAACTACTCTTTACATGGAAAATTTTTATTTTCTCAAAAATGGCTCTAACGATTTTGATTAAAATTTCGTATATTAAAGATATTTACCTGACAAATAAAATGTATATCTTGAATTTTCTGGGAATAGCCTCTGAAGAGTAGTTTATTCTGGATGAATAACTGCTAAATCATAAGAGATTGACAAAAAATGTAGGGCACGTTAAAACACACAATTTATGTTATATACATTTTTTTTCGTGGAGTTCGTCGTTTTTGTGACATTCCTTATTTTTGGTTTCTGCTATGAAAAACTTATAATTATAGAAGAATTTGTCAAATCCTGTCCGTACAAACTAAGGAACATCAGTGACATAGCAACCAGCTTTTGACTATCACTTTAACCTATGGTACTCCCTTATTTCACCTCTACTTACAAGGAAGCGAGTAATATGGCTATTTCTGCTAATTTTTTACTGATTAGCATGAAGTTAATAGAAGCATAAACTTTTTAAGAATAATTTGGTACAGGGATATAGAGAAAGTCATGTGAATGGTACACATCAGATTTTTACTCCTATTTCACGTCAGTTTGAATTTAATATAGGGGTATACGGACTTTGTGTGCACACAGTTTAGTACACAATATACTATTTGATAACTTTGCACAGTTTATCAGAGTTTTCTTCTTAAAATAAGACCATATGCTAAACTTAATTCAAACTCGTTTTATAGGCTGGAAAGCTGTATACAGAAAATGGCGCTGTAGTTTAAAGTCTCCGTGTCTACAAGAACAGAAGCGACCGAGGTGCACTCTTGTGTTGTGTTCAGGAAGTGGACAAGAGGGTAAGTGGCACTGTATTTCTCTCCCCCTTTCTTTGCATATATTCACTCGGCTTCCTTATGACCCGCTTTACTCCCGGAGCTAAGTGGTTTTAACGAGCCTCTACGCGGGGTGGGATACACACTTAGGGTGCAGTTTGGGGAGTTTAACTACCTCAGGTTTCTATTGTCATCAACCTGCTGAATGACTGGAACACACTTTCATCTTGCTACACAATAACCATCTTCTTCTTTATTATTCCCTTTGTTTTTTATTGGCATCATCTCTAATACTTCTCTGCTCTCTGGTTTATCGTCGAATAGGAGTGTAGCCTTATTTTTCGCTCCTAACCTGATCAAAATATGTAGCAAAATGAGGGTTTTTCAATAAGATACGTGAAAATTAAAATATTGTATTGAATTAGCTTTTTATACTCATATGCTGAAATGTGTTCATTTACTGTTAAAAATCTACATCGAAATGAAGGCCATTTTGATACAGATTTTCATTTCGATATAGATTTCCACACTTGCGTGCTGCCCTATTAATGGCTGTTTACTGGCTGTTAATCCACTTGAAATTACAGAAACATCTTAAGCGTACAATAACCTCCTAGAAAACTTAATGATATATAAAAATATATAATTATTTCCCACATCTAAACTCATAATATTACGTAATTTTGGGCGAAAATTCTCTTTTGGGAGGAATGGCCTTTGTTTTATTTCATTCAATTCATCCCTCACCAACCTTCAAAGTAGGTCATGACATTGGCATCACAGACATGAGGAAATGAATAACACAGGGCATGTGTACTAGCTCTACTTCCAACCAAGGTTAATTTTTTTGTTATTCTCTATGCCATGAATTTGTCTTAACTTTTCGTAGATCTTTTTGGAGTAAATTGTTAACAACAATACTCAGCTCCTCTGCAACTAAATTCCATATCATTATCACTAGGTCAAAATGCCTCAGTCTCCATCTTGCAAATCAACAATTACCGTGAATCGAATTTCATTTGTTATCGACGTATTCCTACAATACGCATAGCGGTCGGCGGAGTTCATCTTTTGTATGTAGGATACCTAAGTATTAAGTATTTATTGTACATCTACATGTCGTAGAAAAAATTATGTATGCAACCCTCATATAATGGTCATTAGTATACTCGTGAGGTTTTACCTCTCAGAATCGCCATTGATGACGAATCTTAAAGAAATACTTACGGTCTGACGAAGAATAACTAAAAAAAATCTGATGTGTTCCATTCACATGACTTTCTCTACATCTCTGCAACAAATTATTGTTAAAAAGCTTATACTTATATTTACTTCATGCTAATTGAGAAAAAAATAGCAGAAATAGTCTCATTACTTGCTTCCTTGTAAGTAGAAGCGAAATAAGGGAGTTAACGTGATAGTCAGAAGCTAGTTGCTATGTGACTGAACTTCCTTTGTATGAGAAAAGTAAGTTTTTAAAGCTGAAACAAAAAAAAAGGGGGGGAATATCTAAAAAAAACAATCAACTACACACAAAAAATCACATAACATAAATTGTGTTTTTTAACGTGCTCTACATTTTTTGTGTTGTAAGTTTTTACCTATCTCTTACGGTTTAACAGTTATGTAAAATTCTGTAGATTTCATCCAGAATAAAGTAAGTTTCAGAGGCTACTCCCAGAAAATTGAATACATTTTATTTTTCAGGTAAATGTCTTTAATATACGACACTTTAATCAAAATCCTTAGGGCCATTTTTGAGAAAATCAAAGTTTTCTAAAAAAAATTTCCATGTAAAGGGTAGTTTGGAGGAGGGAGATTTTTCTCAAAATCACTTAAATACCAAATTTGGTGTTTTACCGACTTTTCGTTTTTGAGTTATCGTGTTCACAGACACACACAACACATGGACCTTTTTCTGAAAATGCTTTTTTTTGGATACAGGGGACCCTAAAACATATATTTCCGGTGAAATAACGGTAATGAACTTTTGGGTGGAATTCACTATACACTATGTATGTAGTATGTGTAGAGAAAGTAACCAGGAATAGCATTATGAGGACTTATAGCGGACAGAATCGAAGTTAGCGCAGCATGTTACATATTTGTGATGTGTTGACAACGCAGTGTGTACTAATAGAAGGAAAATAGGGCAGTGGTAGGCTGTGATGTTTTCACTAACAGTGGAAGGCGATTGAAGTTGGGTCAGTGGTGAACATAAATACAACTGATTTACGGGAACTAACAAGTTTAATATTTACATACATTCAATTGTTATTGTGTAACAAGTCATCAGCATTATTATCCGTTTCATTTTCTCTCAAGATACATAGATTACAATTACACAACAACATACATTCGTAACGTGTCATGTGAATCGTCTCCGATTGGCACGTAAACAGGCTTCATATTGTGAAAAACTTGCTCCACATCACAAGATGTGGTTATAGCAAAACGGAATAGGACACATGATCTGCTATTGGGTAAGATACTACATCAGTAATTATTTCTGTGATAACACCTCGTAGCACATTTCGTATTTCACGCATTATTGAACATCCGACATGTTTTCCAAACATTGACTTCGCTTTCTTTTTCACACGGTTTAAAACAGTTGTCACGCGTCTCTGATTAATTGTTTGCACAAGTTCATCGACAGCGTTCAGTGCTCGAGGCATTTCAATGTTCAATGTTACCAAATATGTGTTATTGTCATAAATATATCTGCAAGGTTCTTCTGAATGAATTGGAAATCCTCATGCAATCTATTTGAAGCAAGAGATTTTACAATCTTAATTGAAGAGCATGCACTATCATCAAAAGCATAAATTACCTGTACAACAGTATTGTAATATACAGTAGCTGCGTCGAGCCACGTCCCCCAACGCGTTACTACACGTTGTTTACATGCGGCGCGTGCAGTTGCTAATGCAGGCCGGTCTTTACTCGGTAGGTATGCAACTGGTATTCGCATGTGTCCCGCTATCGGTCCCCAAGTTGCTACCCCCACTAATAACCCTAGATTCAAAAAATCCCCGGAATCGTTTATTTTCTCTTTAATGTATACGACAGTAAATGATATTTCATTTTGATGTGTTGGTAACGCCCGTGACGACTAGTCTTTGCTTGGCAAATAGTATTTGTTGTGCATGCATGTTCGTTTATCGCATTTCATAACGTCGGTAACGGAGCACGTTCCGACATAAAAATGTGTGTTTTGTTAAACAAAGCTCCCTCAGTGGCATTAACAATGATGGAAGAAGCGTATGCCGAAGCAGCGATGAAGAAAACTCAGGTGTACGAATGGCATAAACGTTTCAGTCAAGATTTCCGAAGGCTGGAGAAATTACTGTACGACAGATATCTGATTATGGCTTCAAGGAGTGCCTCCAGTCTCTTTATACGCGGTGGCAGAGGTGGGTCACTGCGGAAGGGAACTATTTTGAAGGAAACGTTGTGTAACTTAATTTGTGTTACTTCTTTATATGTTATTTACACATTCAGGGAACTTTTTGAATGTAGATATATTAACAGACTTTTAAAAAATATTCCGGACAGTAAGTTATAGACCTTCAGAAAAACTATCTTGCTGATGATTTAGGTAGTATTAAATATACTAGCTGTTTGAAGATCTCTGCAATAAATTCTGAGGAACGATCGACCTCAAATAATGAAACATTTTACTTTCTCTAGCCCCATATGTATAATGTACATAGGGATAGAGAAGGTATTATAATGCACCCAAAAAATCGATTACGAGATATCACCGGAAATGTATGTTTTGGGGTCCCCTGAGTCCGAAAAAAGTATTTTTAAAAAAAGGTCCGTGTATGTGTGTGTGTGTGTGTGTCTGTGGACAGCATATCCCCAAAACAAAAATACCGTTAAATACCAAACTTGGTATTTAGGTTTAGTATCTTCCAAGGATACGACAAGAAGATTTTCAAAAAAAAATACCACCACAAACTACCCTTTACATGGAAAAAATTTTGAAAGTTTTGATTTTCTTAAAAATGGCTCTAACGATTTTGATTAAAATCTCGTATATTATGTCCGAAATAAAATGTTTTATCTCTAATTTTTGGGAATAACCTCTGGAGACCTTTTATTCCGGATGAACTTTGCTGAATTTGGCTTAACTGCTAAACCGTAAGAGATAGAAGAAACGTACTACACAAAAAATTGTACCTCATGACAAAACACACAAGTTTTGTCCTTTACGTATTTGTTGCGGAGGTAACCGTTTTCGAGATATTCCTTGTTATTGGTTTCAATTGTGAACCACTTAAACTTTTCTCACACAGGAAGTGTCTGTTTCTCTTTTGTTCTACTCCTGGCCAAGCAAGGAAGTGATTTGCAATGACAATCGCATAACGATAGCTTTTAGAACATTTGACAATCACTTTAGCATAGTGCAGTCCTTTATTCCCTTCTATTTATAAGGAACTAAGTAATAACATTCTGCCAACATTTATCTAGATTAGTATTGTGTACAAAGAAGAATAATCTTTTGTAGGAGTTTTGAAGAGCAGCTAAAGAAAGTCATGTGAGTGTAACACATCAGATTTTTTACTTTCCCAAGCTAGTATGCTCAATGTACATCAGCGGTCGTTTTGGCACACGCCCCTCAATTAAAGTATGTTTTCAGGGCCCTTGAGTAAAAAAAAACTGATGTGCTCCATTCGCATGACCTTCTCTATATATCTACCACAAATGATTGTTAAAAATATCATTTTTCCATTTACTTAAAGCTAATCGAGAAAAAATTAGCAGAAAAGGTCTTATTGTTTGCTTTCTTGTAAGTAGAAGGGAAATAATGGAGCTCAATAGGCTAAATCGAGAGTTAAATATTTTAAAAGCTGGTTGTCGTTTGATTGAAATACCTTTGACTGTCTGGACAGGAGTTGAGAGTCAGCAGATTTCTGTATGAGGAAAGTATAAGTATTTTAAAGCTGAAACCAACAACAAGGTATATATCAAAGACGGTCCTTACGAAGAAAATGTAAATAACATAAATTGTGTGCTTTAACCAGCTCTACAGTTTTTGTTTATCTCTTACGGTTTACCAGTTATGGAAAATTCCGTAAAATTCCTCCAGAATAAATATGTCTTCAGAGACTATTCCTTGAAAATTGAAGATATACATTTTATTTTTCATCAAAATATCTTAAATATAATAGATTTTAATCAAAATCGTTAAACCATTTTTTAGAAAAATAAAATTTTCAAAACATTTTCCATGTAAACCGTTGCTTGGGAGGGGAGAATCTTTTTGAAAATCATGTTGCATCCTTGGAAGGTATTGAACTTTAATTTGGTATTTAAGTCTTTTTTTTTTCTTCTTTTTTTTCAGCTCTACTGTCCATGCACACATAGGCACAAATAGACATACCAACTTAGACAACCACATATTGGGATCTTTTTACTTTCTCTAGCCCCATATGTACAATGTACATAGGGATAGAGAAGTATTGTATTCCACCCCAAAAAATCGGTACCGAGATTTCACCGAAAATACACGTTTTAGGACCCCCTGTATCCAAAAGCAGCATTTTGAGAAAACGGTCCGTGTGTGTGTCCATGTGTCTAAGAACACGATAACTCAAAAACGAAAAGTAGCTAAAATACCAAACTTGGTATTTAAGTTTAGTATCTTCCAGGGATGCGACACGAAGATTTTGAGAAAAATCCCCCCCCAAACTACCCTTTATATGGAACTTTTTTGAAAAATTTTATTTTCTTAAAGATGGCTCTAACGATTCTTTATTAAAATATCATATATTAAAGACATTTACCTAACAAATTTTTATTTGTATATTTTGAATTTTCTAGGGATAGCTTCTGAAGACCTCTTTATTCAGGATGAATTTTGCTTAATTTGGCATAACTGGTAAACCGTAAGAGATAGACAAAAACTTTCTGTACAAAAAATGTAAGTCTTGTTAAAATACAGAAGTTATGTCGTCTACATTTTTCTCGTGGAGCTTACCGTTTTCGAGGTATTCATTGTTATTAGTTTCAGCTGTGAAGTACTTATACTTTTCTCAGACGGTAGTGTCCGTTTTTCTTTTGTTCTACTCCTGGCCAAGAAAAGAAGCGATTTGTAATGACAATCGCATAACAACAGCTTTTAAAACATTTGACTATTGGTTTAGCCTTATTCCCTTATTTTTTCCTACTTATATGGAACTAAATAATAAGAACATTGTGCTAATGAGTACCGCGATTAGCAAGGTGCAGAAAGAAGAAGAATCTTATGTATGAAGTTTGTAGAACAGCTAGAGAAAGTCATATGAGTGTAACACATCAGATTTTTATAGTGCTTTTTCTCAAAACATGTATTTCTGTGAAATCATGGTATCAAAATCTTGGGTTAAATACAATAGTTTCTCTGTCTATTATATGCATTGTACACACCGTTAGAGAAAACAAAAAGAGTTGATAAAGAAATATATTATGCATCCTTTTTTTTCAGTTTCCAAAAGACTCTGAAATAGTCTACATAGATCCGCTTAGTGAAAAAAAAATTGTTTACGAAAGGATACTATTGTTTTTAAAGGTGCACTTGAAGCAGACCCTCCGCAATGTATACTTTGTATGTGAAGCACATTTTGCGTGTTGGTTGGCCTACCTGCCCCTGGAGAGCCGGCGGAAACTTGAAAGTACCCCCCCCCTTTCGCGCGTAAAGATATGGACTGTATGAGGGCTGGGGAAGTTAGGTGAAGCCACTGCCGGAACCGACCAAGCCACCGAGACCAATAAACTTGTGGGACACCAGAGCAATCTGGTGCCATCCTCCTCAACTTTATGTTGCACCCCAAAGTTTAGGTTACAAGTCTGTCCGAATACCAAGAACGTGCGCTGCAGACTGTCGGGAGAGTAAAACTTGACCATTAGTTTATTGCAGTCAGGCGAGTCGATTGTTCTCAGCAATACAGCAGCTGTTTTGGATCTCCTTAAGGCGATATATCTGGGAAATTTAACAAAAAATTGTAAAAAACTTAAAAAAGTAGTTTTACTTTCTTTACACGTCCTATGTACATAGTGTATAGAGGAAGTATTGTTTTTTTCTGTTGGTTTTTTTTTTTTTTTTTTTTTTTTTTTTTTTTTGCAGCTTGTCTTTTAACCTGGTTGGTCATATCGGACGAATGAAATTGGTAATGATATCGGGGTCCATAGAGCTTAAAGATACTCGACATTCGTTTTCTCAGGATAAGGGAAAACCCACAAAAAAAACCTTATCCGTGTAACTCGCCCTAAACGAGATTCGAACTCACGACCTGTTGAATGTCAGGCAGACACGCTACCACCACACTACTCAGGTGGACTTGAGGAAGTATTGTATTCGGCCCAAAAAACATCTGATGTGTTACACTCACGTGACTTTCCCTATCTGTTCTCTTTCAAACTAAAGAAACACAAAATTGTTGATTCAATCACTTATAGTAACGAAACCATGTTATGGATATAGCTGAAACTTTTAACTGCCATCTAATAAGCGACGAACGTTAACTAAATACGTTTTTTGTATTTTAACGGCCTTTAACCTGGTTGGCCATATCGGACGATGAATGAAATTGGTGAAATGATGCTCAAATGATCTCGGGGTCCACGGAGCTTAAAGTTACTCGACATTCGTCTTCTCAGGGTAAGGGAAAACCCCGAAAAAATATTTATTCGGGTAACTCGCCCTAAGCGAGATTCGAACTCGTGACCTTTGAATGTGAGGCGGACACGCTACCACCACACTACCCAGGCGGGCATTTTTTCGATGTTAGGAGTGTAATTTCTTGGATTTTCTTAGCACTTATTGAACGCCTCTTGTAAAATATATAATGAATTATTGCCCCCAAATAATAGTGGAGCCCAATATTGGTGAAATCTGGTATTTTTAATTTTATGGTGTTCATGGTGTGGAATTGACATAATCCCAAATTAATATATTGCTTCAAATACGAAGATTCTCAATGTAACATGAGAGCAACATTTACAACATAAAATAAAATAGAGATATACAGGCCGTTTCAAAACGACACCAAACGAAGATAGCAGTCGATTACCTTACACTTTAACTTGTCCGAAACTTGCTGTCGCAAACCTTCAAACTCTTCTATTTAAAGCTTTATGTGTGTTTAAAAATCACACACATTTGAGATTAGGCAGCGAAGGAACAACAGTTGTCATACGCCACACCCACATGCTACGTTTTCCATTACTTAGGTGACCTGTGCCGCGCCGGCGTGTCTATCAAACCATACCTACACCACGCGACTGCGATCTTCACTACCAACCGTCATCTCTCTTGGAGTGGACCAGGCACTTGCCATTTGGTTATGTACGACTGCCTAATCCATGGTGATTATGTGCCGAGTTTAGAGCTGAAAATTATATTCACGTATTACGTGCGGTATGACCAACTAGGTCCATATCTTAGTTTGGTGTCGTTTTGAAACAACTTGTATATATTTATAACATTATATATTTTACAAAGCTGAACCAAAGGGCCAAATTAGCTCTAATTTAAGGTAAAAGATTCAATTCTATATTATGAATTTATCAGATAATGATTCTGAATTGCTCCATTCATATGACTTTCTCTACATCTCTACAACAAATTATTATTAGAAAGCTTATGATTATATTTACTTCATGCTAATCGAGAATAAATTAACAGTAAAAGTCTTATTACTTGCTTCCTTGTAAGTAGAAGCGAAATAAGGTTAAGGTGATATTCAAAAGCTGGTTGTTATGTGACTGAAGTTCCTTTGTTTGTATGGACAGCAGTTGACAAATTCCTGTATGTTTTTAAAGCTGAAACCAAAAACAAGGGATATCTCAAAAACGATCAACTCCACGAAAAAGATGCATACAACATAAAGTGTGTGCTTTAACTACCTCTACATTTTTTTGAATTGTAAGTTTTTGTCCCTCTGTTACGGTTTAGCAGTTATGCAAAATTCCGTCAAATTCATTCAAAAAGTAGTAAAGTATACTTCAGAGGCTATTCCCAGAAAATTCAAGATATACATTTTATTTGTCAGGTGAATATTTTTGATATACGATATTTTACTCAAAACCGTTAGATCCATTTTTGAGAAAATCAAAAATTTTGAAAAATGTCCATGTAAATGGTAGTTTGGGAGAGGGGGGATTTTTCTCAAAATACCCAGTTTGGTATTTTACCGACCTTTCGGTGTTGAGTTATCGTGTTCACAGACACACGGATATACACACACACTCCCGCGCGGACGTTTTTCTGAAAATGCTTTTTTTTGGATACAGGGGACCCTAAGACATGTATTTCCGGTGAAATCTCGGTATCGATTTTTGGGTGGAGTGCAATACCTTCCTTATACACTATGTACATAGTACGTGTAGAGAAAGTAAAATGTGTCCGGAAATAATATTACTGTATCTTCAAGGCATGACACTCCGAGTTAAAACATGAGCTACATTTATTTAAGACATTTTTGAGGTTAAAGTCTTAATTCTGCTCCTATTTCTCTGAGCAGCAGATCTCAATTATTTGTATTCCAGTAAATAAATGAACCTCTTCAAAGAAAGAGGGGTGCTTCAAACACCACGCTTTTGTTTGGACAGAATAAAATAGAAAACGTAAACGAAGGCCAGTGTTAATTTCTTCTTAATTCTCATTCTGGCAGAGCTATAAAATGTTAGGGAATAATAAAAAGGTCCTGAGTGGAGTGTAAAACAAGGAAAAGGAAATTAAATCAAGTAACCTTTTCCGAAGGAAGGCTTTCTTTAAGAAGTAAAAGAATAAAATTACAGACGGAATTACTTAAGGAACGACTGGAGAACAGTAAATAAAGTTGTTAATAAAAGAGGATTATGGGATGGGATTTAATCTACAGAACGATTCAGCAAATTACAGTCACAAAGTCGCAATTTAATCAGTCCAGAGTTCTTGTTGCCTTTCTGGTGAGTCGCCAAATGGCAAACATTGTGAGTTTTCACAGAATGGCGTCCCAGAGTAAGCCATTTTGTTTCCTTTGTGTGAAGTTTTACACACACCTAGTTACCACTGTTTATTCACTTAGTGGAACGATAATTTAATTATGTAGGCCATGAAAGACGTTGAGGGGAGTCGAAATGCCTTATCATTCCAATGTTAAAGTTTTACTCATTATCTCAGCAACTATTTAAGATAAAGAGCTAACTTTTTCGAGGTATGTTCAGCAATATCTTTACTGTTAATTGGTGAAAAATAGAATACTTCGTTCATTAGAAGGAAAGGTATGATTTTTGATAAACCTCTAAAATTCTTTTGAAAAATGGTGATTCTTAAATTAAAGAAATAACTAATCTATGTGCATAGAAGATTTTATGCTCAACCATGCCAAAATGTAGTATTTATACGACTGGAAGCAGTACCTAAATTGGCCTCATTAAAATATTGGTATTCGACCAATCAGAAGTGGCCACGTAACATAATGAAAGCATAAGTATCGATTATTCTCGTTTCGATCGACAACGGTACTAGCGCTAGTTTAGAAAAAATCTGATGTGTTCCATTCACATGACTTTCTCTATATCACTGCAACAAATTATTCTATTTACTTCATCTAATGGAGCAAAAATTAGCAGAAATAGTCTTATTACTTGCTTCCTTGTAAGTAGAAGCAAAATAAGGGAGTACCATAGGTTTAAGTGATGGTCAAAAGCTGGCTGCTATGTGACTAAAGTTCCTTTGTTTGTATGGACACGAGTTCACAAAGTCCTGTATGAGAAAAATATGTTTTAATAGCTAAAACAAAGAACAAGGAATATCTCAAAAACAATCAACTCCACGACAAAAATGTATATTACATAAATTGTGTGTTTTAAAGTTCTTTACATTTGTTGTGTGGTTAAGTTTTTATCCATCTCTTACGTTTTAGCAGTTATGCAAAATTCCATAAAATTGACCCAGAATAAAGTAGTCTTCAGAGGCTAATCCGAGAATATTCAAAATATGCATTTTATTTGTCAGTTAAATATCTTTAATGTACGATATTTGAATCAAAATCGTTAGAGCCATTTTTTAGAAAATTAAAATGTTCGAAAAAATTCCCATATAAAGGGTCGTTTGGGGTGGGGGGATTTTTCTCAAAATCTTCGTGTCGCATCCCTGGAAGATACTAAACCTAAATACCAATTTTGGTATTTTACCGACTTGCGTTTTTGAGTTATCGTGTTCACAGACACACGGACACACACACACGTACCTTTTTCAGAAAATAATTTTTTTGGATACAGAGGACCCTAAAACATATATTTCCGGTAAAATCTCGGTATCGAATTTTTGGGAGAGTGCAACACCTTCTCTATACACTATATACATAGCACGTATAGAGAAAGTAAAAAGTCAACATGTCTGATACTAGCGATATTCAACTTACAGCCCCAGAAATCAGGACAAAAGCACTCAATGTTATCAACAACTTGTTGCGACAAAAGTCAAGAAAGACGAACGAGAAATTCTATTCATGGATTGGAGAATATCAAAAGGTATAAATTCGTTCTCACAATATACACTGCTAACGTATTTCGAAGAATTGGCTCTAAATGTGAAATCATGGACCTTGTGGACTCACTGTTTCGTTTGTTCTAGTTTTCATTGTCTATACTTTTTACTTTCTCCATACGCACTATGTACATAGTGTATAGAGAAGGTATTGCACTCCACCCAAAAATTCGATACCGAGATTTCACCGCAAATATATGTTTTAGGGTCCTCAATATCCAAAAAAAAGCATGTTCATAAAAAGGTCCGTGTGTGTGTGTGTGTGTGTGTGTGTGTGCCTGTGAACACGATAACTCAAAAACGAAAAGTCGGTAAAATACCATACTTGGTATTTAAGTTTAGTATCTTCCAGGGATGCGGCACGAACATTTTGAGAAAAATCCCCCCACCCAGAACTACCCTTTACATGGAACTTTTTTCGAAATTTTTTATTTTTTCGAAAATAGCTCTAACGATGTTGATTAAAATTTCGTATATTAATCATATTTACCTGACAAATAAAATTTATATCTCGAATTTTCTAGGAATAGCATCTGAAGAGTAGTTTATTCTGAATGAATTTTACGGAATTTTGAATAACTGCTAAACCGTAAGAGATGGACAAAAACTTACTGCACAAAAAATGTAGACCACGTTAAAACACACAAGTTATGTTATATACATTTTTTTTCGTTGAGTTCGTCGTTGTTGGGTCATTCCTTATTTTTGGTTTCTGCTATGAAAAACATATTTTTCTCATACAGGAACTTGTCAACTCCGATCCATATAAACAAAGGAACTTCATTGTCATAGCAACCAGCTTTTGACTATCACTTTAACCTATGGTAGTCCCTTATTTCGCTTCTATTTACAAGGAAAAAGTAATAAGACTATTTCTGCTATTTTTTTCTGATTAGTATAAAATAAATATATTAGTATAAAATAAGCTTTTCAAGAATAATTTGTTGCAGGAGTATAGGGAAAGTCATGTGAGTGGTACACATCAGATTTTTACTTTCTCTATACGAACTATGTACATAGTGTATAGAGAAGGTATTGCATTGCACCCAAAAGTTCGTTACCGAGATTTCACCGGAAATACATGTTTTGAGAATCCTTGAATCCAAAAAAGCATTTTTAGGAAAAATGCCCGTGTGTGTGTCTGTGGGCAGCATAGCTCAAAAACGAAAAGATCGTTAAAGCCCAAACTTGGTATTTAAGTTTGGTATCTTCCAAGGATGCGACACGAAGATTTTCAAGAAAATTCCCCCACCCCAAACTACCCTTTACATGAAAAAAGTTTTGAAAATTTTGATTTACTTAAAAATGGCTCTAACGATGTTGATTAAAATATCGTATATTAAAGATGTTTACCTGACAAATAAAATGTATATCTTGAATTTTCTGGAAATAGCCCCTGAAGACTACTTTATTCTGGGTCAATTTTACGGAATTGTGCATAACTGCTAAACCGTAAGAGATAGGGAAAAACTTGCTGCACAGAAAATGTAGCTCATGATAAAACACACAATTTATATCGTATACATTTTTTTCGTGGAGTTGATCATTTTTAAGATATTCCTGGTTTTTAATTTTAACTTTGAAAAACATACTTTTCTCATACAGGTATTTCTTAACTCCTGTCCATACCAACAAAGGAACTTCAGTTATATAGCAACCAGCTTTCGGCTATCATTTTAATCTATGGAACTCCCTCATTTTGTTTCTACTTGCAAGGAAGCAGGTAGTAAGATTATTTCTGCTAATTAGCATGAAGTAAATAGAAGCATAAGCTTTTTAACTACAATTTGTTGCCGAGAAAGTCATGTGAATGGAACACATCAGATTGTTTTAGGTTAAAGTGTGTCACATGTTAACAGCTGTTTATACGGAAGTAATCAATATTTCTGCGTCTGCGTAGTACGTCTCACAACGCTAGCAACTTTGTTTGATACAGGTGCTACAATGTCATTGTATTGTAACCACAGATACACGAATAACGATTGTAACATATCAGTCAAATCAGAAAGGAGCACTTATGAAACCTTTAATTTAGATACATGGTCAAGCATAAACAGTCTTATGAAACTTGACTATAATGGTAATTAAGACGCGAGTATGATAATTATTAACCACCATTACTACCATTAAAGTCTTTTTGGATAATATACTATGTCTTTAAAGTCTATTTAGGTGCACACCTGTGGTAAACATTTTAGCCATTTGTGTGAATCAGTTTCTGTGATAGTGGGGAATTTGTATAGAAAAGTTTACTTCTTCAATATTTGCTTTCAAACATAACATTAAAAGAAAGTAACCTAACTTCCCCAAGTCTTTGCTGTACCTTACATGAAGGTAATATGAGCGAGATGACAATGCTGCCAATAGCCAAACTAAAAACTTTTCGGTCAAAATAAAAAAAAAATATCTTCTCTCACACTAATATTTACAAAGTTATTGATGTTTTAACAAACGAGTGCGACAAATGTTCTAAAAAGCTACTGCGCAGGATTATTTTCAACAGTATTTTTAAACTTCAGGGTGGCGCATAATGTACGAGGTGCATCCAGAAAGTAAATCCCGATGACCAATAAAGAGAACAAAAACGACACTAAGTAAGAAATATCTATTGGTATAATTACATAGAGTCACTGGCTAATTTTCAACATAGTTAGTACCATTGTTGAGGCATTTACCGTAACGGTGCACTATTACTTGTATGCCCATGTCATAGGATTCTGCCGCCAATATCCGCAGGCACGAAGTCACTTCATTCTGCGCCTCAGCGTCACTGTGAAAACGATTTCCTGCCAAAAAACGCTTCATGAGACGGAAGAGATGAAAGTCACTTGGAGCGTGGTCGGGGCTGTAGGGTGGATGTTGGAAGGCCTCCCATCCAAATTTGTTCAACACATTTCGTGAGACGTTGGCTGTATGGGGTTTTGCATTGTCATGCACAAGTGTAGTGCCTCTTGTCAACATTCCACGTCTCTTGTTCTGGATTGGCCGCCGAGTTTATGCAACGTCTGGCAATATCAATCAGCATTTACGGTCTCCCCTCGCGGTAAAACTTCGCACAAGAGGACACCATGTCGATCCCAGAAGACAGTGCACATGATTTTTTTTGACAGAGATTGTCTGCTTGAATTTGGTCTTCACAGGTGAACCACAATGCCGCCATGCATTGATTATTGTTTTGTTTCTGGTGTGGCATGCGACACCCATGTTTCATCCCCAGTGACAATATTGTCGAGAAACTTGCCACCTTCCGCTGCGTATCGCTGTAGGAACGTCAATGCTGCGGCCAGACGTTTGGTTTTGTGTCCATCTGTCAGTTGTCTAGGCACCCATCTTGCATACACTTGATGAACCAAGCCAACGGGAGACAATTGCATGCACAAGCGAGCGAGACGTCTGGAGAAACTGACAAAAGAGTTCTGAAATTGTGAAGTGCCGGTTCTGCACAATTGCTTGCCGCACACTTTCCAACACTTCTGGCGTCACCAGGGACGGTCGGCCATTACGGTTCTTCCTTCCGTGAATTGCCTGCACCAACTGTCACACATAATGTCCTGTCCATACACGTGACTCAATTGACGATGGATCTCTGCTGAAGATTGCTTTTGAGCATGCAAAAATCGGATGACTGCACGAACCTCGCATGTGGAGGGAGACAATATCGGAGCAGCCATTTTCTCCTAGCACAGAGCGGTAACCACTGCCGTCAAAAAACTGAACTTTACTACAATGTTACCATTTACTTCTCCTGCCCACGCACATTCCTATCCGACTGGTGGTGCAATTTCTGGACGCGATCGGGACTTACTTTCTGGATGCACCTTGCATGGTATTCCTGTTCAACTTGAGGAGCAGATGCACATGAATTAGATATGATTTATACGACTACAATGTTCGCAATTGGTACGCCATGGATTGTTGGCTCATACAGACAAGGATTGCAGCTGTAGAAGTCTTCATTGTTACACAGCTCCGCCTCTGTCAACACTGGCGCAGATGGCTGCTTAACCAACCGTTCAAGTCAGATGAAGCGAGCTTCTTCTTCACAGAGTTTGAGAACAAACAAAACCAAAATCCTCGCATAGTTAATGTTGTGGTGTGTATGCAATTTGAATGAGTGGGATTATTGGTCCATATTTTCCCGAGGATTGTGGTAGTCACGCACTAACTGTAAATTCCGACCGGCATGTTGAAATTTGCAACATTTTGTCATGCCAGAACTCCAGGAATAACAGCTGAACAACATTTAGTTTTAGCAGCATGGTGCTATGCCATATACTGCACTTCAAAGCATGGTTTTTCTCGAAAGAGTGTTCCCTAATCGACTGATTTCCAGCTTTGGATATTTAACTTGGCCGCCCCAATCTCCAGATTTAACAGTTCCGGAATAATTTCTAAGGGGATAATTGAAAGAAAAAGTACTCTCGCAGCGTTTACAAACCATTAGGGGTTGAAAGATACCATCGACCAGGAAATCAATGTCATTCCACGGGAGATGGCGCGACATGCCATGTAGGCATTTCCGCGCCGTCTTTTGCAGATGGGGGCCACTGAGCTGATGTCATATTCAAATAGTGTTGATGTAAGTGTAACATCCATAAAAGCAAATGTATATTGTTTCACTTTTTCGCAAATAAAGTAGTTTCTTTTTTATATAGTATCTAGTTCTATTTCTCAACCGAAATTGGTAGTTATATTACGCGCCACATGTATTTACAAGTAGTGTACTTCTATGAAAGTTACACCAAAACTCATATGTGATTAAAACATGAAAATTAAAAAAATTACGAAACCCCCATTTCGACTCCCCTTAAACTGCATGTATAAAACTCTGGAAACAAAACATTTTCATACCTGGGGGATGGTTTAGGCGGTAACGTTTGTGGCCCGCCTTCAGAGGGTCGTTCAAAGACCCATAGACCAATCACTCTGGCTGAACTTTTTCGTGGTTTCTCTGTCATCAAGGTAAATACTGGATAGGATGTTTAATACCATGGCCCAAACTCCACCTTCAATCTAAAACAATAGCAAATTTGAAAATAGATAGTAATTGTGCTTGAGCAGCCATCTATCCGCAGATAGAGTAACCACAAAACTAACCCGATCTCTGTCATGGGGAGCTAAGTAGTTAAAAGACTAGTTGCACTATGCCATTTGACTACGGATGGTAGAAATTCTGGACTGGTCATCTGCTTGGCGCGCAGCACAGGTAGTATGGTTCTGGGATGAAACCTTAAAAGCTTTGGCCATCACATATCGTCATCGAGAGGTATCTTACCGAATAATTCCGTCGCTATATAAAAAAAAACTGATGTATTCCATTCACATGACTTTCTCTACAACTCTGCAATAAATTATTGTTAAAAAGATTATCCTTCTTCCTGCTAATAGAGAAAAAATTAGCAGAAATAGTCTTATTACTTGCTTCCTTGTAAGTAGAAGCGAAATAGGGAGTACCATAGGTTAAAGTGATGGTCAAAAGCTGGTTGCTATGTGACTGAAATTCCTTTGTTTGTATGGACACGAGTTCACAAAGTCCTGTATGAGAAAAGTATGTTTTTATAGCTGAAACCAAAAACAAGGAATATCTCAAAAACAATCAACACCACGAAAATAATGCATATAACATAAATTGTGTGTTTTAAAGTGTTCTACATTTGTTGTGTGGTAAGTTTTTGTCCATCTCTTACGGTTTAGCAGTTATGCAAAATTCCGTAAAATTGACCCAGAATAAAGTAGTTTTCAGAGTCTATTCCCAGAAAGTTCAAAATATACATTTTATTTGTCAGGTAAATATCTTTAATATACTATATTTCAAACAAACTCGTTAGAGCCATTTTTTAGAAAATAAAAATTTTCGAGAAAAAGTTCCATGTAAAGGGTAGTTTGGGGTGGGGGAATTTTTCTCAAAATCTTCGTGTCGCATCCCTGGAAGATACTAAACTTAAATACCAAGTTTGGTATTTTACCGACTTTTCGTTTTTCAGTTATCGTGTTCACAGACACGCGGACACACACACGGACCTTTTTCTGAAAATACTTTTTTTTGGATACAGAGGACCCTAAAACCTATATTTCCGGTGAAATCTCGGAATCGAATTTTTTGGTGGAGTGCAATACCTTCTCTATACACTATGTACATAGTGCGTATAGAGAAAGTAAAATTCTTAAACCGATGTAAAATAAAATAGAACTAAAAAAGTAAAGAAGAGGAAGAAAAATAGAATAAGCTTTAGATGCATTATTGCAAATTAATTTGCTCTACATCTGAGTAACATATTATTGTTAAACCGGTTATTCTTTTATTTACTTCATACTAATCTAAATAAAGAACAGCAGAAATAGTCTTATTACTTGCTTTCTTGTAAGCAGAAAGGAAATAAGGGAGTGCCACAGGCTAAAGCGATAGTCACATCTTTTAAAAGCTATGGCTATGTGAAATAATTGAAATTCGGTTCTCTTTGCTTTCCAGAAGTTTGAGAAAAATGTAAGTAGTTTAAAACTGAAACCAATAAATCGTAATATCTCGAAAATGGTTGTCTATAAAATATGTACCTACATAACATAAATTGTGTGATTTGCCGAGATATACTTTTTTGTGTACCTGGTATGTTTTTGTCTATCTATTACGGTTTACCAGTTATAAAAAATCATCCAGAATGAAGGGTTCTTCAGCGGCTATTCCCAGAAAATTCAAGATATACACTTTGTTCGTCATAAAATACCTTAACCATGTGGCATTTTAATCCAAATCGTTGAGCCATTTTTAAAAAAATAAAAATTTTCGAAAAATGTTCGCTGTAAAGGGTAGTTGGAGTGGGGTATTTTCTTGAAAATCTTCTTGTCGTATCCTTGAGAGATATTGATGTTAAATACCAACTGACTTTTCGTTTTGGAGCTATGCTGTCCACAGATACACACACCTAAGGACATTTTTCTAATTTTTTTTATTCAGGAGGTCTGAAAACATGTATTTCTGGTGAAACCTTGATATAGAAAAATACAATAACTTTTCTGTCTACTATGTACATTATACGTGGGCCATCCAGAAAGTGTTAGACGATTTGGTATAACTAAAGAATAACGAAATTATCAACACAAAATGTTATTTACAAAGTTACAGTATCTTTCTCAATTTCCAATGTAATATTCATTGCTATCAAGGCATTTATTGTCACGTGGTATCAGTTTTTTCAATGCAGATGTTATACTCTTCCACCGCTAAAGATATGAGCCAAGATGGCACTGTCACTTCGAGGTCTTCATGACTGGGAAATCTTTTCCAAAAAAATCATGTAGTGTGTCCAAAGTGAAACACTGCTTAACGGCCTTTAATCTGCTTGGTCATATCGGACGATGAATGAAATTGGTGAAATGATGTTTAAATGATCTCGGAGTCCATGGAGCTTAAAGTTACTCTACATTCGTCTTCTCAGAATAAGGGAAAACCCCAAACAAAAACCTTATCCGGGCAACTCATCCTGAGCGAGATTCGAATTCACGACCTTCTGAATGTAAAGGGCCACCACACTCTCAGGCGGGCCACCGGTTATTCTGAATTTGTATCATTTCCTTTCAATTCCTTCATAACGATTGATAAACTTAATATTAATAATTTTAACAACTGCAAATAAAGTTAAGAATAAATATGATGCAATTAGGCTTATAATTATATTAGATAACAGGTTGATCATACATTTTAATAAAAAATTATTTGGTAGAAGATTTAAGGTTAATCTATTTTCTAAAGTTTAATATAGGTTTATAAAAGGATTTATATTAATATGATAAATACCTGTGATCTTTGTCCTACACACTGCTTCATCCTTGATTACTCGTAAATTATTCGCCATTTCCTCACGCAAGATTCGTCCATTGCATTATCACCACACACCTGCGTGATTTGCCTATAAAATTCGATTGGCCGAACATTTTATGCATTAAATAATCTGATGTGTTCCATTCATATGACTTTCTCTATATCTCTGTAACAAATGATTGTTAATAAGCTTATTCTTTTATTTATTTTATGCTAATCGAGAAAAATCAGCAGAAATAGTCTTATTTCTTGCTTTATTATAAGTAGAAATGAAATAAGGGAGTACCATAGGTTAAAGTGAAAGCCAAAAGCTGGTTGCTATGTGACAGAAGTTTGTTTGTTTTTATGGACACGAGTTGGCAAATTCCTGTATGATAAAAGTATTAAGTTTTTCAAAGCTGAAACCAAAAACAAAGGAATATCTCAAAAACGATGAACTCCACGAAAAAAATGTATGTAACATAAATTGTGCGTTTTAACGTGCTGTTTATTTTGTGTGTGTTAAGTTTTTGTCCATATCTTACGGTTTAGTAGTTATGAAAAATTCATCCAGAATAAAGTAGTCTTCAGAGGCTATTCCCAGAAAATTCAAGATATACATTTTATTTGTCAGGTAAATATCTTTAATATACGATATTTTAATCAAAATTGTTAGAGCCATTTTTTAGAAAATCAAAATTTTCGAAAAAAGTTACATGTAAAGGGTAGTTAGGTTTGCAGAGATTTTCTTGAAAATCTTCGTGTCGCATCCTTGGAAGATACCAAACCTAAAAACTAAGTTTGGTTTTTAACGGACTTTTCCTTTTTAGAGCTATGCTGCCCACACACACACCCACACCCACACCCACACACACACCCACACACCCCCACACCCACACCCACACCCACACACACCCACACACACACACCCACACACACACCCACACACACCCCCACACACACACCCACACACCCACACCCACACACACACCCACACCCACACCCACACCCACACACCCACACACACCCACACACCCACACACACACCCACACCCACACCCACACACACACACACCCACACACACACACAGACATTTTTTTAAAAATGATTTTTTTTTAGATTCAGGAGGTCTCAAAACGTGTATTTCCGGTGAAATCTCGGTATCGAATTTTTGGGTGCATTACAATACCTTCTCTATACACTATGTACATAGCACGTATAGAGAAAGTAAAAATGAATAATTTCTTTGGCTGTAAAAAAAGATTAACATTGGCATTGCAAAACTGGTATCACGTGACAATAAATATCTTGACAAAATGGAGTTTGCTTCGAGAATTAGAGTAAGGGTTCTGTAACTTTGTAAATAAAATGTAGTGTTGATAAGTTTCGTTACTGTTTAGTTATGCCAAATGGATGGCCCTCGTACATACGTGCTAGAGAAAGTGAAAAGCACCTATGTCGCTTAAGAGGAGATATGCAGCGTTTATATCAATCCGTTATACGAGATTGATCCTGTGCATGCGCACTGAGACTTGTACGAGGGCCGTTTTTTTTTTTTTTTTGTTTTTTTTTTTCCAACCTCCAATCGGCTATAAACAAAAGACAAGTTCATAGAAAACAATTATTTTATTACTAAAAATTTTGTACACTTATGGTTACTTTTCAACATAATCACCGAAAATATTGAGACATTTATCGTACCTGTGCACAAGTTTTGCAATACCCGCTTCAAAAAAGCTTCTGCCAATGATTTCAAATGATCATTGACGTTGTTTTTAAGATCTTCGTACTTTACGACGTTTGCGGAGAGCCATTCAAAACAAACGAAGAGGAATACTGACTTCAGGAATTGTGTTGATCCATGACAACGCTCGTCCACACACTGCTGGCACAACCCATCGGCTCCTTAAACAATTTCAATGGAACATTTTCGATCATCCGCCGTACAGTCCAGACCTGGCACCCAGCGACTTTCACCTTTTCCCTGAACTGAAGACGTGGCTAAGAGGGCAGCACTTTCAAACCAACAAAGATCTTCAAAACAACGTCAATGCTCATTTGAAATAAATTTAATAATAAAATAATTGTTTTCTATGCACTTGTCTTTTATTTATAGCCTATCGGAGGTTGAAAAAAATGTCCTCGTAAAACCGAAAGGCACTCGCAGTATAGCATTTAGTGCAGAGCTGGTGAATTTTGGAGACCGTATTTGTACGACAGTATGGTTAGTGTGCCCATCACGGATACCACGAGAAAGTTTCTGGTAAAATTTGATGGCTATGCCACTTCCCGTATTAGCATAATGCGGTTAATATGTAAAATATCCATTAACTGTATGATAATGGAGGTCGGTACTTTCCCGCAAAACACTGGCTTCGTGCCCTGCATAAAATTTCCCTAACGATACATTATTTATACCTCCTGTCGTGTGTCAGCGCTGCCAACCTGTGCGATTATGCGCACAAAATTGAATAAAGACCACGAAAACAGAGCAAGGAGGTATCTTAAAGAAGAAGGGAGAGCTACCAAGTGACTCGGGAAAATAAATAACTTATGATGTGCTGTATTCACATAATTTTCTCTACCTATTCTGTAACTATGTCTCCTGTAAGTATTTCTTGTGAGATGTTTGATAAAGAACGAATATTAGCGGCCTATAAGTTTGTATTTATATAAAGAAATGGGCCACGATAATTTGAGCTAATTGGTGCTGAGACAAAATATTCTCCTTTCAACGCCATACTAATCGAGATAAACATTAGCAGAATTGTAATACTTACTTCCTTATAAGTAGAAGGCAACTAAGGGAATGTACTAGGTTAAAGTGATAGTTAAATGATCTAAAGGTTGTCGTTATGCGATTGTCATTGCCAATCACTTCTTTGCTTGCCAGGAGTAGAACAACTTCTATCTGCGAAAAGTATAAGTACTTCACAATTGAAACTAATAAAAAGGAATACCTCGAAGACGGTAAGCCCCACGAAAAAACTGTATAAGACATAACTTGTGTATTTCAACAAGATCTGCATTTTTTGTATTGTAAGTTTTTGTCTATCTCTTACGGTTTCTTAGTTATGCTAAATTAAGCAAAATTCATCCAGAATAAACAGATCTTTCGAAGCTATTCCCAGAAAATTCAAGATATACATTTTATTTGTGATATAAATGGCTTTAATGTGTGGCATTTTATTCAAAATCGTTAGCCATTTTTAAGAAATACAAAATTTGCGAACATTTTTCTTGAAAATCATCGTGTCGTATCCTTGGAAGATACCAAACTTAAATACCAAGGTTGGTATTTAACCGTCTTTTCGTTTTTGAGCTATGCTGTCTACAAACACACATCCGCACACACACACGGACCTGTTTCTGAAAGTATTTTTTTGGGAGTCAGGGGGTCCTAAAACATCTATTTCCGGTAAAATCTCAACATCGAATTTTTGGGTGGAATAAATTACTTCTCTATCCCTATGTACATTGTACATATAAGCCTAAAGAAAGTAAAAATCTGATGTTCCATTTGTGACAATATTAAGGACACAAGACAGGAGATTAAGGTTTTTATTTTGTAATATTATTATCAACTTGACATTTATTTGGCTAAATAGCTTAAAACATACATTTGTCTGTTAATTTTTGTGTGAATTGTTATTGCTGAATTGTTTTACTTGTGTTATTAGTATATTTGGAAGACGCTGTGATGATTCTAATGCAAAAAGGTTTAAGTAAAGGAGTTTATAATATGTTGGCTGGAGACGTGACCAATAATCATAACAATGATAGAAAGAGAGGGAAAGAGTTACACGATACGTTACACGGCCTTGGAATGAACATATGGCAACACAAATATCTCTGTTTATAATTGCTGTAAAGAAAAAGGAAGATCGCTTTAGCTTAACAACGAAACAAGATGGAGTAAAATCTGATGTGTTTCATTCACATGACTTTATCTAAATCTCTGCAACAAATTATCGTTAAAAAGCTTCTACTTCTATTTACTTCATGTTAATCGAGAAAAAATTAGCAGAAATGTCTTATTACATGCTTCCTTGTAAGGAGAAGCAAAATAGGTTAAAGTGATACTCAAAAGCTGGTTCCTATGTGACTGAAGTTCCTTTGTTTGTCTGGACAGGAGTTGACAAATTCCCGATTTAGAAAAGTATAGCTATTTTAAAGCTGAAACCAATAACAAGGAATATCTGTAAAACGGTCAACTCCACGAAATAAATGTATATAACATAAATTGTGTGTTTTAATGTGCTTTTTGTGAAGCGCGTTTTTGTATATCTCTTACGGTTTACCAAATATGCAAAATTCATCCACAATAAACATGTCTTCGGAGGCTATTCCCAGACAATTCAAGATATATGTTTTATCTGTCATGTAAACATCTTTAATATACGATATTTTAATCAAAATCGTTAGAGCCAGTTTTGAGAAAATAAAAATTTTCGGAAATTGTTTCAATTAAAAGGTAGTTGGGGTAGGGAAATGTTCTTAAAAATCTTCGTGTCGCAACCTTGGAAGATATTGAACTTACATACCAAGTTTGTTCGCTTTTGAGCTGTGCTGCACACACACACACACACACACACACACACACACATATATATATATATATATATATATATATATATATATATATATATACTGACATTTTTCTAATTTTTTTTTATTCAAGGGGCCCCAAAACATATATTTCCGGTGAAATCTCGATATCAAATTTTCGGGTGCATTACAATACCTTCTCTATACACTATGTATTAGTATGTGTAGAGAAAGTAAATATTGGAGCTGGCCGACCACAATCACTTAGTTA
Source organism: Hymenopus coronatus (assembly GCA_030762935.1). Lineage (NCBI taxonomy): Eukaryota > Metazoa > Arthropoda > Insecta > Mantodea > Hymenopodidae > Hymenopus > Hymenopus coronatus. Next base: position 17,055,298 of record CM060882.1, on the reverse strand, counting down.
TGTTCATTGTTGCTTATGATTTTGACGGTGTTTTTAATACTCATTCGGTTCCTCAAGGAAATCCTGTGGATGGTGCATATTACAGTTACTTTCTGGAACATTATTTGCTACCAGCTGTGCGATGTAAACGTCCAAATCTCTTGAAATCTCATCCTATTGTGTTACGTGATGGTGCTCACTCTCGCACGGCTGCCACTATTGTTAATTTACTTCACAGATGTAACTGGAAAATTCTGGAGCATCCTCCATACTCCCCAGATATGATCCCATGTGTTTTCGACCTTTTTAAGAGAATGAAATTACCTCTTACAGGTAATTATAGCAGCAGTAGAGTGTTCTGTTCAATTAGAGCAAGATGGCATTGACGTCTCCCTGATGTGTGGAGGCGAATTCATGCTGGAGGAAATTACAGTGGAACCTCACTTATACGTTTTTCAAGGGAGACTATTAAATACTGTATAAATGAGAAAAAGTGTAACTGCTCTCTTCTGCTATGGACCTCTCCCAGAATTTTTATTTTTACTTTCTCTATGCATATTATGATCATAGTGTATAGAGATGGTATTGTATTGCACCCAAAAATTCAATACCGAGTTTTCACTGGAAATATATGTTTTGAGACCCCCTGGTACCAAAAAAAAAGCATTTTTAGAAAAATGTCCGTGTGTGTCTGTGTGTGTGTCTTTGAGCAGCATAGCTCAAAAATGAACAGACCGTTAAAAACCAAACTTGGTATTTAAGTTTGGTATCTTCAAAGGATGCGACACGAAGATTTTAAAGAAAATCCCCCACCCCAAACTACCCTTTACATGGAATTTTTTTTCGAAAATTATGATTTTCTAAAAAATGACTAACGATTTCAATTAAAATAGCGTATATTTACCTGAGAAATAAAATGTATATCTTGAATTTTCTGGGAATAGCCTCTGAAGACTACCTTATTCTGGATGAATTTAACGGAGTTTTGCATAACTGCTAAACCGTAAGAGATGGACAAAAACTTACCACACAGAAAATGTAGAGCACATTAAAACACACAGTTTATACTATATACATTTTTCTCGTGGAGTTTATCGTTTTTGAGACATTCCTTGTTTTGCTTTTCTGCTTTGAAAAACGTATACCTTTTTCATACAGAAATTTGTCAACTGCTATTCTTACAAACAAGGGAATTTCAGTCACATAGCAACCAGCTCTTGACTGTCACTTTAACCTAAGGTACTCCCTTATTTCGCTTCTACTTACAAGGTAGCAAGTAATACGACTATTTCTGCCAATTTTTTCTGATTAGCATGAAGTAAATAGAAGTATAAACTTCTTAAGAATAATTTGTTGCAGAGATGTAGAGAAAGTCATGTGAATGGGACACATCAGATTTTTTCCCTTAGAGTTAAGGATTTTTTTGTTTTCTTCCTTGCTGGTTGATATTCATACATGTTTCTTCTTCTGTTTGTAACTCGAAACTCCACATAAAATAAAAAAGTGACTGTTGAAGCGATAAGCGTCAATGAAACCCCCAAAACCGGCAATTCCAAGGCGATACACAGCAAGCATACCAGCATACTTTTTTAAAAGCATATAAATGGCTACATGTTGTGCATGAGGATCAGAAAAAGTGACGCAGTACCGAGAAAACGTATAATTGAACAAAAGTTTAATGGAGAACGACTGTTCCCTAACATTTTAGCGTCTATGTGTGAAAAATGTTGAAGTGAATAACGTATAAGCGAGTTTCAACTGAACTCCTAAGCACTGCAAAAATATGACTGCTCCAAAAATGTTCTATTGTTCCTAATGTTGCCACTTATTATTGAATAACCCACGTATTAACTGTTTCGCTGCTCAAGAAGCGTTCATTGAGTACGTGCTGATTGCATCTACGTGTAAATGTGCATGAAATGCAGGCTTTACCGCCCAACTGGATCTGTACTTACAGAAAGAGCCGTAGCTGTATGGAATTAGAATCTTAAAGGGTAGAGGGCAGAATTAGCCATGAAACTCCTTTAGATAATTCTACAATGATGTCATAAAAACGGGGGAAGATAATGAAATTAATTGATTCGGCACTCGACTTAAAGCAATCCGTGCCACGTCGGATATGCTTGTCATAAATACATTTTTTGAACCACTTAATGTGTAAGTTAATCATTCTAAACACATATTTGGTAATGTAACCTAAATTTATAATTAATTTATTAATTGCTATGCCAAAAAGCACTAAGTACTTACACTAAGAGTTTGAGAGGTCATTAATACTTTCAGTACAATTAGGAAATGACGTAACACTCAAGACATGTGCTACTTCAAGTAAGAGTCTATTGCAAAATTCATTAACAAAGAAGGTTTTGTCCATATAATTTAGCTGTAACCTTTCATTTGTTCACATCGAGAATTCATTTTTTCTTATTGTTCAATAAATATTGAAAAGCAATGTTGATTTATTATTACTTTCTCTACAAGTACGGCGTACATAATGTATAGAGAAGGTATTGCATTGCACTCAAAAATTCAACACCGAGATGTCACCGCAAATACACTTTTGAGACCACCTGAATAAAAAAAAACACATTTTTTAGAAGAATGTCCATGTGTGTGTGTGTCTGTCTGTCTGTGGGCAGCACAGCCCAAAAACGAAAAGACCGTTAAATACCAAACTTGGTATTTAAGTTCAGTATCTTCCAAGGATGCGACACGAAGATTTTCAAGAAAATCCCCCCACTCCCAACTACCCTTCACATGGAAAAATTTTCGAAAATTTTGATTTTCTAAAAAATTGCTCTAACGATTCTGATTAAAATATCGTATATTAAAGTTATATAGACAAATAATGTGTATATCTTGAATTTTCTGGGAATAGCCTCTGAAGACTACTCTATTCTTGATGAATTTTACGGAATTTTGTGTAACTGGTAAACCGTAAGAGATAGACATAAACTTACCACGCAAAAAAATGTAGAGCACATTAAAACACACAATTTATGTCATATACATTTTCTTGGTGGACTTGGTCGTTTTTTAATATTCCTTGTTTTGGTTTCAACTTTGAAAAACTAATACTTTTCTCATACAGGAATTTGTTCACTCCTTTTCATACAAACAAAGGAACTTCAGTCTCATAGCAGCCAGCTTTTGACTTTCACTTTAACCTATGGTACTCCCTTATTTCGCTTCTACTTACAAGGAATCAAGTAATATTTCTGCTAATTTGTTCTCACTTGTTCTCACCTCAGTTTATATTAACTATTTTCGCTGCTCAAGAACGTTCATAGAGCACGTGCTGCTTGCGTCTTCAAGTAAATGTGAATGAACTGCAGCCTTTATCGCCCAACTGTTCTCTGTACTGATTAGGTAGAGGCGCAGCTGTACGAAATTAGAATCTTAAATAGTAGAGGGGAGAATTGGCCATAAAACTCCTTCAGATCATTCTACAATTATGTCATAAAAACGGGGGAAGATAATGAAATTAATTGATTTGACACTCGACTTAAAGCTACCCATGCCATAAATAAACTTTAACAGGCCCATGGAAAATCTGGAGATTTAATTTGCTCAAGAAAGTAGGCTGATAAACTCCCACAAATGTCACATCTCCGCACACATACACGCACCTCTCTGGCAACTTTTCCTCCTTTCCCCATTTTCGTTTTACCCTTTCCGGTCTTATCCTGCCGAGAGTTTGGACTCATTTCAGCAGCAATCTCAGGGAAGGGTAAATCACGAAGCGGACATGACCTCCTCTGGTACGTAAATAAAACTTTCTCTTGGCAGAAACCTGGCGAAGGCTTATAATGAAGCGGTTGACTGCTGCCATCTACACACCATTTCAATAATTAGTTCACATTAGACTTGCCACTTCGTTATTATAAATACAATTAATCATAAACAAGAGAACAGCAGCAGGGGACAAGTCCCTTTCTCTCGGCATACGTCGTTAATAGCGATGGTAGCGCCATGGTGTCACGCCTCCTAATCATTTCATACGTCACAGCTTGTAACAAGCGAAAGTCGTTATAATGGCGTTTCCCCAGAGGACACGAAGCGCTGCAAATGCCAAGTCGAATAAATGTTTTAACTTAGGGAAGGCTCATTTCTGAGCCATACAGAGCTCTGCATCATTATCTACAGATACACAAGGCAGCCTTGTTAATCTGCTGGAGTTTCTCCGGGCTGTGTTTCAAAATCTTAGTGCGACTAAAGACAAATAAGCGAGGTTATGTATATTCCAAATTTTCTCGGGCTTCTATCCAGGTAAAAACTTGGCTTGACACCAACGTTTCGAAGAAGTGCATCTTCCTCGTCTTCAGGGTGAACTGATCAGTTCACCTGGCTAGAAGCCCGAGAAAATTTGGAATTAACACGTCGCCAGGAAAGCTTCAGTTCTTATTGAGGTTATGTATGTTACACATTTCTGTTACTTTTGTCCTGTGTTAGCAAATTCTTAAAAAGTTGATGTGTTTCATTAATATGAACTTCACTATATCTCTGTGACAAATTATTGTTAAAAAACTTATTCCTCCCCTTACTTCATGCTAATCGATTAGCAGACTTGCTTCCTTGTAAATAGAAGGGAAATAAGGGAATAAACTTGACTAAAGTGATAGTCAAATCTTTTAAAAAGCTAGCTGCCATGTGGATGAAATCCTTTTCTTTGCGTGGCTAGAATTTGACAAGTTCCCGTGTGAGAAAAGATTAGATACGATTTTAAAGCTAAAACCAAACAAGGAATAAGTCGAAAATGATTAACTGCACGAAAAAAAAAAAAGTACTTAACATAAATTGTGTTTTAACGAGATCTATATGTTTGGTGTAGTAAGTTTTTGTCCATCTGTTAGGGTTTATCAGTTATACAAAATTCAGCAAAATTCATCCAGAATAAAGAGGTCTTTAGAGGCTATTCCCAGAAAATTCAACATATACGTTTTATTTGTGATGTAAATATCATTAATATACCAAATGTAAATCAAAATCGTTAGTCATTTTTAAGTAAATCAAAATATTTGAATTTTTTCCATGTAAAGGGTAGTTTCAGGTGGGGGAATTTCTCAAAATCGAATTTCGTATTTTACAAACTTTACAAACTGTAACAAATTATCGTTAAAGTGCTTATTCTTCTATCTACTTTATGATAAGATAAACAATTGCAGAAATTCTCTTAATGATTTGCTTCCTTGAAGTAGAAGTAAATAATGGAGTACATTTGGCGAAAACAATAGTCAAATCTTTTAAAAGTTGGTTGCCATGTGGTTGAAATTTTTATGCATGGCCAAGCGTTTACAAATTTCCGTGTGAGAAAAGTTTAAGTATTTTAAATCTGAAACAAATAGCAGGGAATATCTCAAAAAGGTCAACTGTACAAGAAAAACGTAATAACACAAATTATGTATTTTAACTAGATTTACATTTTTGTGTATTAAACTACGGTTTAATCCTCATGTAAAATTCTGCAAACTCATCCATAACAAAGAGGTCCTCATAGGCTATTCCCAGAAAAGTCAACACATACGTTTCCTTTGTGATATATCTTTAATATATCGTACTTTAATCAAAGTCTTTAGAGCTATTTTAAGAAAAATCTGATGCGTTCCTTTCACATGACTTTCTCTATATCTCTGCAACAAATTATTGTTAAAAAGCTAATGCTTCTATCTACTTCATGCTAATCGAGAAAATATCAGCCGAAATAGCCTATTACTTGCTTCCTAGTAAGTAGAAGCGAAATAAGGGAGTACTGTTGGTTAAAATAATGGTCAAAAGTTGGTTGCTATGTGACTGAAGTTCCTTTGTTTGTATGGATCTGAAATGTTAAATTCCTGTATGAGAAAAGTATGTTTTTAAAGCTGAAACCAAAAAACAAGGAATAACTCAAATACGATCAACTCCACGAAAAAAATGTATATAACATAAATTGTGTGTTTTAAGGTTTTCTACATTTTTGTGTTGTAAGTTTTGTCCATCTCTTACGGTTTTGCAGTTATGCAAAATTCCATAAATTTCGTCCAGAATAAGGTAGTCTTCAGAGGCTATTCCCAGAAAATTCCAGATATACATTTTATTTGTCGTGTAAATATCTTTAATATACGAAATTTTAATCAAAATCGTTAGAGCCATTTTTAAGAAAATCAAAATTTTCGAAAAAAGTTCCTTGTAAACGGTAGTTTGGGGTGGGAGGATTTTTCTCAAAATCTTCGTTTCGCATTCCTGGAAGATACTAAACTCTAAGTTTGGTATTTTAGCTACTTTTCTTTTTTGAGTTATCGTGTTCACAGACACACGGACACACACACGGACCTTTTTCTGAAAATGCTTTTTTTGGATACAGGGCATCCTATAACATGTATTTTCGGTGAAATCTCGGTATCGAATTTTTGGGTGGAGTACAATACTTCTCTATCCCTATGTACATTGTGTACGGGGTAGCGTGTGTCCTTACATTCAACAGGTCGCGAGTTCGAATCTCGCTTAGGTTGTTATCCTTGTTTTTCAGGGTTTTCCCTTATCCTGTGAAGACCAACGTCGAGTAACTTTAAGATCATTTCAGCCTTATTTCACCGATTTCATTCACGTCCGATATGACCAACCAGGTTAAACGACGTTAAGCTACAAAAAAAAAATCAAACATTGTGGTGGGGGTGTTTGTTTTTAAATTTTTCGTGTCGCATCTTTGGCAAGTAAATACCAAATTTGGTTTTTAAGGGTCTTTTAATTTTTACTTTCTCTATACATAGTGTATAGAGAAAGTATTCCACTCCACCAAAAATTCGATACCAAGATTTCACCGGAAATATATGTTTTAGGGTCCCCAATATCCAAAAAAAGTATTTTCACAAAAAGATCCGTGTGTGTGTGTCCGTGTGTCTGTGAACACGATAACTCAAAAACGAAAAGTCGCTAAAATACCAAACTTGGTATTTAGGTTTAGTATCTTCCAGGGATGCGACACAAAGATTTTGAGAAAAATCCCCCCACCCCCAACTACCCTTTACATGGAACTTTTTTCGAAAATTTTGATTTTCTCAAAAATGGCTCTAACGATTTTGATTAAAATTTCGGATATTAAACATATTTACCTGACAAATGAAATGTATATCTTGAATTTTTTGGGAATAGCCTCTGAAGAGCAGTTTATTCTTGATGAATTTTACTAAATTTTGAATAACTGCTAAACCGTAAGAGATGGACAAAAACTTACTACACAAAAACTGTAGAGCACATTAAAACACACAATTTATGTTATATACATTTTTTTCGTGGAGTTCGTCGTTTTTGTGACATTCCTTATTTTTGGTTTCTGCTATGAAAAACGTATACTTTTCTCATACTGGAACTTGTCAACTCCTAGCCATATAAACAAAGGAACTTCATTGACATAGCAACCAGCTTTCGACTATCACTTTAACCTACGGTTGTCCCTTGTTTCGCTTCTACTTACAAGGATGCGAGTAATAAGACTATTTCTGCTAATTTTTTCTCTATAGCGCAAAGTAAATAGAAGTATAAGCTTTTTAAGAATTATTTGTTGCAGGGATATGGAGAAAGTCATGTGATTGGTATACTTCAGATTTTTACTTTCTCCATACGCACTATGTACATAGTGTATAGAAAAAGTATTGCACTCCACCAAAAATTCGATACCGAGATTTCTCGGGAAATATATGTTTTAGGGTCCCCAATATCCAAAAAAAGCATTTTCACAAAAAGGTCCGTGTGTGTGTGTGTCCGTGTGTCTGTGAACACGATAACTCAAAAACGAAAAGTCGGTAAAATACCAAACTTGGTATTTAAGTTTAGTATCTTCCAGGGATGCGACACGAAGATTTTTAAAAAAATCCCCCCAACCCCAACTACCCTATACATGGAATTTTTTTCGAAAATTTTGATTTTCTCAAAAATGGCTCTAACTATTTTGATTAAAATTTCGTATATTAAAGATATTTACCTGAAAAAGAAGATGTACATCTTGCATTTTCTGGGAATAGCCTCTGAAGAGAAGTTTATTCTGGATGAATTTTACTAAATTTTGAATAACTACTAAACCGTAACAGATGGATAAAAATTTACTACAGAAAAAATGTAGAGCACATTAAATTACACAATTTATGTTATATACATTTTTTCGTGGAGTTCGTCGTTTTTGAGACATTCTTTATTTTTGGTTTCTGCTATGAAAAACGTATACTTTTCTCATACAGGAACTTGTCAACTCCTATCCATATAGACAAAGGAACTTCATTGACATAGCATCCAGCTTTTGACTATCACTTTAACCTACGGGTGTCCCTTATTTCGCATATACTTACAAGGAAGAAAGTAATTAAGACTATTTCTGCTATTTTTTTCTGATTAGCATAAAGTAAATAGATATATAAGCTTTTTAAGAATTATTTGTTGCAGGGATATGGAGAAAGTCATGTGAATGGTACACATCATATTTTTGAACTACGTTGTCCACACACAGATACACATTTTTCTAAAAAATGCTTTTTGGGCGTGAAAACATAAATTTCCGGTGAAATCTTGACGTCGAATTTTTGTGTAGATTACAATACCTCCTCTAGCTACTACATACTATAGAGAAAATAAAAAGAAAATTCAATTTTTTGACCGATTGTAGTGAAAATTTCACTATCGTTGTGTCTTAAATGCAATAAAACAGTTTCTTTTTGTTTTGCAATGCTTTTTCTGCGCGCAAATAATTGACACTAAAGTAATTTTTTTCGAAATTGAATATTTTAGATTGTAATATCAAAGAGATCAAAATAATTCTTTATTTCCATATTAATCAAAGAAAACCGCGTAGCTGAAGCAAACAAAATTTAGTTAGCTATGTCAATTTCATTTCTGTAGCAGGCTTCTAAATAAATAGAACATAAAATAATTAGCTTAACGGAAGTAAACAATGCATTTCAGGTTCATTAAGGTTTCATGATTTGAATGGAATTTCTTTGATTACCTAGTCAATTTTCCTTCTGGTCTTTGCAACTTTTAACTTTCCCCATTCCATTTCCTCTTCTCTACTGAAGTGCCAGAATGAGAGAGCGACGATAAATGGAAGAGAGCAGATCTGAGAAGCCAGTGTAATTTTCTGCAGTTGTTCACGATGTAGAATTCTCTGGCAGATGTTTTCCAAGGATTTTACTCGAATTAAAAGACAAAATACTTGCGCGTCTGTAAAAGCCCAGCACGTTCAACATGGATATTAAAGCTGATTATAGAAGTTAATAAGACGAACAAAAATGTATAAATATTTCATTTGCCTCTTTATAATTTGTGATAATAGTTACTTACGCAACCAAAGCCGCTAACCCCCGACTCACCATGACTATAAAATCGGAGGTGTTTTATTCACCTGACTTTCTCTATATCTCTGTAAATTATTATTGTTAATAAGCTTATCTTTTATTTATTTCATGCTAATCGAGAAAAATTAGCAGAAATAGTCTTATTTCTTGCTTTATTGTAAGTAGAAGCGAAATAAGGGAGTACCATAGGTTAAAGTGAAAGCCAAAAGCTGGTTGCTATGTGACTGATGTTCCTTTGTTTGTATGGACATGAGTTGACAAATTCCTGTATGAGAAAAGTATAAGTTTTTCAAAGCTGAAACCAAGAAAAAGGAATATCTCAAAAACGATCAACTCCACGAAAAAAATGTATGTAACATAAATTGTGTGTTTTAACGTTCTCTACATTTTTTTTCTTTTTGTTAAGTTTTTGTCCATCTCTTACGGTTTAGTAGTTAAGAAAAATTCATCCAGAATAAAGTAGTCTTCAGAGGCTATTCCCAGAAAATTCAAAATATGCATTTTATTTGACTGGTAAATATCTAATATACGATATTTTAATCAAAATCGTTAGAGCCATTTTTTATAAAATAAACTTTTTTGAAAAAAGCTCTATGTAAAGGGCAGCTTGGGGTGGGGGGATTTTTCTCAAAATCTTCGTGTCGCATCCCTGGAAGATACTAAACTTAAATACCAAGTTTGGTATTTTACCGACTTTTCGTTTTTGAGTTATCGTGTTCACAGACGCACGGACACACTGACACACACACACACGGACCTTTTTCTGAAAATACTTTTTTTGCATATAGGGGACCCTAAAACATATATTTTCGGTGAAATCTCGGTATCGAATTTTTTGGTGGAGTGCAATACATTCTCTATACACTATGTTTATAGTGAGTAAAGAGAAAGTAATAATAAATTATATGGCGAACTAATAATGTCCACGCAATAAACGTTGACATACTGAACTCATTGGTGATTCAAGTTACATAAAAGTGCGTTAATATGTGAATTTACAAATTATCAAAACTGGTATTATTAACAAATCTACTGAGAGTTTTATTGTGTGTATTTCTTTTTCTTCTTTGTCTAGTGTCCAATTTCCATCTACCATTTTTATTTCAGCCTATCTTCCGTCCCATAAAAAGCGGGCCATTCCTGTTTTACTTTCTCTACACGTACTCTGTACATAGTGTAGAGGATCCAAAAATGCAGTTTTACAAAAAGGTCCATGTGTGTCTGTATGTGTGGGTTTTTGATTTTCTCAAAAATGGCTCTAACGATTTTGATTAAAATTTCATATATTAACAATATTTATCTGACAAAGAAAATGTATATCTTGAATTTTCTGGGAATAGGCTCTGAAGAGTAACTTATTCTGGATGAATTTTACGGAATTTGGCATAACTGCTAAACCGTAAGAGATGGACAAACACTTACCACACCAAAAATGAAGATCACGTTAAAACACACAATTTATGTTATATACATTTTTTTCGTAGAGTTCATCGTTTTTGAGTCATTCCTTGTTTATAGTTTCTGCTACGAAAACTTACACTTTTCTCATATAGGAATTTGTCAACTGCTGTCCATACAAACAAAGGAACTTCAGTGACTTAGCAACCAGCTTTTGACTATCACTTTAACCTATAGTACTCCTTTATTTCGCTTCTACTTACAAGGAAGCAAGTAATAAGACTATTTCTGCTATTTTTTTTTCTGATTAACATGAAGTAAATAGAAGTATAAGCTTTTTAAGAATAATTTGTTGCAGAGATGTAGAGAAAGTCATGTGAATAGTACACACCAGATTTTTTAAGCCTGCTATTCGTCACGAAAAAAATCGGATGTGTTCTATTCACATGACTTTCTCTACATCTCTGTGACAGATTCATGTGTAAAAGTATATTCTTCTATCTAGTTAATGATAACCAAGATGTTGGTAGAAATTGTCTTCTATACTTTATTTCTTTTAAGTAGAAAGAAAATAAGGGAATAGGCTAAAACGAGAATAAAATCTTTTAAAATTTGTTTTATGCAGAGACAGGAGATTACAACTTTGAGTATTTTAAACCTGAAACAAACAACAACCAATACCTCAGAAATGGATAATTCTTCTTAAAAACGTAAATTACATAAATTGTGAGTTTTAATGTGATCTACATTTTTTGTGCAGTAAGCTTTTTTTCTATCTCTTACGGTTTACCAGTTACGTAAAATTCGGCAATATTCATCCAGAATAAAGTAGTCTTTAGAGGCTATTCCCAGAAAATTCAAGATATACATTTTATTTGTCAGGTATATATCTTTAATATACGATAGTTTAATCATAACTGTTAATGCCAATTTTGAGAAAATAAAAATGTTCGAAAAAAGTAGTTTGGGTGGAGGGATTTTTCTCAAAATCTTCGTGTCGCATCCCTGGAAGATACCAAACATACATACCAAGTTTAGTATTTTACCGACTTTTCGGTTTTGAGCTATCGTGTTCAAAGGCACACGGACCTTTTTCTGAAAAAGCTTTTTTGGATGCAGGGGACCCTAAGACATATATTTCCGGTCAAATTTCGGTATCGAATTTTAGGGTGGAGTGTACACTATGTACGTAGTGCATTTAGAGAAAGTATAATCAGATGGTGTTCATTTTGATTAGATAGATATACATACACATTGACGATAGTGTATACCGGATGATTACTTTCTACTTAAAAGGAACGAAGTAATAAAGTTTATCTCGACTAGCGTAAAATAGAAAAAATAAGTTTTATAAGAATATTTGTAGAATTGGTAACGAAAGCCATGCAATATATTTTTACTTTCTCTATATGCACTATGGACATAGTGTATAGAGAAGGTATTGCCCTCCACCCAAAAATTCAATACCGAGATTTCACCGGAAATATATGTTTTAAGGTCTGCTGTATCCAAAAAAGGTATTTTCAGAAAAAAGTCCGTGTGTGTCCGTGTGTCTGTGAACACAACTCAAAAACGAGAAGTCGGTAAAATATCAAATTTGGTATTTAAGTTTAATATCTTCCAGGGATTCGACACAAAGATTTTGAGAAAAATCCCCCCACCCCAAGCTACCCTTTACATAGAACTTTTTCCAAAAAAGTTGATTTTATAAAAAATGGCTCTAACGATTTTGATTAAAATATCGTATATTAAAGATATTTACCAGTCAAATAAAATGTATATTTTGAATTTTCTGGGAATAGCCTCTGAAGACTACTTTATTTTGGATGAATTTTGCATAAGCTAAACCGTAAGAGATAGACAAAATCTTAACCCACAAAAAATGTAGAGCACGTTAAAACACACAATTTATGTTATATACATTTTTTTTCGTGGAGTTGGTCCTTTTTTAGATATTCCTTGTTCTTGGTTTCAGCTTTGAAAAACTTATGCTTTTCTCATACAGGAATTTGTCAACTCCTGTCTATACAAACAAAGGAACAACAGTCACAAAGCAACCAGCTTTTGGCTTTCACTTTAACCTATGGTACTCCCTTATTTCGCTTCTACTTACAATAAAGCAAGAAATAAGACTATTTCTACGAATTTTTCTCGATTAGCATGAAATAAATAAAAGATAAGCTTATTAACAATAATTTGTTACAGAAATATAGAGAAAGTCGTGTGAATGGAACACATCAGATTTTTAGAAGCAGTGAACTTGGTTCAGCAAGTTTGTAAAGATATGAATACTGGAAGGTAAGCAAATGGAACATTTCTGGCACAGAATTGGAAGCTGCGGTTTTTGTTACACGCGCTTAGTGATCAAGGAATGAAATTAATCCGTTTTAAGGGTAAGGGCCCAGATGGTGGCCGTTCGTTACCGTCAACTGATCGGGTTCTTGCCGTCTTTGTTCGTCACTGAAAGCAAAACTTTGTGTGAAGTTCCAGAGGGTTACAACTCGTGTGTGTGTGTGTGTGTGTGTGTGTGTGTGTGTGTGTGTGTGTGAAAATTATGTCACGGAGGAGGGATCATCAATTATAAACTCCGAACTACACTACAGTAATTCAAAAGAAAACCTAGCTAATTACAAATAGTTAGCATTAGTTACACATATTTTGATAAATGGTACCTAACATGTATTCACTTCTCAGTATTAACTCTTTTTATCTTCTCTAGCACGTATGCACATTGTGCATAGTAGACAGAGAAAGTATTGTATTCCACCTAAAACTTCTATATCAAGATTTCATTGTAAATACATGTTTTGAGCCCCCCTGAGCCCAAAAAGACATCTTTACAATAATGTCCATGTATGTGAGTATGGACAACATAGCTCAAAAACTAAAAATCCGATGTGCTCAATTCACATGACTTTCTCTACATCTCTTTAACAAATTATTGTTAAACAGCTTATTACTTTCCCTATACGTGGTATGTACATAGTGTATAGAGAAGGTATTTCACCCCACGAAAAAGTTCGATACTGAGATTTGACCGGAAATATATGTTTTATGGACCCCTGTATCCAAAAGAAAGTATTTCTAGGAAAAGGTCCGTGTGTCTGTGTGTGTGTCCGTGTCCCTATGAACACGATAACTCAAAAACGAAAAGTCGGTAAAATACCAAACTTGATATTTAAGTTTAGTATCTTCCAGGGATGTGACACGAAGATTTTGAGAAAAATCCCCCCACCCCCAACTACCATTTACATGGAACTTTTTTTCGAAAATTTTTGTTTTCTAAAAAATGGCTCTAACGATTTTGATTAAAATATCGTATATTGGACATTTACCTGAAAAATAAAATGTATATTTTGAATTTTCTTGGAATAGCCTTTGAAGACTACTTTATTCTGAGTCAATTTGACTGAATTTTGCATAACTGCTAAACCTTAAGAGATGGACATAAACTTATCACAGAACAAATGTAGAGCACCTTAAAACACACAATTTATGTTATATACATTTTTTTCGTGAAGTTGATTGTTCTTGAGATATTCTTTGTTTTTGGTTTCAGCTATAAAAACTTACACTTTTCTCATACACGACTTTGTGAACTCGTGTCCATACAAACAAAGGAACATCAGTCACATAGCAACCAGTTTTTGACTGTCACTTTAACCTATGGTACTCCGTTATTTCGCTTCTACTTACAAGGAAGCAAGTAATAACACTATTTCTGCTAATTTTTGCTCCATTAGATGAAGTAAATAGAATAATTTGTAGCAGTGATATAGAGAAAGTAATGTGAATGGAACACATCAGATTTTTTTTCTGTTTACTACATGATAATCGAGATATTGTCTTAATTACTTGCTTTTTTGTCAGCAGAAGGTAAATAAGGGAATACATTAGGCTAAAACGATATTCAAAACCTTTAAAAGCTGGTTGCCATGTGGATGAAATCCGTTTCTTTGCATTGACAAATTCCATATGAGAACAATATAAGTATTTTAAGACTGAAACCAATAACAAGGAATATCTCAAATGTGGCCTACTCTACGAAAAAATTGAAATGAATTGTGTGTATTAACGAGATCTACACTTTTTATATAGTAAATTCTTATCTATCTCATAAGGATTAACATTTATGCAAAATTCATGCAGAATAAAAATGTCTTCAATGGCTATTTTCAGAAAGGCTATTATACATTTTATTTGTCATATACGATATTTTAATCAAAATTAGTAAAGCCATTTTTGAGAAAAACTAAATTTCCAAAAATTTTCCTTGAAAATCTTCATGGCGCATCCTTAGAATATACTCAACTTAAATACCAAGTTTGATATTTAACGGAATTGTAGTTTTTGGGCTATGCTGCCCCAGACAAACACACACGGGCATTGCTCTAAAAATGCTCTTTTTTGGATTGAGAGGTCCTCACAATAATTATTTCCGGTGAAATCTCTCGGTATGGAATTTTTGGGTGCAATACAATACCTGCTCTACACAATATTTATATAGTACGTGTAGAGAAAATAATAAGTTTTAAATAATAAAAATATATATCCTCCAATTATATTCATTTCGTGTAAGTGATTTTAACATTCATTATCGCGAAGTCTCTGTGTAACACCTCCCGAAACATCCGCCCCGCGCTCTCGGGTAAATAAATATGTGTGGCTGTTGTGCCGCGCCCACTTGGAAGTACTACTCTTAATAATTAAAATTATTAGTCTGCAAGCGAAACCAATACATTACATTGCTCTCAAATACGAATGCAAATATCTGCACTTTTATCCCTGCGTCTGTATAAACTCTGAGGTTTAAGTCATGGCAGAAACGTCTTAAACTGAGAAGATGAAAGAATAATGGAAGGTAGATGAAAAACAAACACATAAAAAGATTGTTTGGAGGGACAGAAGAACACAAAGGAATAACCCCTAGTTGAAGGAGGGGAGAAAAGTGTATCGTTGAAAATGAATTCAAAATAGTGGGAGAGAAGACAAAAGGGCAAAATAGGGTTATATGGGGGGAAAACACTCAAGTAAGAATCGCTGCCGGAAATATAAGTCACTAAACAAACGTAAAACCAGGAGTAAAAGAGAAAGGAAAGTAAAAGAAGCAAAAAAAGGTAGAAAAGGAAGAGAGAAGATGAAAAGAGGGGCAATAGAATAAGCAGGGTGAAGATGAAGATAGAAACAAACACCTGATGTGTTCCATTCACATGACTTTCTCTACATCTCTGCTACAAACTGCTGTTAAAAAGCTAATCTTCTATTTACTCCATGCTAATTGAAAAAAAACATCTGATGTGTTACACTCACATGACTTTCTCTATCTCTCTGTAACAAATTATTGTTAATAAGCTTATCTTTTATTTATTTCATGTTAATCGAGGAAAATTAGCAGAAATTGTCTTATTCCTTGCTTTATTGTAAATAAAAGCGAAATAAAGGAGTACCATAGGTTAAAGTGAAAGCCAAAAGCTGGTTGCTATGTGACTGATGTTCCTTTGTTAGTGTGGACAGGAGTTGACAAATTCCTGTATGAGCAAGTATAAGTTTTTTAAAGCTGAAACCAAGAAACAGGAATATCTCAAAAACGATCAACTCCACGAAAAAAAAAGTATATATAACATAAATTGTGTGTTTCTCCATCCCACATGTACAATGTACATAGGGATAGAGAAATATTGTATTCCGCCCAAAAATTGGATACCGAGATTTCACCGGAAATACATGTTTTAGGACCCCCTGTATCCAAAAAAAGTATTTTCAGAAAAAGGTACGTGTGTCTGTGAACACGATAACCCAAAAACGAAAAGTAGCTAAAATACCAAACTTGGTATTTAAGTTTAGTATCTTCCAGGGATGCGACACGAAGATTTTGAGAAAAATCCCGTCTCCCCAAACTACCCTTTACATGGAACTTTTTTCGAAAATTTTGATTTTCTTAAAAATGACTCTTAACGATTTTGATTAAAATATCCTATATTAAAGATATTTACCTAACAAATAAAATGTATATCTTGAATTTTCTGGAAACAGCTTCTGAAGACCTGTTAATTCTGGATGAATTTTGCTTAATTTGGCATAACTAGTAAACCGTAAGAGATAGACAAAAACTTACGTATATAATAGTTTATTACATTAAATAGAATTAATATAATAGAAAAGAATGAAAATAATAAAAATCAATTTACACAAAAAAATGTAGGTCTTGTTAAAATACCCAAGTTATGTCATTTACATTTTTCTTGTGGAGGTTACCGTTTTCGAGGTATTCATTGTTATTAGTTTCAGTTGTGAAGTACTTATACTTTTCTCAGGCGGGAGTGTCTGTTTTTCTTTTGTTCTACTCCTGGCTAAGAAAAGAAGCGATTTGTAATGACAATCGCATAACGACAGCTTTTAAAACATTTGACTATTGGTTTAGCCTAGTGTATTCCCTTATTTTCTTCCTACTTATACGGAACTAAGTAATAAGAACATTGTGCTAATGAGTATCTCGATTAGTAAGGTGCAGAAAGAGGAAGAATAATCTTATGTATGAAGTTTGTAGATCAACTAGTGAAAGTCATGTGAGTGTAACACATCAGATTTTTAAAGATGAAACCAAAAACAAGGAATGTCTCAAAAACGATCAACTCCACGAAATAATGCATATATGACTTACTTATTTGTGTAAGTGGTATATTACGTGTAGCATTCAGTGACCAATAGTGAAGTAAGCACAAACTGATGTTCTCATTTGTTATAAAATGTTGTTTAATCACGTGCATGAAATTTTAGGAAATTTCGTTGAATATTTTGAACGGCCGGTTTGAACCACACACAACTACTTTAAATAGAAATATTTAAATAATTTAGATTACTGAATTAATATAAATTTTTAAAATAGACATTTTAATCTCTAAAACTAATAAGCTTCGTATAAACATATATTAAAATGACTAATGGTGATATAATTTTGCCTTTATAATATTAAATAAATTCTTCTGCACATTTCAGGAAATGTTAGTTGTATTTAAATTGAAACTGAAACATGTAGAACATTTTGAAGCTATTAAAATGTTTTTGGAACTATAGTATGCTACAAAACAAATGTATTATGCGATATTAAATGCCTATGGAGACAAAACCAAGAATTTTCTATATTTTTGACTGATCGTAGTCAAAATTTCACTCCCTTAATTATCTTCTTTTACATACATTGAAATACGTGTAATTTTTTCTTTAAATTGAATGTACGTAGTAGCTAGAGAAAGTATAGAATTCCACTCAAAAACTCTATGTCGAGATTTCACCGGAAATACATATTTTGAGACCCCTTAATCAAAAAAAAAAGTCATTTTTAGTAAAAATATCCGTGTGCGCGCACCTGTTGGCAGCATAGTTCAAAAACGAAAAGTCGATTAAATATCACTAATTTGTGGTGGACAAAACGGCGCTGGGGCGGGTTTTCTCCGGGTACTCCGGTTTCCCCGCCATCGCATTCCACCGGTACTCCATCATCATTCATGTACCATCAGTGTCACCGCCTGCGGTGCCATTAGTAGTTAAAGCGGGCGTTAAACACTACCAAAAAAAAAAAAAAGGATACGACGCAAAGTTTTTCAGGAAAATCCCCCCAGCCCCAACTACCCTTTATATGGAAAATTTTTTGAAAAATGTTATTTTCTCAAAAATAGCGCTATTTAAATTAAAATACCGTATATTATATATATTTAACCACAAATCACTGTTTATCTTCAATTTTCTGGTTAAAGGCTCTAAAGACTTCTTTACTGTGAATGAATTTTGTATAACTGCTAAAGAGTTTTTGCATAACTGTACTACATATAAAATGTAGGTCGCATTTAATGTTATGTATATTTTTGTGAGATTAATCGTTTCCAAGATATGCCTCGTCATTTGTTTCAGTTTTAAAATACTTAAAACTTTTCTCATACAGGAATCTCCCAACTTCTAGTCATACAATGTTGTAATTCATAGCAACCACATTTTAACCCTTTATTGCATAGTACTGCATTTAAATATGATTAATCAAAGCTTTGAATATTTTCAGTCAACTGTTTTCTATTTTTGTATTAAACGAAACATCAACAATAAAATTAGGCTTATATTGTAAAAATCTGATGTGTTCTATTCACATGACTCTCTCTATATCTCTGCAATAAATTATTTTTAAAAAGCTTATGCTTCTACTTACTTCCTGCTAATCGAGAAAAAATTAGCAGAAATAGTCTTATTTCTTGCTTCCTTGTAAGTAGAAGCGAAATAAGGGAGTGCCATAGGTTAAAGTGATAGTCGAAAGCTGATTGCTATGTGACTGAAGTTCCTTTGTGAACTCGTGTCCATACATTCAAAGTCCTGTGTGAGAAAAATATAAGTTTTTATAGCTTAAACCAAAAACAAGGAATATCTCAAAAACAAGCAACTCCACGAAAAAAATGTATACAACATAAATTCTGTGTTTTAATCTGCTCTACATGTTTTGTGTGGTAAGTTTGTGTCTCTCTCTTACGGTTTAGCACTTATGCAAAATTCCGCAAAATTCACTAAGAATAAAGTAGTCTTCAGAGGCTATTCCCAGAAAATTCAAAATATACATTTTATTTGTCAGGTAAATCAAAATCGTTAAGAGCCATTTTTTAGAAAATCAAAATTTTCGAAAAAAGTTCCATGTAAAGTGTAGTCTGGGGTGGGGGGATTTTTCGTGTCGCATCCCTGGAAGATACTAAACTTAAATACCAAGTTTGGTATTTTACCGACTTTTCGTTTGTGAGTTATCGTGTTCACAGACACACGGACACACATACACACGGACCTTTTTCTGAAAATACTTTTTTTTGATACAGGGGACCCTAAAACATATATTTCCGGGGAAATCTCGGTATCGATTTTTTTGGTGGAGTGCAATACCTTCTCTATACACTATGTACATAGTGCGTATAGATAAAGTAAAAATGTTAATATTTTTTCAATAAAACTGTGCTACTTTTTGTTTTGTTTTTTAATAAATAAGAGCAAAATAATTGCAACCGCAGTCAAATGTAGCTTCGTCAGCCTCCAAGAGTGGCATTACACCGATTATTTTACATGGGGCCTCCCCTTTCTTTATCAATTAACATTTGACTGCAGCTGCTAAGACTGGAACTCAGTTTGAATAGATGGCCAATTCACTTCGTATCGCTCTAACGATCACGGCTACTCAAGTCGCATCTGCTGTGGTGCCTATGATACTGGTTTGCGAATTAGAGGAAGAACGGCATATGTAACAAAACAATTCATGGTATTAAGGGTTAAAGAATTTGACTGTCAGTTTAGCCTGGTGTACTCCCTTATTTCCCTTCTACTTATAAAAAGCTTCTGCTAGGGTTTATCTCGATTAGCATGAAGCAGATTGCAAAATAAGCTTATTAATTATAATTTATTATAGAGATGAAGAGAAAGTCATGTGAAAGAAGCATAACAATTTTGCTTGTACAGTGGGCACTAAAACGTGTATTTCCGGGAAAATTTCGTAATGAATTTATGGGTGGAGTACTTATCCTTCTCTACCTGTACTATATAATAACTAGAACAGATTATATGTCTTTTGGGACCCCCTGAATACAAAAAATCATGTTTAGGAAAAGGTCCGTGTGTGTACACATGAAAGTTGTTTTTTTTTTTTAGTTTTTTTTTTTTTGTTTAAGGGTTTAGTTACTGAGTTATTCTAATTGTTAGATCGTGTTTTATTATTATTATTATTATTATCATCATTACTTTCATCATTATCATTATTAGAATCATTATTATCATTCCTATCTTTATTATTCCCATTAGTATTATTATTAATAATATTAGTATTAGTATTATTAATATTATGATATATTATTATTATTATTATTATTGGTGGTGGTGGTGATATCATTTATATCATAATTATTACTATTATATAATTATTACTAACTGCGTATATTAAACTTCATTGTAAATATTTTCGTTGTTGTAGATAATTTTCAATAAATCGAGAACAAAACTGTAAACATAATTCACTAAGACAACTATCAATAAAAATGATCTCTTAGAACTTTTGACAGCATAAATGCGCGCTTATTTTATATATTTTTAGAGCATACAAACCAATGTATAGATATTTGTTGAATGTTCTATGTAACCTCAAGCCTGCCTTTTTATTCAGAGATTTCCACCCGTCACATTTTAAGGTAGCAAAACGTTCATCACTGTAGTAGTAGCAGCTTGTATAGCAGCGAACGAGGCACGTTAAAGCTATACTCAGTGAAATATTCACGAGCGCTGATGGAAAACTTGCGGCACATGTTTATTGCGATAGCGGCAATGAATAAGAAATGAAACTTTAACATTTCTCGCACAGAAGTAGACGAAAGTTTCCAATCGCTTGACGTTGAACACGTGACGGAATGGAGTACCCGTACCTTACACCACAAACACAAAATTACCTCAAGAAATAGAGAAGGCAAACATCACCACAAACCGATGAAGAAAATGTAGATAACGGGTGGATAAACACCGTTAAAGATTTGTACTTTCTCTACACATACTATGTACATAGTGTATAGAAAAGGTATTTATTGTATTGCACTCAAAAATTCGATACCGAGATTTCACCATAAATACATGTTTTGAGAACCCCTGAATAAAAAAAACATTTTATGTTCTGTACATGAACTATGTATATAGTGTAAAGAGAAGGTATTGTATTGCACCCAAAATTTTGATACCGAAATTTCACCGGAAATACATGTTTTGAGACTCCCTGAATACAAGAAAAACATTTTACTTTCTCTACACGTACTATGTACATTGTGTATACAGAAGGTATTGTATTGACTCAAAAATTCGATACCAAGAGTTCACCGAAAATATGTGAATAAAAAAAAAGTCTTTCTCTTCACGAACTATGTACAAAGTGTACAGAAAAGTTATTGTAATGCACCCAAAAATTCGATACCGAGACTTCATGTGTTGGGTCCCCCTGAATGCAAAGAAAAAAAACAGTTTTTACTTTCTCTTCACGAACTATGTACATAGTGTATAGAAAAGGTATTGTAGCCCACCTGGGTAGTGTGGTGGTAGCGTGTCTACCCAACACCCTCTAGATACTATCTATCTAAGTATTGGCCTGCCTCACATTCAAAAGGTCGTGAGTTCGAATCACGCTTAGGGCGATTTACACGGTTTTTTTCGGGGTTTTCCCTTATCGTGAGAACACGAATGACGAGTAACTTTAAGCTCCATGGACCCCGAGATTATTTGAGTAACATTTCACCAATTTCATTCATCGACCGATATGACCAACCAGGTTAAAGGACGTTAAACTAAAATAAAAAAAAAAATAAAAAAAAAAAAAAAAAAAAGCTGTTGTATTGCACTCAAAATTTTGATACCGAGATTTCACCATAAATGTATATTTTGAGACCCGCTGAATCTAAAAAAAAATGTTTATAAAATGTCCATGTCTGTGTGTGCGTGTGTGTTTCTTTGGACAGCACAGCTGATAAACGAAAAGCCCGTTAAATACCAAACTTAGTATTTAGTATCTTTCAAGGATGTCGTACGAACATTTTCAAGAAAATCCCCTCACCCCAACTACCTCTTACATGGAAACATTTTCGAAATTTTTTATTTTCTCAAAAATGATCCTATTTTGATTAAAATATAGTATATTAAAGATATTCACTTCACCAAAAAAATGTATATTCTGAATTGTCTAGCAATAATCTCTGAAGATCTCTTTTGCAGAATTTTGCATAACGGTTAAACCTACGAAATAGACAAAAACTTACTACACAAAAAAGTAGATCTCATTAAAATACATAATTTATGTCATATACGCTTTTATGTAGAGCTGTCTATATTCCAGATAGTACTGGTTTCAATTTTAAACCACCCAAATATACTCAAACGACATCATGCCATGCGAACCGAACCTCAATTGTTTCACATAGCGACCAGCTTTTAAAAAATCTGATGTGTTCCATTCACATGACTTTCTCTACATCTGTGTAACAAATTGTTGTTAAAAAGCATATGTTCCTATTTACTTCAGGATAATCAAGAAAAAATTACCAGAAATAGCTTTATTACTTGCTACCTTGTAAGTAGAAGCAAAATAAGGGAGTACCATAGGTTAAAGTGATAGTCAAAAGCTGGTTGCTATGTGATTCAAGTTCCTTTGTGTGTATGGGTAGGAGTTGACAAATTCCTGTATGAGAAAAGTATATTTTCTCAAAGCTAAAAC
The DNA here is from genome assembly GCA_030762935.1 of Hymenopus coronatus. Lineage (NCBI taxonomy): Eukaryota > Metazoa > Arthropoda > Insecta > Mantodea > Hymenopodidae > Hymenopus > Hymenopus coronatus. The sequence continues at coordinate 17,032,345 of CM060882.1, read as the reverse complement.
CAAAAAACAACGAATACCTTAAAAGCGATCACCTTCACGAAAAAATGTATATTACATAACTTGTGTGTTTTAATGTGCTCTACATTTTCTGTGTAGTAATTTCTTATCCATCTCTTACGGTTTAGCAGATATGCAAAATTCCGTAAAATTCATCCAGAATAAAGTAGTTTTCAGAGGCTATTCCCAGAAAAGTCATGATATACATTTTATTTCTCAGGTAAATATCTATAATGTTTGATATTTTAATCAAAATCGTTAGAGCCATTTTTAGAGAAAAAAAATTTCGAAAAAAGTTTCATACAAAGGGTAGTTGGGGTGGGGGATTTTCTTGAAAACCTTCGTGTCGCATCCTTGCAAGATACCAAACCTAAATACCAAATTTGGTTTTTAACGGACTTTTCGTTTTTGAGCTATGCTGTCCACAGACACACACACACACACAGGCACACACACGGACCTTTTTGTACATTTTTGGGGGGGATTCAGGAGGACCCAAAACATGTATTTCCGGTGAAATCTCGGTATCGAATTTTTGAGTGGAATACAATACCTTCTCTATACACTATGAATATACTTCGGATAGAGAAAGTAAAAAATTGATTATCACTTTAGTCTAGTGCATTTCCTTATATTCACAAGGAAGTAAATAATATCAATTATCCTAATGTTTATCTAGATTAGAATGACTAGATAAAAGAATAATCTTTCGTGAAACTTTGTTTGTGAAATAGCTAGAGATAGCTATGTGAATTTTTTTTCTAAAAATGCATTTAATTTGTTTTTTGAAATCCTCAAAACAAGTATTTGTTAAGAATTCTCGGTATCTAACTTTTGGGTGCGATACAATACCTTATCTACTCTGTGAATTGCACATACGTGCTAGAGAAAATGAAAATCTCAAGCTTTATAAAGAAAAATCTAAAGTGTTCCACTGACATGGCTTTCTCTACCTCTCTGCAACGAATTATTCTTAAAAAGCTTATGCTTCTATTTACTTCATGCTAATCGCGAGAAAAAATTAGCAGAAATAGTCTTATTACTTGCTTCCTTGTAAGTAGAAGCGAAATAAGGGAGTACCATAGGTTAAAGTGATAGTCAAAAGCTGGTTGCTATGTCACTGAATTTACTTTTTTTTGTGTCAATAGGAGTTGACATATTCCTGTATGAGAAAGGTATAAGTTTTTCAAAGCTGAAAGCAAAAACATGGAATAGCTAAAAAACTATCAACTTCCCAGAAAAAAGGTAAATAACATAAAGTGTGTGTTTTAACGTGCTCTACATTGTTTGTCCATCTCTTTCGGTTTAGCAGTTGTGCAACATTTCGTAAAATTCATACAGAATACGAGGTCTTCAGAGACTATTCCCAGAAAATTCAAGATATACATATTTTTGGCATGCAAATATCTTTAATATGGGATATTTTAATCAAAATCGTTAGCCACTTTTTAAAAAATAAAAATATTAAGTTTGGTATTTAACGGTCTTTTCGTTTTTGAGCTATGCTGCCCCCCCACACGCACACACACAGACACGCACGGCCTTTTTTCTAAAAATGCTTTTATTGGATTCAGGGGGTCTCAAAACATGTATTTGCGGTGAAACCTCGTTATCGAATTATTGGGTGCATTACAATACCATCTCTATACACTATGTACATAGTGCGTATAGAGAAAGTAAAAAATGTTCCGCTCATGTATTTAGCAAAAATCGCACGTCATTTGTTAGAAAGCGGAGTCAAGCGTGTTTAACAGAAACTGGTGATTTTCATTTGTCACAGCTTTACATGAAAACAATGTGGCAAACACGGAATGTTACAAGATTGCCAACTTGCTCACTTAGGATGTTACAGCTTTTCCCAGCCATCTTCGTCGGGTAACAAAGTCAAAGAGAAGAATGAAATAGGTTTCCTTTAATCCAAGAAGCACTCTCCCTACAATATGGAAATGAAGGGTGTGTTCATAAAGTGGAGTGAAGGTGATATTTTAGCTTAAGCTTTGAGTGTTACCTTTATCCGCCAGGGTAATTTGCTTTTACGTCATAAAGTTCTCCATCTTTGAGCAGCTTCTGAAGGGAACAAAGAATCAACGGCTTCTCACTTAAGGGTACATGTGTTCGTGAATAAACCTGTAAATCAATTATATGCAAAATACAAAAGCTTATTACAGTCTCTAGCCCGTATATACATAAAAAAATTATGTGTTCCATTCACATGACTTTCTCTGCATCGCTGTAACAAATTATTGTTAAAAAGCATATACTATCTACTTTATGATAATCCAGAGCTTAAAACGATAGTCAACTCTTTTAAAAACCGGTTGCCATGTGGATGAATTCCGTTTCTATGCAACGCCAATAGTTGACAACCTTCCGTGTGAAAAAACTTCAAGTATTTTACTGAAAAAAATAATGAGGAATATCTCAGAAATGGTCAATTCAATGAACAAAACGTACATGACATAAATTGTGTGTTTTAACAAGATATACATCTTCATGCAGTAAGTTTTTGTCCATCTCTTACGGTTAAGCAGTTATAAAAATTCCCTTAATTTCATTCAGAATAAAGAAATCTTAAGAGGTTATTCCCAGAAAATTCAAGACATACATTTTATTTGTCAGACAAATAAATTTAATATAAGATATTTTAATAAAGGTCCTTAGAGCCATTTTTGAGAAAATCAAAACTTTCGAAAAAAGTTGCATGTATAGGGTAATTTGGGGGGGGGTTTTCACAAGAGCTTCGTGTCGTATCCCAGGAAGATGTTAAACTTAAATACCAAGTTTGGTATTTTACCGACTTTTCGTTTTTGAGCGTGCGCGGACCTTTTCCAGAAATGCTTCTTTGGATTCAGGGAGACCCAAAACATTAATTTCCGGTGAAATCCCGGTATCGAATTTTTGGTGGAATACAATACCTTCTCTATACACTATGTATACATATAGTACGTATAGAGAAAACGTGAAATATCTCAACGAATATCTCGAAAACTGTCAACGGTACGGTTTGCCACTTCTGCAAAATTCTGTAAAACTCATAAAGAGCTCTTTAGAGGCTACACTCAGAAAATTCAAATTATACATTTTATTTATTATGTAAATATATTTCATATACGGTATTTTAATCAAAATTGAAAATCAAAATTTTCTATGTAAACGGTAGTTTGTGGTAAGGTATTTTATTTAAAATCTTCGTGTCGCATTCTTGGAAGATATACAAACACAAATAGCTAGTTTGGTATTTAACGGACTTTTCGTTTTTACTTTCTCTAGCCCCGTATGTACAATGTACATAGGGATAGAGAAGTATTGTATTCCACCCAAAAATTCGATACCGAGATTTCACTGGAAATACATGTTTTAGGACCCCCTGAATCCAAAAAAAGCATTACCAGAAAAAGGTTCGTGTGTGTGTGTGTGTGTGAGTGTGTGTGTGTGTGTGCCTGTGAACACGATAGCTCAAAAACGAAAAGTAGCTAAAATACCAAACTTGGTATTTAAGTTCAGTATCTTCCGGGGATGCGACATGAAGATTTTGAGAAAAATCCCTCCACCCCAAACTACCCTTTACATGGAACTTTTTTCGAAAATTTTGAATTTCTTAAAAATAGCTATAACGATTTTGATTAAAATATCGTATATTAAAGATATTTATCTGACAAATAAAATGTATATCTTGAATTTTTCTGGGAATAGCTTCTAAAGACATGTTTATACAGGATGAATTTTGCTTAATTTAGCATAACTAGTAAACCGTAAGAGATAGACAAAAACTTACTATACCAAAAATGTAGGCCTTGTTAAAATACACAACTTATGTCATGTACATTTTTTTCGTGGAGCTTGCCGTTTACGAGTTATTCATTGTTATCAGTTTCAGTTGTGAAGTACTTATACTTTTCTCAGACGGGAGTGTCCGTTTTTCTCTTGTTCTACTCCTGGCTAAGAAAAGAAGCGATTTGCAATGACAATCGCATAACGACAGCTTTTAAAACATTTGACTGTCGATTTAGCCTAGTATATTCCCTTATTTTCTTCCTACTTATAAGGCACTAAGTAACAAGAACATTGTGCTGAATACCTCGATTAGCAAGGTGAAGAAAGAAGAATAATCTTATGTAAGAAGTTTGAAGAACGGCTAGAAAAAGTCATGTGAGTGTAACACATTAGATTTTTAGTTATGCTATCCACGCACACACATAAACTCAAAAACACACACACATTTTTCTAAATTGTTTTCTTTTGTTTTTGTTTCAGAGGCTCTCAAAGCATATATTTGCGGTGAAATCTCGGTATTAAATTTTTGGGTGGAATGCGATACTTTCTCTATACACTATGTACATAGTACGTGTAGAGCAAATAAAGATATTCTGGTACAAGATTTTTAAGTGTGCCGCATGACTTATTTACAAGTGGTATCATGTTTCCAGCTTGTTGCATACAACTCCCTAGAAGTTTTTTCTTTGCTGCTGACTGAGGAAAGCTGATAAAGACATTTTTATTCTGTCCTCAGCTTGTTCTGCTGAAAACACAGAAAGCAAGGAACAATAGTGGTTTTCTTTTGTTTCTAGTTTCACATCAACATTCTTTTCTTTCTGTTGTAAGAACTCTGGCTTTTTTCAATACGCTTTGCATATCCGGGTTTCATTTGCAGCAGATTCTAACTTCTTTGGAATTATTCCCAAAGTTCGCTTCCTATATTAGTTTTTTAAACTGGAATATGAATTTCTAAGAAGAATAGTTTTCAACTATCGTATTTTTCTCCGGAATATTTTAAAACTGTTTCCTGTAAAGCCTCTACAACCAGACGTCTGTTATTAAAACTGAGAAAACTTCCATTACGTGTTTGCAATGGAACCCCAAAGAAACAAATAAAACAAGTCTTCATAGAAGTCTGATGTGGAAGAGTATTAAAAATCCATTGCCTTTTCACACGAAGTTTACAGAACGTTCTTGAGGCGACACAGAAATGTCTTTTTAGGGAGATTGGCCTAAAATATAGTTTATGGGATTTTGGCGCAAAAGTGCTCCATATTTTGTAAGTAAATGTTTAAATGTATGTAATGTTTGATGTCAGATGTTAAACATTTTTACTTTCTCTAGCCCCATATTACAACGTACATAGTAGGGATAGAGAAGTATTGTATTACACCCAAAAATTCGATACCGAGATTTCACCGGAAATACATGTTTTAGGACCCCCTGTATCCAAAAAAAGTATTTTCAGAAAAAGATCCGTGTGTGTCCGTGTGTCTGTGCACACGATATATCAAAAACGAAAAGTCGGTAAAATACCAAACTTGGTATTTAAGTTCAGTTTCTTCCAGGGATGCAACACGAAGATTTTGAGAAAAATCTCCCAAACCCAAACGACCCTTTACAAGGAACTTTTTTCGAAAATTTTGATTTTCTAAAAAATGGCTCTAACAATTTTGATTAAAATATCGTATATTAAAGATATTTACCTGACAAATAAAATGTATATTTTGAATTTTCTGGGAATAGCCTCTGAAGACTACTTTATTCTGGGTCAATTTTACGGAATTTTGCATAACTGCTAAACCGTAAGAGATGGACAAAAACTTACCATACAACAAATGTATAGCACTTTAAAACATACAATGTATGCTATATACATTTTTTTCGTGGAGTTGATTGTTTTTGAGATATTTCTTGTTTTCTTTCAGCTATAAAGACATACTTTTCTCATACAGGAGTTTGTGAACTCGTGTCCATGCAAACAAAGGAACTTCAGTCGCAGAGAAACCAGCTTTTGACTATTATTTTAACCTTAGTACGCCCTTATTTCGCTTCTACTAACAAGGAAGCAAGCAATAAGACTATTTCTGCTAATTTTTGCTCCATTAGATGAAGTAAATCTGTTGCAGTGATATAGAGAAAGGTATGTGAATGGAACACATCATATTTTTTCTAAAAATTTTCAGTGGAAATCTCGGTATCAAATTTTATACTCTGTGTACATAGAATGTATAAGAGAGTAACAAAAGGAATGAAATGTTAATTAGGGGCTATGCAGAGGGAGTGACTGATTTCCAAAATCCACCTTTCCCTTAGCTAATATTTTGCCAACTTTGATTTGTGACGTGATAGAAGTGAGTAACGGAAATTAATACAAATCAATTGAAATAAATTAACAGGTTTTAATGTGAAATATGTTGCCAGAATGTTGATTCCGCTGTGTTTAAACTTTTTCCCCAGCCCCACGTGCCATTATAAAAACTAGTGATCCGTAAAGCGCGGAAGCCAAGCAAGTCGATTAGCACAGGCGGTGTTGGATATGAATGTACTAACGGCGACCCCTCAATCACGCGCCCTGGCGAGGGTGCTGACAGGGGGACGGGGGTCTAATGGGCAAAAATCCACATCTAACAAGGATCTACCCCTCAAGAATATTGCAGCCTGCTTTCTATAAGCGGAAAACGTTAGGGGTCCTAATACATGGCAGCAAAACAGAAAGAAGAGCGGGGACAGTACAAGTTGTACCTCACAGTCCACGCGCAGACGGGTTTCTCATAAGTAATACCATGAGTGTTTTCATCTTGACGAAAATTCACGACTGGAACGAAGCGACGAGCTGTGTGTGATAAGACAATTCAGCGAAATAGACTACTAATAATTTATAATATATAGGAAGGGAGATTTTTAGGTTATGGTTGTAATACTTCCATTAGTTCTCAAATGGTAGATGACACATTCAACCATGTTTCTTTATGATTTTTTTTTCTTTTACTAAACGTACTATGTACATAGTGTATAGAGAAGGTATTGCATTCCACCCGAAAGTTTATTAAAGAGATTTAGGATCGTCTGCATAAAAAAAGGTATTTTCAAAAAAGGTCCGAATGTCAGTGTGTCTGTGAACATAACTCAAAAATGTAATTGAAATGCAGCACTTGGTATTAAGTTTAGTACTTTCAAAGGATGCGACACGAAGCTTTTCAAGAAAACCTCCCAGCATCCAACTACCCTTTACATGGAAACATTTTCGAAAATGTTTATTTATTTTTAAATAGCTCTAACGATTTTGATTAAAATCCCGTATATTATAGCTATTTGCGTACCAACTAAAATGTATACCTTGAATTTTCTGGGAATAACCTCTGAAGATCTCTTAATTCTGGATGAATTTTGCTTAACTGCTAGAACGTAACAGATATACAAAAACTTACTACACAAAAAATGTAGATCTTGTCAAAAAAAAAAGTATGTCCTTTACATTTTTGTTGTGGGTTTAACCATTTCCGAGATATTCCTTGCCATTGGCTTCAGTTGAGAAGTATTTATCCTTTTCTCAGACAGGAGGCCCCCCAGGGGCCTACTACGGTAGGTACGGGTTAGGCGCACCCGGGGTCCCGAGCCACCTTGACTCCCTCTGTGGGCAACCTCAGAGTGGTGAGGGAGCCATAAGGTCAAAATGCCCACCCACGTGTAGGCCGTGCGTGGAGACCCGTGTCGGTGAAGAGGAATATCCTGGTTGGTTGAGGGTTGCGTACCTGAGCCTGGGCTTCTGTCTTTCAGTAACTGGGGAGGGTGCGCAGCCTAATACACCGCTTTGGTTTCTGATTTGCCTAAACGGGAGGCTAGGGACTAACCCACCCCTAGTCAATCGGCCAGGACTAGGTATTACACCGAACTCCAGGGTGAGTGGGACGGCGAGCCCGCTATATCCCCTGTGTAGCCCTGTCACCCCAGTGGGGTGACCCCTCGTTGGGCTCCGTGGTGGGTGGGGAGCACTGGGGGATGAATTTATACCATTTATTCTATGGCACCAAAATTAAAACCCCTTAATAAAGACGTTGGAAAGGAAGTAGTCGAGTCATGTGGTCCTCGCTACTTGGTTATTCATAGGACAGAGGAAGGTAAGAAGTTCCTTACGGTGAGCCCTTTTACTATCCAAAAGGGTCTCGATGCCATTGCTGGTCCGGTCAAATCTTGCGTTCGAGCTCGCAACGGTACACTTCTTGTCGAAGCCAACTCCGCCTCGCAAGCTGCAAGGATACTTAAAGCCACCACGTTAGCCAGCTATCCAGTGAAAGTCGAGGTGCACAAGTCGCTGAACTCCTCCCGCGGTGTAGTAACAACCCGCGCGTTGGACGGTTTGTCCATTGAGGAGATCCAAGAAAATCTTGCGACTCAGGGTGTCTCAGCTGTTTATCGGGTACAACGTAAGATCAACGGTGAATTCCTGCCTACTCGTACCCTGTTTCTTACTTTTGATCGGGTTGATCTGCCTCAAAAGATTAGAGCAGGGTATGAAGCCATCGAAGTTAGGCCTTATATACCCAATCCGCTGAGGTGCTTTAAATGCCAACGTTTTGGTCACACTAGTGAGTTGTGTACCGGCAAGTCCACCTGCGTCCACTGCGGTGACATCTCCCACGATGGGGCTTGTGCTTCAGCTCCATCGTGTGTGAACTGTAACGGGGAACACCCATCTAGTTCCCGAGACTGCCCCCGTTTTGCAGAGGAACGAGCGATCCAGGAGATACGGGTGAAAGAGAAGGTGTCCTTCTTGGAAGCCCGGAAGCTCCTGCGACTCCGCCAACCCTCTGCCCCGAGGTCTGGTACCTATAGCTCAGTTGCAGCTAAACCGGTACCGCGTCGGGAAATCGCAACACAGACCGGCGATATGAACGGGGCTACAATTGCGGAAAAGGTTATTTTAGCCCAAGCGCTGCCAAAGCCTTCGGCACCTACACCCAAGTTGGTATCAACATCTGCCAAATCCGCCAGCTTACAGAATAGTCCTGCACAGTTGTCACCGAAAGCCTCGACCTCCGGAACTAAAGCTATTAAATTCACGACGTCTTCTGCCCCAGAAAAACAGTTTAAGACCAAGTATATACGACAAGACTTTTTGAAAGAAAATGTGCAATCTATTACCAAGTCATCTAAAGGTAAGAAAAGTTCACGCAACTCCACACGTGTATCCTCCTCTGAAGGGTCATCTGGGGAGGAGGGCGTGAATCGGCGACGGCCGTCTTCGCCGATCAGCACATCCAATCGGTTCGAACTACTTGGAGCTAAAACTGCTCTTGAAAAAGGGACCTCCCTTGTGGAGGAGATGGACCAGGAGGATTCTGCATCCACTGCCAGAGGGACAGTGCGGAAACGGCAGGATCGTGCTCCTGAAAATAGTACTAGCCCAACGCCTAAGAAGAACAAATTGAACCGACCAGCTAATCCCAATCTGCAGAAGCGTCTTTCGATTTGAAACTTATCCCATAATATACTCAATGGCTATCCTCCATTGGAACATACGCGGAATTCGACCACATCGACCAGAGCTTGACTTGTTGCTGCGCCAGCATGAACCCTTGGCTGTATGTTTACAAGAGACGAAGCTCCGTCCACAGGACACCGTTACCATCAGGCAGTACTCCTCCGTACGATGTGATTTATCCCCGGAGGACGGTGTCCCGGCACATGGGGGCACTATGATGCTTATTCGAGATGATATTTTAGCCAACTCCGTACCCATACAATCTGCAATCCAGTCCGTTGCTGTCAGCATTAAGCTACCCTCCGCTTCATTCACCATTTGCAGTATCTATTTGCCTCCATCTGCGGACCTCTCGCACAGCGACTTAGAACACCTCATTTCGCAGTTGCCACCACCCTTTTTATTGGTAGGCGACGTGAATGCCCATCACCCTCTTTGGGGCTCTCCTCGGGCTTGTGCGAGAGGTACGCTACTTAAAGACTTCTTGGATAGTCAGAATCTTGCTCTCTTGAACACCGGAGAGCCCACCTTTCTATCTGACGCATTTCATACTTTTTCACACATTGACATTGCAATTTGTTCCCCTCAGCTGGCAGTCACCTTATGCTGGAATATCGTCTCGGATTTGCATTCTAGTGACCACTTTCCTTGTCGTATTAGTGTCTTGACACCCGTTGTAGGTTCCACCCGTTTACCTAGTTGGCGCCTAGACCACGCCAGCTGGGAACTGTACTCCCACTTGGCTGAATTTAGCTACGAAGAGCACGACTCTGTGAACCACTTGGTCGAACATCTTACAGGGACCATTCTTTCTGCTGCTGAGCAATCCATTCCGCGTTCGACTGGCTACAGCCGTCGATTTCCGGTACCTTGGTGGACCGCTGACTGTCGGGATGCTATTGGCGCTCGCAGACGAGCTCTACGGGTTTTCCAGCGTTTTCCTACACTGGATAACCTGATACACTATAAAAGGATGCGTGCACATTCTAGGCGGGTTATTAAGGATAGCAAAAAGATGTCATGGAATAAATTCGTGGGTTCCTTTAATCGACATACACCTTCCTCTGTCGTATGGGATAAGTTAAGACGTGTGGCTGGGAAACCGAACCATATGCCCATCGCCGGTCTCAAAACACCTACCGGAGCTGTTGTTGATACATTTGACGTGGCGAATACTTTAGGCAGTGCTTTCGCTGAGGTGTCTAGCTCAGGCAACTATTCCCCTGAGTTTCTTACAGTTAAGAACCAGGTGGAATCTCAAGAATTCTCGTTTCTTTCTGGCAACCTTGAGGATTATAATCGCCTTTTCACCCTGGCAGAGCTAGACAGTGCACTCTCCACTTCACGACACTCAGCACCAGGCCCAGATGGTATCCACGTCCAAATGTTGCAACATCTCTCTCCTGATGGCAAAGATTTCCTACTCGAGGTCTATAATCGTGTCTGGGTTGATGGCATTTTTCCAGACAAGTGGCGGGAGGCCACCATCATACCCATTCTTAAACCTGGAAAGGACCGCCATCTTCCTTCCAGTTACCGTCCTATTTCCCTCACCAGTTGCGTTTGCAAGGTGATGGAACGCATGATCAATGGACGGTTGGTGTGGTGGCTGGAATCCCACAATCTTCTGACGAACATCCAGTGTGGCTTTCGACGACGACGTTCAACTGCTGACCACCTTGTCTCTCTGTCAACTCAGATTATGGACGGGTTTCTTAAGAACAGCCCCACAGTTGGGATATTTTTTGACCTCGAGAAGGCCTACGACACGTGTTGGCGGGCGGGAATATTGCGTTCTCTGCACAACTGGAACATACGTGGACGCCTACCGTTGGTCATTCAGGAGTTTATGCGGGACCGCGTTTTTCGAGTGAGGGTGGGTTCGGTTTTTTCTAACCATTTTATTCAAGAGAACGGAGTGCCGCAGGGCTCGGTACTCAGCGTGACTCTATTTGCTATTGCGATAAATTCCATATCACTATGTGTGCCTCAAGGTGTCTCTTCCTGTTTATTCGTGGACGACTTTGCCATCTTCTGTACTTCTCAGCGTACACCGTTTTTGGAACGCCGTCTCCAGCGGTGTTTGGACAATCTCTATGCATGGAGCTCGAAACACGGTTTTCGTTTCTCCGCTGAGAAGACAGTCTGCGTTAACTTCTGGCGCCGTAAGTGGCATATGCCGCCGTCTCTTCGACTCGGGCCAGATTTACTTCCTTTCGCAGACGAGGCGAGATTCCTTGGTTTGATCTTCGATCGGAAACTTTGTTGGGCACCACAAATAGCACAGCTTAGAGCACGATGTGACCGTTCTCTAAATCTTTTACGGATACTAAGTGGCAAGTCTTGGGGTGCGGATCGGACGACATTGCTCCGTCTTTATCGTGCTGTGATTCGTTCGAAGTTGGACTATGGCAGCATTGTGTATTCTTCAGCTCGACATTCAGTGCTCAGAAGGTTAGACACAGTCCATAACCAGGGCATCCGTGTGGCCGTTGGAGCTTTTCCAACGAGCCCAGTTGTTAGCCTCTACGCCGAATCGGGAGAACCTCCTCTGCGTTGTCGGCGTGATGTCCTGCTTGCTAATTATGGCTGTGGGCTGAAGTGTATGCCTGGGCATCCAACTTATCACGCGTTTTTCTCCCCTGAGCTGCACGAGCGATACTGCCTCCGCTCTCTGAGCCCCAGGCCAGCAGGTTTTCGTTTCCGTGAGCTTCTACGCCAGCACCATGTTGACATTCCTCGGCTGTTATCCAAGGGAGAGAGTATACACCCCCCTTGGTTACGCGCTACCTCCCATGTCGATCTCGGGATGACGCTCTACGGGAAATCTGGTACGCCTCTTGATAGTATTCGTCGTTGCTTTTTAGAATTTTTATCCAAATACAGTGGCCGTATTTGTATTTACACCGATGGTAGTAAGAGCCCCGACGGTGTTGGATGTGCCTTTGTAACTGGCACCGCAACTTCTACTTACGGTTTGCCTAGTTGCACATCTATATATTCTGCCGAGCTATATGCTATTTATCAAGCCCTTCTGTATATTCGACGTCGAAAATTAGGTGACTTCCTTATTCTTAGTGATTCCCTTAGTGCCCTTCAGAGCATTCGTGAGCTGTACAATTACCATCCTTTGGTGCAGCGCATCCAGGACGTTCTCCACATTTTGCACGCTTCTGGTTTTAATGTGGAGTGCGCATGGATTCCTGGACACGTTGGCTTGCCAGGGAATGACACGGCGGATTTGGCAGCGAAATCGGCAGTCACAGCGCCCAGTGTTACGATTACCCATTCAACAGCAGAAGATTTTAGAGTGGCTGTACGGAGAGCCGTTTTTTCGACTTGGCATGCGGAGTGGTCGGCTCTCCGTGGTAATAAGCTGCGAGAGGTGAAGGACCTCCCTGTCAACTGGGTAACCTCCTCTCGTTTATTCCGCCGGGAGGAGGTAGTACTAGCTCGGCTAAGAATTGGCCACTGTATTTTTACTCACAGTTACCTTTTTAAACGTGAACCTGCTCCTGTCTGTGCGCTCTGTGGGGAGGCACAGACAGTTCGTCATGTGTTGCTGGAGTGTGGTCACCTGGCACACATTCGGTCATCTATGGGCATGCCGGCCTCTCTTGCTGAGGTCCTGGCAGATGACCCAAGAGCAGTGGACAGGGTTTTTAAATTTTTAGCAAAAGTTTCTTTTACCTTGACGTTTTAGTGTGATAGCGGTTTTTTAAACTCTTTTGGTTTTAATGTGTTGATTTTAGATGGAGTTTTATATCCAGCTCTGGTTAGAGGGCTGGACGTTTCTGTTACTTCCGTTTCAACTGTGTTAGCTCTTTTATTTGTGTTTACTTTTTTGTTTGGTATTTTCTTACTGGCTATTGCCAAGTTTTAATCATAAGGGCGCTTATGACCTCGGCAGTTGAGCGCCCTTAAACACCATCATCATCAGACAGGAGGTGTCTGTTTTTCTTTTGTTCAAGATATACGTTTTATTTGGGGTGTAAATATCTTTAATATATGGTATTTTAATCAAATTGGTTAGAGCCATTTTTGAGAAAATCAAAATCTTCGAAACTTTTTTCATGTAAATAGTAGTTTGGTGAGGGGGGATTTTTCTCGAAATCTGTGTGTCGCATCTGTGGAAGATACTAAACTTAAATACAAATTTAGTATTTTACCAAATTTTCATTTTTGAGTTATCGTGTCACAGAGACACGGACCTTTTTCTGAAAATACTTTTTTGGATACAGGGGACCCTAAAATGTATTTCCGGTGAAATCTCGGTATCGAATTTTTTGATGAAATGCAATACCTTCTCTGTACACTATGCACATAGTACGTGTAGAGAAAGTAAAAACTTACCACTCAAAAAAGAGGATCTCATTAAAATACACAGTTTATGTCCTGTCCATTTTTGTTTTACCTTCTCTAGCACGTATGTATAATGTACATAGATAACGTAATGTATTCCAACCAAAACTTCGATACAGAGATTTCACCGTAAATGTTTTACGGTCCTCTGAACCCAAATAAAAAACAATCTGATGTGTGTTCCATTCACATGACTTTCTCTATATCTCTGCAATCAATTATTTGTATAAAGCTTATGCTTTATTTACTTCCTGCTAATCGAGAAAAAATTAGCAAAAATAGTCTTATTTCTTGCTTCCTTGTTAAGTAGAAGCGAAATAAGGGAGTACTATAGGTTAAAGTGATACTCAAAAGCTGGTTGCTATGTGACTGAAGTTTCTCTCTTTGTATGGACACGAGTTCGCAAAGTTCTGTATGAGAAAAATATAAGTTTTTATAGCTTAAACCAAAAACAAGGAATATCTCAAAAACAATCAACTCCACGTAAAAAAGGTATACAACATAAAGTGTGTGTTTTAATGTGTTCTACATGTGCTGTGTGGTAAGTATTTATCTCTCTCTCTTACGGTTTAGCACTTATGCAAAATTCTGTAAAATTCACTCAGAATAAAGTAGTCTTCAGAGGCTATTCACAGAAAATTCAAAATATACATTTTATTTGTAAGGTAAATATCTTTAATATACGGTATTTTAATCAATATCGTTAGAGCCATATATGAGAAAATCAAAATTCCATGTCAAGGGTAGTTGGGGGTGGAGCAATTTTCTTGAAAATCTTCGTGTTGCATCTTTGAAAGATACCAAAATCAAATACCAAGTTTGGTATTCAACGGTCTTTTCGTTTTTGAGCTAAGCTGTCCAAAGACACACCAACACAGATACACACACGCGTGCACACACGGAGCTTTTTCTGAAAATGCTTTTTTTGGATTCATGGAGACCCAAAAATGTATTCCCGGTGAAATCTCCGTATCGAATTTTTGGGCAATACAATACCTTCTCTATACACTATGTACATAGTACGTGTAGAAGAAGTACCAATCTGTTGTGTTCCATTTGCATGACTTCCTCTACATTACTGTAACAAATTATTGCTAAAAAGATTGTTCTTCTATACAGTTCAGTCATCGAGATAAACATTAGTCGAAATGTTCTTAAGCACTTGCTTCCTTGTAAGTAGAAGATAAATAAGGGAAAACACTAAGCTAAAAAGGATAGTCAAATCTTTTAAATGCTGGTTCCCATGTAGTTGCAATCCGTTTCTATGCAGGTCCAAGAGTTTATAGCTTTCCGTGTAAGAAAAATTTAACTGTTTTAAAATCTAAAACAAATAACAAGAAATATCTCAGAAATGGTCAACTCCACGAAAAAAAACGTATATGACATAAATTGTGTGTTTTAACGCGATCTACATTTTTTGTGTAACAAGTTTCTCTCTATCTCTTACAGTTTACCAGTTATGCAAAATTCATTCAGAATAAACGTGTCTTCAGAGACTATTCCCAGGAAATTCGAGATATACGTTTTATTTGTCTGTAAATATATTCAATATAAGAGATTTTAATAAAAACCGTTAGAACCATTTTTGAGAAAATCAAAATTTTCGTGATTTTTTTTAATGTAAAGGGTAGTTGAGGGAAGGGGGATTTTCTTGAAAATCTTCGTGTCGCATCCTTGGAAGATACCGAACTTAATTACCAAGTTTGATATTTAATGATCTTTTCGTTTTCTATGCTGCTCACAGACATACATACATACGCGGACATTTTTCTAAAAAATCATTTGTTGGATTCTTGTGGTCTCAAAACATGTATTTCCGTTGAAATCTCGTATCGAATTTTTAAGTGCAAAAGAATACTTTTTATATATTACATAACGTATAGAGAAAGTAAACCTCTTTGTGTTCCACTACATTCACATTTCTCGAGCTATTCTTCAATCCACTTCATGCCAATCTAGATTAGCAAAAGCAGAATTGGTTTAATTACTTGCTTCCTGGTAAGTAGAAGGTAAATAATGGCTAAATCAAATATTTTAAAAGCTGGTCGCTATGTGAAGCAATTGAGGCTCGGTTCTTTTGCATGGTCTCGTTTGAGAAAGTTTAGTTACTTCAATATTGAAACCAATAACAATGAATACTTCGAAAACGTCAACTCTACAAGAACATATTAGACATAAGTTGTGCTTTAACGAAAACTATATTTTTACTTTCTCTATACGCACTATGTACATAGTGTATAGAGAAGGTATTGCATTCCACCCAAAAAATCAATGCCGAGATTTCACCGGAAATATATGTTTTAGGGTCCCCAATATCCAAAAAAAGCATTTTCACAAAAAGGTCCATATGTATGTGTGTGTGTGTGTGTGTGTTTGTGTGTCAGTGTGTCTGTGAACATGATAACTCAAAAACGAAAAGTCTGAAAAATACCAAAGTTGGTATTTAAGTATAGTATCTTCCGGGGACGTGTCACGAAGATCTTGAGAAAACTCCCACAACTACCCTTTACATGGAATTTTTTTCGAACATTTTGATTTTCTCAAAAATGGCTCTAACGATTTTGATTAAAATATCGTATATTAAAGATATTTACCTGACAAATAAAATGTATATCTTGAATTTTCTGGGCAGAGCCTCTGAACAGTAGTTTATTCTGGATGAATTTTACTGAATTTTGAATAACTGCTAAACCGTAAGAGATGGATATAAACTTACTCCACAAAAAATGTAGAGCACCTTAAAACACACAATTTATGTTATGTACCTTTTTTTCGTGGAGTTCATCGTTTTTGAGACATTCCTTATCTTTGGTTTCTGCTATGAAAAACTTATTCTTTTCTCATACAGGAGCTTTTCAACTCCTATCCATACAAACGAAGGAACATCATTGACATAGCAACCAGCTTTTGACTATCACTTTAACCTATGGTACTCCCTTATTTCGCTTCTACTTACAAGGAAGCAAGTGATAAGACTGTTTCTGCTAATTTTTTCTGATTAACATAAAGTAAATGGAAGTATAAGCTTTTTAAGAATTATTTGTTGCAGGGATATGGAGAAAGTCATGTGAATGGTACACATCAGATTTTTTGTGTAGTGAGTTTTATGGTTTAACCATTATCCATCCAGAATAAGCAGCTCTTTAGAGGCTAGTCTCAGAAAATTCAAAATACACATTTTATTTGCAATGTAAATATCTTTAATACACGGTATTTTAATGAAAATCTTTAGAGCCATTTTGAGAAAAACAATTTTTTACTTTCTCTATACGTACTATGTACATAGTGTATAGAGAAGGTATTTCATTCCACCCAAAAATTCGATACCGAGATTTCCCGGAAATACATGTTTTGGGTCCCCCTGAATCCCAATAAAGCATTTCCAGAAAAAGGTCCGTGTGTGTACGTGCGTGCGTGTGTGTATGTGTGTGGACAGCATAGCTCAAAAACGAAAAGACCATTGAATACCAAACTTGGTATCTAAGTTTGGTACCTTCCAAGGATGCGACACGAAGATTTTCAAGAAAATACCCCCACCCCCAACTACCCTTTACATGGAACTTTTTTCAAAAATGTTGATTTTCTTAAAAATGGCTCTAACGATTTTGATTATAATATCGTATATTAAAGATATTTACCTGACAAACTAAATATATATCTTGAATTTTCTGGGAATAGCCTCTGAAGACTACTCTATTCTGTGTCAATTTTACGGAATTTTGCATAACTGCTAAACCGTAAGTAATGGATAAAAACTTACCACAAAAAATATAGAGTACTTTAAAACATACAATTTTGTTATATACATTTTTTTCGTGGAGTTGCTCGTTCTTTACATATTGCATATTATTGGTTTCAGCTTTTAAAAACTTGGAATATGTCAACTCCTGTGCTTACAAACAAGAAACCTCAATCACATAGCAACCATATTTTGACTATCACTTTAACCTACAGTAGTCTATTATTTAATTTTTACTTACAAGGAAGTAAGTAATAAGACTATTTCTGTTAATTTTTTTTCGATTAGCATGAAGTAAATAGAAACAAACGCTTTCTAACAATAACTTGTTACAGAGATGTAGAGAAAGTCATGTGAATGGAACACATCAGATTTTTTTTAAAAATTTGCCATGTAAAGGATAGTTTTGGGTGAGGGAATTCTCATGAAAAGCTTTGTGTCGCATCCTTGACAGATGCTGAACTTAAATACCAAGTTTGATTTTTCGATTTTGAGCTATGCTGTCCACACGGACACGCATACACACACACACGGAGCTTTTTCCAAAAATGGTTTTTTGGACTCAATAGAGCTCAAGACATACTTCCGATGAAATCTCGGATCGAATTTTTGGATGGAATACAATTCTCTCTCTATTCACTATGTGCATTGTACATACAGGCTTGAGAAAGTAAAACTTTTTATTTTCAGGTCTCAGACATGTAGTTCCGATGAAATATCGACATCAAAATGGTGGTGGAATATTAAACTTCCCTACTTGTTATACGGAAAAGAGAAAGCATAATCTTTTCAAGTGAATATTGCAATATACAAGGTATGTACCTAACTCCATAACGAGTAGAGATTGATATTACAGCTTCTGTGTATAGATATCTAGCGCTGGTAGATGCAACAAGATACTTGCAACTCTAGAACTCTAGATGCTCGTATGTCTCAATGTAACAAGAGAACAATAGAAACACGACACTCATAACCCAATGTTTACGCGATTCTACACTCCGCTTGTACTTGAGAAATACATGAAAAAATCTGATGTGTAGCATTCACATGACTTTCTCTATATCCGTGCAACAAATTATTCTTAAAAAGTTTATACTTCTATTTACTTTATGCTATTTACTTTATGCTAATCAGAAAAAATGAGCAGAAATAGCCTTATTACATGCTTCCTTGTAGGTAGAAGTGAAATAAGGGACTACCATAGGTTAAAATGATAGTCAAAAGCTGGTTTCTATGTCAATGAAGTTCCTTTGTTTATATGGACAGGAGTTGACAGATTCCTGTATGAGAAAAGTATAAGTTTTTCAAAGCTGAAACCAAGAAAAAGGAATATCTCAAAAACGATCAACTCCACGAAAAAAAATGTATATAACATAAATTGTGTGTTTTAACGTGCTCTACATTTTTGTGGGTTACATTTTTGTCCATCTAGTACGGTTTAGTAGTTGTGAAAAATTCATCCAGAGTAAAGTAGTCTTCAGAGTCTATTCCCAGAAAATTCAAAATATACATTTTATTTGTCTGGTAAATAACTTTAATGGCTAACGATTTAATCAAAATCGTTAGCCATTTTTTATAAAATCGAAATTTTCGAAAAAGGTTCCATGTAAAGGGTAGTTTGGGGTGGGGGGATTTTTCTCAAAATCTTTGTGTCGCATCCCTAGAAGATACTAAACTTAAATACCAAGTTTGGTATTTTACCGACTCTTCGTTTTTGAGTTATCGTGTTCACAGACACACTGACACACGGACACGGACCTTTTTGTGAAAATGTTTTTTTTTGGATACAGGGGACCCTATAACATATATTTCCGGTGAATATACATTGTACATACGGGGCTAGAGAAAGTAAAAAGTCGATTGGCCGCACACGAATACAATACCGTCTCTATACACTATGTACATAGAACGTGTAGAGAAAGTAAAATCAAATGTGTTCCATACACATGATTTACTCTATATCTCTTATACAAATTATTGTTAGAGAAGCTTTGCAGTCAGCTGTATGCTGTCAATTCACGAAGCGTAATCATAAGGAAGCAGAGATGTTTGTTATTGTAACATAAGCTGTTTGCTGACCTGTTTATCAAGGGTAGACTAGCTCACTGTAACTTCTATAAAGATCATTCGTCTAGAAGGAGCGAGCAGCCTATAACCTGTGTATTCTCTAAACGTTATCATAAGGAAGCAGAGCTGTTTGTTATTGTAACATAAACTGTTTGCTGACCTGTTTATCAAGGGTAGACTAGCTCACTGTATCTTCTATAAAGATCATTCGTCTAGAAGGAGCGAGCAGCCTATAACCTGTGTATTCTCTAAACGTTATCATAAGGAAGCAGAGCTGTTTGTTATTGTAACATAAACTGTTTGCTGACCTGTTTATAAGGGTAGGCTAGCTCACTGTATCTTCCATAAAGATTATTCGTCTAGAAGGAGCGAGCAGCCTATAACCTGTGTATTCTCTAAACGTTATCATAAGGAAGCAGAGCTGTTTGTTATTGTAACATAAACTGTTTGCTGACCTGTTTATAAGGGTAGGCTAGCTCACTGTATCTTCCATAAAGATTATTCGTCTAGAAGGAACGAGCAGCCTATAACCTGTGTATTCTCTAAACGTAATCATAAGGAAGCAGAGCTGTTTGTTATTGTAACATAAACTGACCTGTTTATCAAGGGCAGGCTAGCTCACTGTATCTTCTATAAAGATCATTCGTCTAGAAGGAGCGAGCAGCCTATAACCTGTGTATTCTCTAAACGTTATCATAAGGAAGCAGAGCTGTTTGTTATTGTAACATAAACTGTTTGCTGACCTGTTTATAAGGGTAGGCTAGCTCACTGTATCTTCCATAAAGATTATTCGTCTAGAAGGAGCGAGCAGCCTATAACCTGTGTATTCTCTAAACGTAATCATAAGGAAGCAGAGCTGTTTGTTATTGTAACATAAACTGACCTGTTTATCAAGGGCAGGCTAGCTCACTGTATCTTCTATAAAGATCATTCGTCTAGAAGGAGCGAGCAGCCTATAACCTGTGTATTCTCTAAACGTTATCATAAGGAAGCAGAGCTGTTTGTTATTGTAACATAAACTGTTTGCTGACCTGTTTATAAGGGTAGGCTAGCTCACTGCATCTTCACTAAAGTTCATTCGACCAGAAGGAACGAGCAGCCTGTACTTAAACTTTTCCCAAACAGCAAATGGTCATCTGTTTCATATATCTTTTATTTTACTCCTTGCAATGGAAAGAGAACAAATGTCAGCAATAGCAAAGAGATAGCATTTAAAATATTTGACTATTTATAAGGGTCTAAGTAACAAGACCAATTCAGGTAGCGTTTAACTTTATTATATAAGAATAATTTTCTTTTGTAAGTATAGTTTGTTTGAAGAACAGATACAGTAAGATGTGTGAATGGATCATACCAGATTTTTATTTTCTCTCTGCGTACTATGCACATAGTGTATACAGAAGGTATTGTATTGCGCCCAAAAATTCAATACCGAGATTTCGCCGGAAATACATGTTTTAGGACCCCCTGAATCCAGAAAAAGCATTTTAAGAAAAATGTCCTTGTGTGTCTGTGGGCAGCATAGCTCGAAAACTTGATATTTAAGTTCAGTATCTTCAGAGGATACGACACAAAGATTTTCAAAAAAAAAAAAAAGACACCCTCAACTATCCTTTACATGGAAAATTTTCGAAAATGTTAATATTCTAAAATGATTCTAGCGATTTTAATTAAAATCTGTAATATTTAAGATATTTACATAAAAAATAAAACGTATATCTTGAAATTTCTGGCCTCTGAAGACCCCTTTGTTCTGGAGGAATTTTTCTGAATTTCGTCTGACTGGTAAACCGTGACAGATAGACCAAAAATAACCACACAAAAAATATAGATCTACTTAAAAACACAAAATGTTTTCGTTGAGTTGGACGTTTTCGAGATATTCCTTGTTTCAGTTTTAAAATATTTTTTTTTCACACGGGAGTTTGTTAACTGCTGGCCACGCAAAGGAATGGATAGCAATCACATGTTGAGACATTTGACTGTCGGTTTAGCCTATTTCCCTTTCGCTTATAAGGAACTAAGTAATACGACCATTTCTGCTAATGTTTATCTCGATTAGCATGAAGTAAATGGGAAAAAAGTCTGATGTGTTTCATTAACTAGACTTCGTCTACATCTCTGCAACAAATTATTGTTAAAAAGCTTATGCTTCTATTTACTTCACGCTAATTGAGAAAAAATTAGCAGAAATAGTCTTATTACTTGTTTCCTTGTAACTAGAAGCGAAATAAGGGAGTACCACAGGTTAAAGTGATAGTCAAGACCTGGTTGCTATGTGACCGAAGTTTCTTTATTTGTATGGAAAGAAATTGACAAATTCCTGTATGAGAAAAGCATACATTTTTCAAAGCTGAAACCAAAAGCAAGGAATATCGAAAAAACGATAAACTCCACGAAAAAAAATGTATGTGACAAATTGTGTTTTTTAACGTGCTCTACATTTTTGTGTGGTAAGTTTTTGTCCATCTCTTACGGTTTAGCAGTTAAGCGAAATTCCGTAAAATTCCAGTATAAGTAGTTTTCAGAGGCTATTCCCAGAAAATTCATGAGTATCATTTTGTCAAATAATATCTTTAATATTTCACATTTTAATCAAAATCCTTACAGCCATTTTTAAGGAAATCAAAATTTTCGAAAAATGTTCCAATAAAGTGTAGTTGGGTGTGGGGGATTTTCTTGAAAATCTTCGTGTCGCATCCTTGGAAGATACCAAACTTAAATACCAAGTTTGGTTTTTAACGGTCTTTTCGTTTTTGAGCTATGATGTGCACACACACACACAGACACACACACACACACACGCGCGCGCGCGCGCACGGACCTTTTTTTTAAAAATGCTTTTTTTGGATTCAGGGGGACCCAAAACACACATTTCCGGTGAAATCTCGATATCGAATTTTTGGGTGCAATACAATACCTTCTCTATACACTATGTATATAGTACGTGTAGAGAAAGTAAAAACACCCCCAACTACCCCTTACATGGAAAAAATGTTGATATTCTAAAATGACTCTATTTTAATTAAAATCTCTTACATTTAAGATATTTATATGGCTAATAAAATGTATACATTGATTTTTCTGGAAATAGGCTGTAAAGAAACATATTTTTATTCTGAATGAATTTTGCTGAATTTCACGTAAGAGATGGACAAAAACTTACAGCACAAAAATCAAGATATCGTTAAAATACACAAATTATGTCATATGTTTTTTTCGTAAAGTTGAGTATTTCTGAAATATTCCTTGTTATTGGTTTCAGTTTTAAAATATTTTTCTCAGATGGGAACTTGTCAACACTTGGCCACGCATAGAACTGGATTTCAATCCCATAGCAACCATATTTTAAAACATTTGACTGTCGGTTTAGTCTAGTGTATTCCCTTATTTCCCTTCTACTTACAAGGAAGCAAGTAATAAGACTATTTCTGCTATTTTTTTTCTCGATTAGCATGAAGTAAATAGAAGCATATGCTTTTTAAGATTAACTTGTTACAGAGATATAGAAAAAGTTATGTTTCTTGTGTTTGGTGCGTTAGAGTGTACCTCTTCGATAAAAGATAAAGTGTGTATCAACCTTTCTGTAATGTTAGTAAATTAAAAGCTAGGTTCAAGTATTTGCTGTTCCGTAAAGTAGGCTACAGGTGAAAAGCGCTACACCCTCTGCCAGAGGACCGTCATGCTCAGGGAAACAAATGCCGAGCGATTAGGATTTCCACATATCTCCCCTCTGCAGCATTTCATTTGCATCCCGCAATTGCAGGGGTACCACTACTCAAAGGCGGAAGTTAATATTGGCCTGACTGCCAATACCAGCCCCCACTTTTCTCAAGATAGCATCCATCAAGGGACTAACAAGCATAATGCTATGGGAGCTCAACGTAAATCCTATGTGCTCCATTCACATGACTTTCTCTACCTATTTCACAAACACTATTCTTACATAAGAGTATTCTTCTATCTATATCATGCTAATCAAGATAAATATTATCAGAATTTATGTTATCACTTGCTTTCTTGTAAGTAGAAGGGAAAATATGGAATACACTAGGCTAAAGCAATGGTCAAATGTGCTAAAATCTGGTAACTTTGTAAACATGTTCAAATTTGGTTCTCTTTGCATGACCAGCTGTAAAACAAAAGATATAATGAGCCCGCCGGGGTAGTGTGGTGGTAGCGCGTCTGCCTCACATCCAACAGGTCGTGAGTTCGAATCTCGCTTAGGGTGAGTTACTCGGGTAAGGTTTTTTTTCGGGGTTTTCTCCTATCCTGAGAAGACTAAAGTCGAGTAACTTTAAGCATCATGGACCCCGAGATTATTTGAGCATCATTTCACCAATTTCATTCATCGTCCGATATGACCAACCAGGTTAAAGGACATTAAGCTAAAAAAAAAAAGGAGAGAGACTACGGTAAATGAAGTTTAAGGGCGCTCAATACCTGGGCCATAGCCGCCCATCATATATCCAAGGTCAAGGGTTACAACCCGGCAGAGCACGATGGATTTTTTCAGGCGTAAAAATCCTTATCATGGCTTACTTCGGAAGGGTAGTAAATCCGTTGATTCCGTGTCGTAGATTTATGGCACGTAAAAGAACCTCAAGCCTTATAAAGAGGCTTCTGAGCAAAATTAAGCGGTCTTTCACGCCCAGTATAGAATGTAACGCTAAGAACCACAGCAGCTAAAGAGCGTCCATAAATAAAACTCCATTTCCATTTTTATGGATCTTAAGCGAAAAAATCTGATGTGCTACAATCACATGACTTTCTCTAGCTACTCTACAAACAAACTTCTTACAAAAGATATTTCTTTCAACACTACGCTAATCGAGATAAATATTAGCAGAATTTTATTACTTAGTTCCTTATAAGTAGTCTGGTACTAAAGAATTGCAGTGGGCTAAAGTGATAGTCAAATGTTTTAAAAACTGTCGTTATGCAATTGTCATTGCAAATCGCTTCTTTGTTTGGCCAGGAGTAGAATAAAAGAAAAACGGACACTTCCGTCTGAGAAAAGTTTAAGTACTGCACAACTGAAACTAATAAGAAGGAATACCTCGACAAATTGTGTTTTTTAACGTGCTCTACATTTTTGTGTGGTAAGTTTTTGTCCATCTCTTACGGTTTAGCAGTTAAGCGAAATTCCGTAAAATTCCAGTATAAGTAGTTTTCAGAGGCTATTCCCAGAAAATTCATGAGTATCATTTTGTCAAATAATATCTTTAATATTTCACATTTTAATCAAAATCCTTACAGCCATTTTTAAGGAAATCAAAATTTTCGAAAAATGTTCCAATAAAGTGTAGTTCGAAAAAAATGTATATGACATAACTTGTGTATTTTAACAAGATCTACATTTTTTTTAAAGTAAGTTTTTGTCTATCTCTTACGGTTTACTAGTTATGTAAAATTCAGCAATATTCATGCGGAGTATACAGGTCTTTAGAAGTTATTCCCAGATAATTCAAGATATACATTTTATTTGTGATAGAAATTGCTTTAATGTGTGGTATTTTAATCAAAATCGTTAGAGCTATTTTTAATAAAAACAAAATTTTCGAAATTTTTTCCATGTAAAGGGTAGTTAGGGTCGGGGTATTTTCACACACACACACACACACACACACACACACACGCACAGACCTGTTTCTGAAAATGCTTTTTTTGGACTCAGGAGTCCTAAAGCATATATTTCCGGTGAACTCTCGATATCGAGTTTTTGGATGGAATACATTACTTTTCTATCCCTATGTACATTGTACATACAGGGCTAGAGAAAGTAAAAAAAGAGAAATGAATCTAAAGATAACTTTCCTGTTTAAGAAAAGTTGAAGTAGTTAAAATTGAAATCAAAACAAAGAATATCTCGGAAACAGTTAATTGTGTTGTAAGTTTTTGTCTCCCTCTGACGGTTTACCAAGTGTGTAAATTTATTCAAAATGAAGAATATTGGACTAATCCTTACCTCTATTTATATGGAATTTCGTGTCGCATCCCTGGAAGAAACTAAACATAAATACCAAGTTTGGTTTAAAACGGTCTTTTCGTTTTTGAGCTATGCTGCCCACAGACACACATGGATATTTTTCTAAAAATCTGATGTGTTCCATTCACATGGCTTTCTTTACATCTCTGCAACAAATTATTGTTAAAAAGTATATGCCTCTATTTTCTTCATGATAATCGAGAAAAAAAATAACAGAAATATTCTTATTACTTGCTTCCTTATAAGTAGGGGCGAAATAAGGGAGTGCAAGTGAGAGCAAAAACTGGTTGCTATGTGACAGATGTTCCTTTGTTTATATGGACACGAGTTGACAAATTTCTGTATGAGAAAAGTACAAGTTTTTCAAATCTGATACCAAAAACAAGGAATGTCTAAAAAAAAAGATCAACTGTACGAAAAAAATGTATATAACATAAATTGTGTGTTTTAATGTGCTCTACATTTCTTGTTTGGTACGTTTTTGTCTATCTCTCAGGGTTTACCAGTGACACAAAATTCCGTAAAATTCATCCAGAATAAAATAGTCTTCAGAGGCTATTCCCAGAAAATTCAAGATATATATATTATTTGACAGGTATATATCTTTAATATACGATATTTTAATCAAAATCGTTAAGAGCCATTTTTTAGAAAATCAAAATTCTCGAAAATGTTTCCATGTAAAGGGTAGTTGTGTGTGGGGGGATTGTCTTGAAAATCTTCGTGTCGCATCCTTGGAAGATACTAAACCTAAATACCAAGTTTGGTTTTTAACGGACTTTTCGTTTTTGAGTTATGTTGTCCATAGACACACACGCGCGCACGCCTTTTTGTAAAAATGCTTTTTTTTTGTATTCAGGGGGTCCCAAAACATGTATTTCCAATGAAATCTCGGTATCGAATTTTTTGGTGGAATACAATACTTCCTCTATACACTATATACATAGTACGAGTAGAGAAAGTAAAAATGCTTTTTTGGATTCATGGGGTCTCAAAACATATATTTCCGGTGAATTCTCGGTATAGAATTTTTGGGTGCAATGCAATAACCTCTCTATACACTATGTACATAGTACGTGTAGAGAAAGTAAAAAAATCTGCTGTGTTACACTCACATGACTTTTTCTATATATCTGCAACAAATTATTGTTAAAAAGGTTTTGCTTCTATTCACTTCATACTAAGCGAGAAAAAAAATCAGCTGAAATAGTCCTATTACTTGCTTCCTTGTAAATAGAAGCGAAATAAGGGAGTACCATAGGTTAAAATGATAGTCAATAGCTGATTGCTTTGTGACTAAAGTTCCTTTGTTTGTATGGACACGAGTTCACAAATTCATGTACGAGAAAATTAAGGTATTTTAAAGCTGAAACCAATAACAAGGAATATCTCAAAAACAAACAACTCCACGAAAAAATGTATATAACATAAATTGTGTGTTTTTATGTCCTCTACATTTTCTGCATTGTAAGTTTTTGCCCATCTCTTACGGTTTAGCAGTTATGCAAAATTCCGTAAAATGTATCCAGACTAAAGTAGCCTTCAGAGGCTATTCCCAGAAAATCCAAGATATACACTATATTTGTCATGTAAATATCTTTAATATACGTTATTTTAATCAAAATCGTTAAAGCCTTTTGAGAAAACCAAAATATTCGAAAATTTCCCCCCGTAAAGTATAGTTGGGGTGGGGGGGATTTTCTTGATAAGCTTTATGTCGCATCCTTGGGGGATACTGAACTTAAATGCCAATTTTGGTATTTAACGGAATTTTCTTTTTTGAGCTAAACCGTCCACACACACGGATACTTTTCCAAAACTTCAGGTCTCAAAACATATATTTCCGATGAAATCTCGGTATCGAATTTTTAGGTGCAATACAATACCTTTTCTATACACTATGTATATAGTACGTGTAGAGAAAGTAAAAAGCATCAACTTTCGCCTACAGTACTGGTTTGACGGCCCAAAGCTGTGATGTCATACATCTATTGCAAGGCTTTCTCTTTAGGTGGTGTAACCTATGCTTAAAGCACAGAACACCGAACTTCCGCAAGTATATATTTTGTTCAAGACTTACAACTAATTCTCAAACGCTGACTCTTGCTCTAGAGCGAGGTAAGGACAAGACGACGTGTGGGAGAAGGGCTGAGCTCTAAGTGGGGGAGGGGGGTTAAATCCCTCACATTGCTGACATTCTTGCTTGTCATCTGAAGGCGTTTGTGTCGACAATAACGCGACTTTCTCCCCTGGAATCGGAAACTTGTTGTCACGGTGGATTCAAATACCAAGTGAAGGCAATAACGCGCCACGCGCTTCCTCCGCAGGAACGAAAACCTCTGCGCAACGCGACACCTAGCGGCGTTCTGATCCCTGTACGTGGTTCTCTCATACACTTCTGTGCAGTGATTGTTGCTATACAAGAACACAAGAGCATGTGAATACCCCAAATGCTGACACCTGGTGGAACTACATTAATTTAAACCAGTGATAAATCTCGGTATTTGGAACACATTTTATATCTCACGTTTTTGTCTGTCGCCATTTCCTACGGAGTTTTGTCGAAAACAAGAGACAGACAAGCTGGCAACCTGTAGTTTGTGTGGGGGTCACACCACAGCAGTGTAGGTCTATAAGAATACCAGCTGCACTTGTTATCTTCCAAAACATTATACCACCCTGCGTCGTGTATGCAAGCGACCGACGTGTTTACATACAGAAAGCCTGTTCAGAAACCTCACCAATCTCAACGCAATGTTGTCGAGTTCCTTCACATCTGAAAATCTGCTCGGATTAATTTTTCGAAACCATGTGTGATCTCCCATAATTCCTACCAAAACTGTAAGAAATACGTTACTCTACACATTTTACAAACAACAAACTATTATCTTCATACATTCTTGTGAAATTACACATCCCGTTTGGCCGAAAACCCATTTATTACTTTCTCTACACGTACTATGTGCATGTGCATAGAGAAGGTATTGTAATGCACCCAAAAATTCGATACCGAGATTTCACCGGAAATATATGTTTTGAGACTCCCTAAATAAAAAAAAAAAGCATTTTTAGAAAAATGTCTGTCCGTGTGTGTGTGTCTGTGTGTATGTCTGTCTGTGGGCAGCATAGCTCAAAAACGAAAAGAAAGTTAAATACCAAACTTGGTGTTTAAGTTTGGTATCTTCCGAGGATGCGACACAAAGATTTTCAAGAAAGCCTCCCACCCCAACTACCCTTTAAAATGAAAAAGTTTCGAAAATGTTTTTGTTCTTAAAAATGGCTCTAACGATTATGATTAAAATACCACATTTTAAAACCATTTCCAACACAAATAAAGTATATATCTTGAGTTTTTTGGGAATAGCCTCTGAAGACTACTTTATTCTGGATGACTTTTACCGAATTTTGCATAACTGCCAAACTGCAAGAGATGGAGAAAAACTTACCACACAAAAATGTATAGAACATGCTAAAACATACAATTTATGTCATATATAGGTTTTTTTTTTTTTTTTTTTTTTTTTTTTTTTTTTTTTTTTTTTTGGTGGAGTTGATTGTTTTTGAGATATTTCTTGTTTTTATTTTCGGCTTTGAAGAACTTATACTTTTCTCATATAGGAATTTCTCAAATCCTGTCCATACAAACAAAGGAACTTCAGTCATATAGCAACAAGCTTTTGACTATCACTTTAACTATGGTACTCCCTTATTTCGCTTCTACTTGCAAGGAAGCAAGTAATAATACTATTTCTGTTAATTTTTTCGCGAATAGCATGAAGTAAATAAAAGCACTTACAAAAAGATAGAAAAACAAATTATTTTTGGTAATTCTTTTTACTTTCTCTAGTCCCATATGTACGATGTACATAGGGATAGAGAAGTATTGCAATCCACCCAAAAATTCGATACCGAGATTTCACCGGAAATACATGTTTTAGGACCTCCTGTATCCAAAAATAGCATTTTGAGAAAAAGGTCCGTGTGTGTGTGTGTGTGTGTGTGTGTGTGTGTGTGTCCATGTGTCCGTGTGTCTGTGAACACGATAACTCAAAAACGAAAAGTAGCTAAGATACCAAACTTGGTATATAAGTTTAGTATCTTCCAGGGATGAGACACGAAGATTTTGAGAAAAATCCCCCAACCCCAAACTACCCTTTACATGGAACTTTTTTTGAAAATTTTGATTTTCTAAAAAATGGCTCTAACGATTTTGATTAAAATATCGTATATTAAAGATATTTACCTGTCAAATAAAATGTATATTTTGAATCTTCTGGGAATAGCCTCTGAAGACTACTTTATTCTCGGTCAATTTTACGGAATTTTGCATAACTACTAAAGTGTAAGATATGGACAAAAACTTACCACACAACAAATGTAGAGCACCTTAAAACACACAATTTAAGTTATGTACATTTTTTTCGTGGAGTTGATTGTTTTTGAGATATTCGCTGTTGTTTTTTGTGAACTCGTGTCCATACATACAAACAAAGGAACTTCAGTCACATAGCAACCAGCTTTTGACTATCACTTTGATCTATAGTACTCTCTTATTTCGCTTCTACTTACAAGGAAGCAAGTAAGACTATTTATGCTAATTTTTGCTCCATTAGATGAAGTAAATAGAATAATTTGTTGCAGTGATATAGAGAAAGTCGTGTGAATGGAACACATCAGTTTTTTGTTTGTTTTTTTTATGCAGAACACTGTACCGTATGATATGCATGTGTGCTCTTCTATTTCGCGGACTTTTGATTCGTCGATCACTCAAAACTATATCCTGGATTTTGTCAATCGTTTCGGAGGAAGTCGCTTGTACTGGACGTCCGGAGCGACGTTCATCATTTGTGGATGTACGGCCACGTTTACATTCACTTATCCAATTGTAAATTGTTGCAAACGCAGAAACAGATGTGCCATGAACTTCATCCAACTCCGCTTTTATCTCTTTTGGTGTTCAGCCTTTTAAATAGAAGTGTTTAATCACCGCAAGAAACTTGCTTTTTTTCATCTTTATAGAGAAGCATTAGATTGTTGGTTCAATCTTCTATAGCAATGAAACCACGTGATGGATATAGCTGAAACTGTAACTGCCATCTAGTGAGAGACGACGGTTACTAAATGCAATTTTTACTTTCTCTAGCCCCGTATGTACAATGCACATAAGTATAGAGAAGTATTGCATTCCACCCAAAAATTCGATTTCGAGATTTCACCGGAAATACATGTTTTAGGACCCCCTGAATCCAAAAAAAGCATTTCCAGAAAAAGGTCCGTGTGTGTGTGTCCGTGTGTACGTGTGTCTGTGAACACGATAACTCAAAAACGAAAAGGAGCTAAAATACCAAACTTAGCAATTAAGTTCAGTATCTTCCAAGGATGCGACACGAAGATTTTGAGAAAAATCCCCCCACCCCAACTACCCTTTACATGGAACTTTTTTCAAAAATGTTGATTTTCCTAAAAATGGCTCTAACGATTTTGATTAAAATATCGTATATTAAAGATATTTACCTGACAAATAAAATGTATATCTTAAATTTCTGGATGAATTTTGCTTAATTTGGCATAACTAATAAACCATAAGAGATAGATAAAAACTTACTGTACAAAAAATGTAGGCCTTGTTAAAATACACAATTTACGTCATATACATTTTTTTCGTGGAGCTTACCGTTTTCGAGGTATTCATTGTTATTAGTTTCAGTTGTGAAGTACTTATACTTTCTTCAGACGGGAGTGTCCGTTTTTCTTTTGTTCTACTCCTGGCCAAGAAAAGAAGCGATTTGTGATGACAATCGCATAACGACAGCTTTTAAAACATTGACTATTGGTTTAGCCTAGTATATTCCCTTATTTTCTTCCTACTTATATGGAACTAAGTAATAAGAACATTGTTCTGAATACCTCGATTAACAAGGTGCAGAAAGAAGAATAATCTTATGTAAGAAGTCTGTAGAACGACTAGAGAAAGTCATGTAAGTGTAACACATCAGTGTAATTTCTTGGATTATTTCTAAGGACTTATTGAACGCCCCATGCTATACATTTTGTTGTGTAGCTAGCCGCTTTCGAGATATTCATTGTTATTGGTTCCAATGTTTAAAAACTTATGCTTTTCTCAAAAAGAAGTCACCTGTATTACAGAGAAGGTTTTTCATTCCACTCAAAAATTCGATTTCACCGGAAATACACGTTTTAGCGTCTCTTGTATCCCAAAAAAAATTAGAAAAAGGTTCATGTGTGTGTCCGTATGTAGTGTTCCCATGTGTCTGAACACGATAACTCAAAAACGAAAATTCCGTAAAATACCATAAAGATATTTAAGTATCTTATAGAATTCGACACGAAAATTTTTTACATGGAAAATTTTTGATTTTCTCAAAAATGGCACTAACGTTTTTGATTAAAATACCGTATATTAAATATATTTACATGTAAAATAAAATGCATATCTTTATTTTCTGGGAATAGCCTCCGAAGATCTCTTTATTCTGTATGATTTTTGCTGGATTTTGCATAACTGATAAACAGTAAGGGATAAACAAAAAATTACTCCACAAATATGTAGATCACGTTTAAACACAAATTATATGTATTCGTGGAGTAGACCATTTTTGAGATATTCTTTGTTATTGATTTCAGTTTTAGAAACTTAAAAAGTTTCACATTTGAGAATTTGTAAACTCCTGGCAATGTAAATAAACGCATTTCAGACACATATCAACCAGCTTTTAATAGCGTTGCATACTAAGAATTGTAAGTTATACCTATCAGGTCCAGAATGCATATGGGAATACTAGGCTCGCAATCGAGATCTGATAAATAACTTAAAATTCGTGGTTAGCCAATTACTTTTTAAAAAAAAATCTGATGTGTACCATTCACATGACTTTCTCTATATCCCTGCAACAAATAATTCTTAAAAAGCTTATACTTCTATTTACTCTATGCTAATCAGAAAAAAATAGCAGAAATAGTCTTATTACTTGCTTCTTTGTAAGTAGAAGCGAAATAAGGGACTACCATAGGTTAAAGTGATAGTCAAAAGCTGGTTGATATGTCAATGAAGTTCCTTTGTTTATATGGATAGGAGTATATAACATAAATTGTTTTAACGTGCTCTACATTTTATGTGTAGTAAGTTTTTGTCCATCTCTTACGGTTTACAGCTATTCAAAATTCAGTAAAATTCATCCAGAATAACCTATTCTTCAGAGGCTATTTCCAGAATATTCAAGATATACTTTTTGTTTGTCAGGTAAATATCTTTAATATACGAAATTTTAATCAAAATCGTAGGACCATTTTTGAGAAAATCAAAAATTTCGAAAAAAGTTCTATGTAATGGGTATTTAGGTGTGGGGGGATTTTTCTCAAAATCTTCGTTTCCCATCCCTGGCAGTTGCTAAACTTAAATACCAAGTTTGGTATTTTACCGACTTTTTGTTTTTGTGTTATCGTGTTCACAGACACACTGACACCCTGACACACGGATATACACGGACACACGGATATACACGGACACACGGACACACACGGACCTTTTTGTGAAAATACATGTTTTGGATATTGGGGACCCTAAAACATATATTTCGGTGAAATCTCGGTATCGAATTTTTGGGTGGAGTGCAATACCTTTTCTATGCACTATGTACATAGTGCGTATAGAGAAAGTAAAAAAAAAACTGTAAAAGAACAATAACCAAATTGCTTTTCAGTATTTTATCGAGCATTAAAAAACAATGAATTCTCAATAGGATCAAATTAAAGGATACGACTAAATTATATGGAACAAAGCGTTGTTATACACTCTTTTGTTAATGAATTTTGCTACAGATGTTTTACTTGAAGTAGCACATGTCTTGAGTGATACGTCATTTCCTAATTGTACTGTAAGTATTAATGACCTGTCAAACTCTTACTGTAAGTACTTACAGTGCTTATTGTCTTGGCAATTAATAAATGAATTGTAAATTTAGATTACATTACCAAATATGTAATTCATATCAAGTATTTCAAAAAAGATTTTACTAACGTTCTAGCCTGTGCATTGACTCATTTTCCCTGCTTACAAGAAAGCATTTTACTAATGTTTATCTCGATATCACGGTGTGGATAGAATAGTAATGTTTTAACAATAATTTCTTACAAAGGCGTAGAGTAGGTCATTTGAATGGAATATCAGGAATTTTGTGTTCAGGCTGTGTAAACTCTTAGCTAGTTATCACTGCCCAAACGGGATTCTCTGGATGTTAACAAGGAATGACTTGACACTAATGCCCCCTATGAGGTACTTGTCACTCACGAAAAGCTCTTATCAGGGTTTAATATTTCAGTGGATTCTGTAACGCGTTCCCTTCGCACCAGACACGTGGTCTGCGAGGGGAACATCTATTGAGCACTAAGTGAGCTATCGAAGCTGATCGCATTAACTGTAAGAAGCAGCCACTAGAATGCGGTGCATCATCTAGCTTGCGTGACGTATGCACACGTTGTTCAAATGTAAGACTTAAATTTCAAGAAAAATCACAAAATTATAGAATTTTTTATTTTAATTCCATAAAATAATTTAAATATTCCTGATATAAAAAGTCCACTTAGGCACCAGGTGTCATTTTAAATCCCAAAACTTTACTGAACTGGCAACAAAAATTTCATTCCCACCAAACAAAATAAAAAAATCTGATGTGTTGCATTCACATGACTTTCTCCACATCTCTGCAACAAATTATTCTATTTACTTCTTCTAATGGAGCAAAAATTAGCAGAAATATTCTTATTACTTGCTTCCTTGTTAGTAGAAGCGAAGTAAGGGCGTACCATAGATTAAAGTGATAGTCAAAAGCTAGTTGCTATGTGACTGAAGTTCCTTTGTTTGTATGGACACGAGTTCACAAAGTCCTGTATGAGATATAGCTGAAACCAAAAACAAGGAATATCTCAAAAACAATCAATTCCACGAAAAAAATGTACATAACATATACTGTGTGTTTTAATGTGCTCTACATTTGTTGTGTGGTTTTTGTCCGTCTCTTACGGTTTAGCAGTTATGCAAAATTCCGTAAAATTCATCCAGAATAAACCACTCTTCAGAGGCTATTCCTAGAAAATTCAAGATATACATTTTATTTGTCAGGTAAATATGTTTAATATAAGAAATTTTAATCAAAATCGTTAGAGCCATTTTTTAGAATATCAAATTTTTCGAAAACAGTTCCATATAAGGGTAGTTGGGGATGGGGGATTTTTCTCAAAATCTTCGTGTCGCATCCCTGGAAGATACTAAACATAAATACCAAGTTTGGTATTTTACCGTTTTTTCGTTTTTCAGTTATCGTGTTCAAAGACACACGGACACACACACACACACACACACACGGACCTTTTTGTGAAAACACTTTTTTTGGATATTGGGGACCCTAAAACATATATTTCCGGTGAAATCTCGGTATCGAATTTTTGGGTGGAGTGCAATACTTTCTCTATATACTGTGTGCATAGTGCATCTAGAGAAAGTTAAAATAGCATTTTTAGAAAAATGTCCGTGTGTGTGTCTGTGGGCAACATAGCCCAAAAACGGAAAGACCGTTAAATACCAAACTTGGTATTTAAGTTCAGTATCTTCTAAGGATACGACACGAAGATTTTCAAGAAAATCCCCGCACCTCAAACTACCCTTCACATGGAACTTTTTTTCGTAAATTTTTATTTTCTCAAAAATGGCTCTTAACGATTTTGATTAAAATACCGAATGTTTAAGATATTTACCTGAACAACAAAATGTATATCTTGAATTTTTGGGGAACAGCCTCTGATGACTACTTTATATTGGATGAATTTTACGGAATTGTGTATAACTGGTAGACCGTAAGAGATAGACAAACGCTAGCCTCACAATAATTGTAGAGCACATTAAAACACATAATTTATGTCATATACATTTTTTTCGTGGAGTTGATCGTTTTTTAGATCCTTCAGGTTGGTTCCAGCCTTGAAAAACTTATACTTTTCTCATACAGGAAATTGTCAACTCCTATCCATACAAGCAAAGGAACTTCAGTCACATAGCAACCAGCTTTTGACTATCACTTTAACCTATGGTAGTCCCTTATTTGGCGTGTATTTACAAGGAAGCAAGCAATAAGACTTTTTCTGCTAATTTTTCTCGGTTATAATGAAATAAATAGAAGCATAAGTTTTTTAACAATAATTTGTTACAAAGATGTAGAGAAAGTTATGGGAATGGAGCACATCAGATTTTTTCTACCAATTCTTCAGAATATTTATCTAAAAATCTGATGTGCTCCATTCATATGACTTTCTTATATCCCAGTAACAAATTATTGTTAATAAGCTTATTTAATGTTAAAGCGAGCAGAAAAAGTTTTATTACTTAATTCCTTTATAAGTAGGAGGGAAATAAGGGAGTACACTACACTAAATCGACAGTCAAATGTTTTAAAATGTGGTTGCTATGGGATTGAAATCCGTTTCTTTGCGTGTTCCAGAGTTGACAAGTTCCTGTATGAGAAAAGTACAATTTCGAGGGCTGTTTTTTTTTTCCTCCCCAACATCCGATAGGCTTTAAATAAAAGACAAGTTCATAGAAAGCAATTATTTTATTACTAAACGTTTTGTACACTTATGGTTACTTTTTAACATAATCACCGAAAAGATTGAGACATTTATCGTACCTGTGCACAAGCTCTGCAATACCCACTTCAAAAATCTGATGTGTTCCATTCACATGACATTCTCTATATCTCTGCAACCAATTATTGTTAAAAAGCTTATACTCCTATTTACTTCATACTAATCGAGAAACAATCAGCTTATTACTTGCTTCCTTGAAAGTAGAAGCGAAATAAGGGAGTACTAGTTAAACTGGTAGTCAAAAGTTGGTTGCTATGTGACTGGAGATCCTTTGTTTGTATTGACAGGAGTTGACAAATACCTGTATGAGATAATTATGTTTTTTGAAGCTGAATCCAAAAACAACAATTGTCTAAAAGCGATCAACTCCACGAAAAAAATGTATATAACATAAACTGTGTGTTTTAAGGTTCTATACATTTTTTGTGTTGAAGTTTTTGTCCATCTCTTACGGTTTAGCAGTTATGCCAAATTCCGTAAAATTCCTCCAGGATAAAGTAGTCTTTAGAGGCTATTCCCAGAAAATTCAAGATATACATTTTATTTTTCAGGTAAATATATTTAATATACTAAATTTTAAACAAAATCGTTAGAGCCATTTTTGAGAAAATCAGACCATTCGAACAAAGTTCCATGTAAAGGGTAGTTTGGGGTGGGGATATTTTTCTTTAAATCTTCGTGTCTCATCCCTGGAAGATACTAAATTTAAATACCAACTTTGGTATTTTACCGACTTTGCGTTTTTGAGCTATCGTGTTCACGGACACACACACACGGACCTTTTTCTCAAAATGCTTCTTTGGATACAGGTGACCCTAAAACACATATTTCCGGTGAAATCTCGGTATCGAATTTTTGGGTGGAGTGCAATATCTTCTCTATGCACTATGTACATAGTACATATAACAGAGAAAGTAGAAACTGTTGCCGTCATTGATTTCAAATTAGCATTGACGCTGTTTTGAAGATCTTCGTTGGTTTGAAAGTGCTGCCCTCCTACCCACGTCTTCAGTTCAGGGAAAAGGTGAAAATCGCTGTGTGCCGGTCAGGACTGTGCGGCGGATGATCGAAAGTGTCCCATTGAAATTGTTCAAGGAGCCGATGGGTTGTGCCAGCAGTGTGTGGACGAGCGTTGTCATGGATCAACACAATTCCTGAAGTCAGCATTCCTCTTCGTTTGTTTTGAATGGCTTTCCGCAAACGTCGTAAAGTACGAAGATAAATTATATAATTTTTTTTCGTGGAGTTCGTCGTTTTTGAGACATTCCTTTTTTTTTGGTTTCTGCTATCAAAAACATATTTTTCTCATACAGGAACTTGTCACTCCGTTCCATATAAAGAAAGGAACTTCATTGACATAGCAACCAGTCTTTGACTATCGTTTTAACCTATGGTAGTCCCTTATTTCGCTCCTACTTTCAAGGAAGCAAGTAATAAGACTATTTCTGCTATTTTTTTCTGATTAGCATAACGTAAATAGAAATAAAAGCTTTTTAAGACTAATTTGTTGCAAGGATATAGAGAAAGTCTTGTGAATGGTACGCATCAGATTTTTGTATTCAGGGTGTCTTAAAACATATATTGCCTGTGAAATCTCGGTATCGAATTTTTGGATGCATTACAATACCTTCACTATACACTATGTACATAGTCCGACCCCAAGTGGTGTTGAGCGAATCTCTCTCTCTCTCTCTCTCTCTCTCTCTCTCTCTCTCTCTCTCTCTCTCTCTCTCTCTCTCTCTCTCTCTCTCTCTCTCTCTCTCTCTCTCTCTCTCTCTCTCTCTCTCTCTCTCTCTCTCTCTCTCTCTCTCTCTCTCTCTCTCTGTCTCTCTCTCTCTCTCTCTGTCTCTCTCTCTCTCTGTCTCTCTCTCTCTCTGTCTCTCTCTCTCTGTCTCTCTCTCTCTGTCTCTCTGTCTCTCTCTCTCTCTCTCTGTCTCTCTCTCTCTGTCTCTCTGTCTCTCTGTCTCTCTGTCTCTCTGTCTCTCTGTCTCTCTCTCTCTCTCTCTCTCTCTCTCTCTCTCTCTCTCTCTCTCTCTCTAGAAAATAAAAACCATACCACATTAGATGTTCTATTAATTTGTTTCTTTATACCCCTGTTTCGTCCTTTCTATTGCCAAGTTATACTTAACGACATTTAACACAAGCATCACCCTGGTGTATTAGCCTCAAGTGCTTGTGCAAGGACTTTCAGCAGAGGAAACGCGGGATATATACATTTATAATGTTGGCAGTACACTCCAGGGATTCCTTGTTATTGTTTTTTTCTCAGCGCCGTCACAGGCAGATGAGTATTTCAATAGACACATAAAAGAATCCATACCTTTTTCTGGGCCCCAAGGGCGTTACAAATACAATATTAATTTGCACGGTCGGAGTGCCAGAGCAGAAAGAAAAACAAAAGCCTGCCGCCGGTGAAATTTCCCTGTTGAAACAATCTCGGGATATTTGTTAACGTGTTCTCTTTTTCTGTAAAATGTTATTTTCCTTTCGCGGACAGATACTCTGATAGAATGACCACTGTTTACTTTTTCATTTAAATTGTTCTTTTGTTTTTTTTTATTTTACTGCTTTAATAACCAAAAGCGCATTTCAAAAGAATGTGGTGAGTAGCCGTGTAATCATTTCATTAATTTCTGCAGCCGAGAAAAACCTTGAAACATTTGTGAATAGCTAATGAAATTCAAATACCAATATTCAACTTGCACTTGGTACAGTAATGAAATGCAAATACGATACACAAAATGGAGTCTGTAAACTATCAACCGTTAAAAATATAATTTCCTATGTTACAATTTTTATTAGAAATCCTGTATTGGACGATAACTAACATTTTTTTGCCCATGAACAGCTCACTTCAGTTAGTTTACAGAAAAATAACATAACACGAATAAAAAACATTTAATGTGTTCCATTCACATGACTTCCTCCAGCTGTTCCAAAAGCAAAATGTTCTTACAAAAGATTATTTTTATTTTCTCTGCATGAACTATGCACATAGTGTATAGTGGAAGTATTGTATTACAACCAAAATTCGAACTGAGATTACACTGGAAAGACATTTTTTGGTCACCCGTTAATAAAAAAAAAACATTTTAAGAAAAATGTCCATGTATATGCGTGTTTTTGGACAGCTTAGCTCAAAAATCTGATGTGTACCATTCACATGACTTTCTCTACATCTCTGTGACAAATTATTGTTAAAAAGCTTTTGCCTCTATTCACCTCATGATACTCGAGAACGAATTAGCAGAAATAGTCTTATTACTTGCTTCCTTATTAGTAGGAGCGAAATAAGGGAGTACCATAGGTTAAAGTGATAGTCAAAAGCTGGTTGCTATGTGACTGAAGTTCCTCTGTTTGTATGGATAGGAGTTGACAAATTCCTGTTTGAGAAAAGTAAGTTTTTCAGAGCAGAAACCAAAAACAAGGAATGTCTCAAAAATGAAGTCCATGAAGAAAATGTATATAACATGAATTATGTCTTTTAAAGTGCTCTACGTGTTTCATGTAGTAAGTTTTTGTCCATCTCTTACGGTTTAGCAGTTACTAAAAATTCCGTAAAATTTATCGGAATAAATTACTCATCAGTGGCTATTCCCAGAAAATTCGAAATATACATTTTATTTGTCGGATAAATAGCTTTAATCTGCGATATTTTAATCAAAATCGTTAGAGCCATTTTTGAAAAAATCATCATTTTTGAAAAAAGTTCCATATAAAGGATAGTTGGGGGTGGGGGGATTTTTCTCAAAATCTTCGTGTCGTATCCCTGGAAGACACTAAACTTATATACCAAGTTTGGTATTTTACCGACTTTTCGTTTTTACAGACACACGGACACACACACACACACACACACACACACACACGCGGACCTTTTTCTGTAAATGCTTTATTTGGATAAAGGGGACCCTAAAACATATATTTCCGGTGAAATCTCGGTATCGAATTTTTGGCTGGAGTGCAATACCTTCTCTATACACTATGTACATAGTGCGTATAGAGAAAGTAAAAAAACATTTGATGTGTTCCATTCACATGACTTCCTCCAGCTGTTCCAAAAGTAAAATGTTCTTACAAAAGATTATTTTTACTTTCTCTGCATGAACTATGCACATAGTGTATAGAGGAAGTATTGTATTACAACCAAAACTCGATACCAAGATTTCACTGGAAAGACATGTTTTGGATACCCCTTAATCAAAAAAAAAGTTTAAGAAAAATGTATGTGCGTGTTTTTGGACAGCATAGTTCAAAAATGAAAAGACCGTTAAATACCAAACTTGTTATTTATCTTTAATCTTTTCCAAGGATACGAAACAAAATTTTGAATAAAATCTCCCCACCACAAACTACCCTTTACATGGAACTGTTTTCGAAAAGTTTTTATTTTCTCAAAAATGATTTTCTCTAACGATTTTTATTAAAATATGGTATATTAAAGATTAACCTCACAAATAAAATGTATATCTCCAATTTTTACTTTCTCTAGACCCGTATGTACAATGTACATAGGGATAGAGAAGTATTGTATTCCACCCAAAAATTCGATACTGAGATTTCACCGCAAATACATGTTTTAGGACCCCCTGTATCCAAAAAAAAAGTATTTTCAGAAAAAGGCCCGTGTGTGTGTAGATGTGTGTGTGTGTGTGTGTGTGTGTGTGTGTGTGTGTGTGTGGCCGTGTGTCTGTGAACACGATAACTCAAAAACGAAAAGCAGCTAAAATACCAAACTTGGTATTTAAGTTTAGTATCTTCCAGGGATGCGACACGAAGATTTTGAAAAAAATCCCCCACCCCAAACTACCCTTTACATGGAACTGTTTTCGAAAATTTTGTTTTTCTTAAAAATGGCTCTAATGATTTTGATTAAAACATCATATATTAAAGATATTTACCTAACATATAAAATGTATATCTTGAATTTTCTGGGAATAGCTTCTGAAGACCTGTTTACTCTGGATGAATTTTGCTTAATTTGGCATAACTAGTAAACCGTAAGAGATAGACAAAAACAAACTAAACAAACAATGTAGGTCTTGTTAAAATACACAAGTTATGTCATATACATTTTTTCTCGTGCAGCTTACCGTTTTCGAGGTATTCATTGTTATTAGTTACAGTTGTGAAGTACTTATATTTTTCTCAGACGGAAGTGTCCGTTTTTCTTTTGTTCTACTCCTGGCCAAGAAAAGAAGCGATTTGTAATGACAATCGCATAACGACAGCTTTTAAAACATTTGACTATTGGTTTAGCCTAGTGTATTCCCTTATTTTCTTCCTACTTATACGGAACTAAATAATAAGAACATTGTGCTAATGCGTACCACGATTAGCAAGGTGCAGAAAGAACAAGAATCTTATGTATGAAGTTTGTAGAACAGCTAGAGAAAGTCATGTGAGTGTAACACATCAGCTTTTTTGGAGATAGTCTCTGAATACATATTGATTCTTGATTAATGTTTTTAATTTTGCATAACTGGTAAATACTAAGAGATACACAAAAGCCTACCACATAAAATGCTGGTTAAAACACACAATTTATGTTACATACCTTTTATCGTGGAGTAGACCATTTTAGTGGTATTCCTTGTTATTTGTTTCAGTTTTAAAATACCTAAATTTTTCTCTTACTGAAACTTGTCAACGCTTGGCCACACAAAGAAGTGGTTTTCAATCCCATAGCAACCACATTTTAAAATATTTGAATTTTGGTTTAGCCTAGTTTATTTCCTCTCGATTATCATAAAGTAGATAGAAGAATAAGCTTTTTAGCAATAATTTGTTACAGAGATGTAGAGAAAGTCGTGTGAATAGAACACATAATATTTTTTACTTTCTCTACACGCACTATGTACATAGTTTCTGGAGAAAGTATTGCACTCCACCAAAAAATTTGATACCGAGATTTCACCGGAAATATATGTTTTAGGGTCCCGTGTATCTAAAATAAGCATTTTCAGATAAAGGTCCGTGTGTGTGTGTCTGTGAAGACGATAACTCAAAAACGAAAACTCGGTAAAATACCAAACTTGGTATTTAAATTTAGTATATTCCAGGGATGCGACACAAAGATTTTGAGAAAAATCCCCCCACCCCCAACTACCCTTTACATAGAACATTTTTCAAAAATTTTTATTTTCTAAAAAATGTCTAACGATTTTGATTAAGATATCGTATATTAAAGATATTTACCTGACAAATAAAATATATATTTTGAATTTTCTGGGAATAGCCTCTGAAGACATCTTCATTCTGGGTCAATTTTACGGAATTTTGCATAACTGCTAAACCGTAAGAGATGGACAAAAACTTACTACATAAAAAATGTAGAGCACGTTAAAAGACACAATATATGTTATATACCTGTTTTTCGTTGAGGTAATTGTTTTTCAGATATTCCATGTTTTTGGTTTCAGCTATAAAAAACATACTTTTCTCATACAGGACTTTGTCAACTCGTATCCATACAAACAAAGGAACATCAGTCACATAGCAACCAGCTTTTGGCTTTCACTTTTACTTATGGTACTCCCTTATTTCGCTTCTATTTACAATAAAGCAAGGAAAAAGACTGTTTCTGCTAATTTTTTCTCGATTTGCAGGAAGTAAATAGAAGCTTAAGCTTTTTATAAATAATTTATTGCAGAGATATAGAGAAAGTCATGGGAATGTAGCACATCAGATTTTTTTACATAGCTTCCTATTTTTTGATCCCCTAGTTTATGTATGTGTGAAGGGGAGGAAGAGTGAGAGAGGGGGGAGAGACAATAGTTGTATGTGTGTGTGTGTGTGTGTGTGTGTGTGTGTGTGTGTGTCTGTTTTAACCTTTGAAATTATGGTTGCCTTATTCCTGACATGTGTTATTGAATAGAATATTGCTTACACATGTTCACCTACCCTTTAAAAACGTGGTGGGGTGGCAATAGGGAAACTATGTTTTAAAGGGGAGGGTTAAAAAGAGAGCACAAGGGTTTGATTAACCGAAGAGGGGAAGGAAAATAGCAGCACAAAAAGGGAGATTAAACAGGACAAAATAAAGGAAGCCAAGTCTATTGTAACTCTGCTTCACTGTAAATGAATTGGGTCCACTTGGTGGAACAAAGGCCTGCTGAAATCAATTATCTGTCCAGTTTATCCCTCTGTGTCCAGGCAAGGAATATAACCACTATCAGTGTAGTGATTTGCCAACATGATCTGTCAATTAAGCAGCTTTCAGCGTGGTCATTATTTGTCACTGGTGAGCGCTGCAGCTGCACAGATAATCGTGGGACCTGGCCTTGCTGAAAATGTATGCCTGGTAAGAGGAAAGCAAATCAAAGTTGATCAACGATTAACGGGGCTTTGATTGACAATCAGTAAATTTTCTGTTACCCAAAGGCCAATCAGTGTTTGACTGGAGATAATTCTCAAAACATATTTGAAGATCGGATGTTTTACTCTTTAGTGGATTGATTGCCAATCAAGGCAGTATTCGGGGATCCATCAAGGTGGTTTGATTGCCAAATACTAAATCTTCTGTTACAGAACGGTCAATCAGTGTTTGATTGGAGATAATTCTCAAAACATAGTTGAAGATCGGATGTTTTACTCTTTAGTGGATTGATTGCCAATCAAGACAGTATTCGGGGATCTTCAACGGGGCTTTAAATGGCAGATAGTATATTAGTATTGATTTAATTGCTTTTTCACACAAGCCATGTGTAGGACAGGAGTTGGATAGGTAGAGTCAGACTGAAAAATTCAATGCCATAGCCGGGATTTGAACCACGGATCTTCCGGTTTGTAGCCGGTTGCTCTACCACTGAGCTAACATGGCAACATGCCGGCATCGTACTAAATTTCTCAACCGACTCGCATGTTTCCCAGTAAACCACAAGGTGATCTCAAATTATTTTGTGATGACAACCCCAATGGCGAATTACTTGTATTGATTTAATTGTTTTTTCACACAAGTCAGTGTAGGACAGGAGTTGGGTAGGTTACCTAGGCATGTTGCCATGGTAGCTCAGTGGTAGAGCAACTGGTTAGACACCGGGAGATCCGTGGTTCAAATCCCGGCTATTGCATTAAATTTTTCAGTCTGACTCTACCTATCCAAATAAAAGATTGTCTGCTGCAGAAAGACCAATCATTGTTATATTCGATATTATCCTCCGAAAAGATTTTATGATCGGATTTTTGCTCTTTAGAGCTTTGTCTGTTAAGCAAGAGAGTATTCGGGGATCGATCAACGATTAAGGTGGCTTTGATTGGCAATCAGTAAATTTTCTGTTGCAGAATGGTCAATTAGTGTTTGATTGGAGATAAAACATATTTAACGATGGGTCGTTTCACTCTTTAGTGGATAGATTGCCAATCAATGTAGTATTTAGGGATCAATCAATTGGCAAATTGGCAAAAATTAAATTGTGTGTTGCTGAAATATCAATCATTGTTATATTCGAGATTATTCTCCGAACAGATTTTATGATCGGAATTTTGCTCTTTAGAGCCTTGTCTGTTAAGCAAGAGAGTATTCGGGGATCGATCAACGATTAAGGTGGCTTTGATTGGCAATCAGTAAATTTTCTATTGCAGAATAGCCAATCAAACTACTGCAAACTAAGTGGTGTAGGAAGTAATAGAACATACAACATAATATTTACCTTCTAGAATGTATTGCATTCCACAAAAATATTCCATGCCGAGATCTCACCGGAAATACGTGTTTTGAGGAACTCTTGAGTCAAAATAAAA
Organism: Hymenopus coronatus; assembly: GCA_030762935.1. Classification (NCBI taxonomy): domain Eukaryota; kingdom Metazoa; phylum Arthropoda; class Insecta; order Mantodea; family Hymenopodidae; genus Hymenopus; species Hymenopus coronatus. Next base: position 16,987,552 of record CM060882.1, on the reverse strand, counting down.
CATTTATAGAGAAAGGTTCGGGTGTGTGTATGTGTGGACAGCATTGCTTAAGAAATAAAGATCGTTTAATACCAAACTTGATATTTCAGCATACGACACGATGATTTTTAAGAAAATCCACCCACCATAAAAAAGGAAAATTGTTTGAAATTCTTGTTTTTTCTCAAAATGGTTCTAAGGATTTTGATTAAAATGCCGTATTATCAATATATTTACATCACCAATAAAAAGCAAATTTTGAATTTTCTGGGAATAGCCTCTTACGGCTTCTTTATTCTGGACGAGTTTTACTGAATTTTGTATAATGGTTAAACCGTAAGAGATAGACAAAAACTTTCTGCACAAAAAATGTAGATCTCGTTAAAACACACAATTTATGCAATATACATTTTTGTTGTAGAGTTGATCATTTCAGAGATATTTTTTGTTATTGGTTTGAGTTGTTAAATACTAAACCTTCTATCATAAGGGATTTTGTCATCTACTGGCCATGCGAAGAGGTGAATTTCAATCACATAGCAATCAGCTTTTAAAATATTTGACTATCGCTTTAGCCTAGTGCATTCCGTTATTTCGCTTCTATTTACAAGGAAGCAAGTAGGTAATAAGACAATTTCTGTCTCGATTAGCATGAAGTAGATAGAACAATAAACTTTTAAGCAATAATTTGTAACTGAGATGTAGAGAAAGTCATGTGAATGAAACATCATTTTTTTTTCACTTATTTCAAAGATTATAATACATATAGTGGTGTAATGTTCTAACTTAATTTTGAAAGAGGCTATAAACGAGAGAAGCTCACGGCAAGATGGCGGAAACGACGGCAGCACCACGCAAGATAACGCGGGCTTCTCCGGAAGCTAAGAATACACATTCTTTTCTTAGTTTGCCAATTATGTTAATTTCGAAATCGTTTTCTCTTCCATGTATGTGAATATTATCAGAGGTGTTATCATTCCTTGCACACAGCACTATCTGCAAGAAGAACTAAGATAAATACTTCCTGTAAATTCCGGGACGCCTTTTGATATTTCAAAAAGGAAGCGTTTATTATCATCCTACGAATTTCAGACCTTATCGAATCGACTTCCTGCAAATATTATGCAAAGCGGACGACCTATTTCTTAGCCTTTCGAGTAAAATATTGCACTCTTTGGTGTAAATAATTCCTTAACAGGAATATTAATAAAGCAGCCAAAAGTAGAAAACAATTGCATTTATGTTAGTGTGTGTAAGTGTGTGTGTGTGTGTGTGTGTGTGTGTGTGTGTGTGTGTGAAAACTACATAAATAGAAAAATCTTATGTGTTCCATTCACATGACTTTTTCTAAATCGCTGTAACAAATTATTGTTAAAATGCTTATTCTTCTATCTACTTTACGATATTCAGGATAAAAAGTAGTAGAAATTGAAAAAATCACGTGCTTATTTGTAAGTAGAAGGAAAATAAGGGAATTCGCATATATATAACATAAATTGTGCTCAACATTGTCTAGTTTTGTCTATTTCTTACGGTTTAGCAGTTATGTAAAATTCCGTAAAATTCATCCAGAATAAAGTAGTCTTCAGAGGCTATTCCCAGAAAATTCAAAATATACATTTTATTTGTCAGGTAAATATCTTTAATGTACGACATTTTAATCAAAATCGTTAGAGCCATTTTTAAGAAAATCAAAATTTTCAAAAAAAGTTCCATGTAAAGCGTAGTATGGGACGGGGGGATTTTTCTCAAAATCTTCGTATCCCTGGAAGATACTAAACTTAAATACCAAGTGTGGTATTTTACCGACTTTTCGTTTTTGAGTTATCGTGTTCACGGACACACGGACACACATATACGGACCTTTTTCTATAAAAATGTTTTTATACAGGGGACCCTAAAACATATATTTATGGTGAAATCTCGGTACCGAATTTTGGGTGGAGTGCAATACCTTCTCCATACACTATGTACATAGTACGTGTAGAGGAAATAAAAAATCTGACACAATTTTCTCTTCACAATCTGTAACAAACTATGCTTAAATACGTTTGTTTTTCTGTCTACTTCACGCTAATCGATGTAAACATTAGGAGAAATAATCTATATGAGCTCCATATGTTTACGGAAATATATGTTTTCAGGTTCCCTGAATCCTGAAGTCAAAAAAAAATCTGATGTGTTCCATTCACATGACTTTCTCTAAATCGCTATAACAAATTATTGTTAAAAAACATATTTTTCTCTTTCTTCTTTATGATAATCGAGATAAGCAGTAGAAATTGTCTTAATAACTTACTTCCTTGTAAGTAGGAGGAAAATAAGGGAATACACTAGACTAAAACGATAGTAAAATCCTTTAAAAGCTGGTTGAGAGTGGTTGAAATCCGTTTCTATGCAAGTTTAGTACTTTCCGTGTGAATAAAGGTTAAGTATTTTATTTCTGAAATAAATAACAAGGAATATTAAGAAATGGTCAATTCCACGAAAAAACTTATAGGGCATAAATTGTGTGTTTTAACGTGATTTACATTTTTCGTGCAGTAAGTTTTTTTCCTGTCTCTTACGGTTTACCAGTTACGCAAAGTTCAGCAAAATTCATTCAGAATAAAGAGGTCTTCAGAAGCTATTCCCAGAAAATTAAAGATATACATTTTATTTGTCATTTAGAGATCTTTAATATACAGTATTTTCATTAAAACTGATAGTCGTTTTTGAGAAAATCAAATGTTTTTAAATTTTTTCAATGTAAAGAGTAGTTTGTGGAGGAGGATTTTTTTTGAAAATCTTCGCGTCGCATCCCGGGAAGATACTAAAGTTAAATACCAAGTTGTGTATTTTACCAAATTTTTCATTTTTGATTTATCGTATTCATGGACACACAGACATACACACATAAACACACAGACCTTTTTCTACAAATACTTTTTTAGGATACAGGGGACTCCAAAACATATACTTCCGGTGAAATCTTGGTATTGAAGTTTTGGGTGGAATGCAATACCTTCTCTGCCTATTATGTATATAGTGCATGCATGCGAGAAAATAAAAATGTTTTCTGTCGCTTATATAGAATCTTATCTGTGGTTTATAGCCCGTGTTATAAGAACAACACTGTACTGCCTGCAGCATTATGGACCAGAAGTGTACAAAGCGCTTTATGGCCTACTAGACCCACATTTTATCGTTCCGTTCTCTTCGTGAGATGATTTATTCCAGGGAAAAAAGTGCTCATAATCCCGGCAGCATCAAACCATTTAGAGACAGAAGAATTTATGTGGTATATGAGAAAATGAGGTATTTAGGGCAGGAATAAATATGTACAACGGGCAGTCTTGGTAAAATATGAGCATCAAGTGAACTGGGGTGCAAACATCGCACCAGACGAATGTGCGTTCTAAGGAACGACTTGCTTTTAGCGCCAACTACAGGCAAAATATCAAACCAGAATACTGCAATTCATTTGGTTCGCAAAGTTTATTAATGGCCAGCTGAATTTCACTCTCCAAATTATTGCCCATGCAATTCTTGGTCTCAATTTTATTACTTTCTCTACACACACTATGTTCATATTTCCCTGATTCCAAAAAAGGCAGTTTTAGAAAATTTTCTGTGTGTGTCTGTGTGTGGGCAGCATTGCTCAAAAACGAAAAGTCCGTTAAATACCAAATTTGTTATTCAAGTTCAGCATCTCCCAAGGATGCGACACGAAGATTTTCAAGAAAATCCCCACACCCTCAACACCCTTTACATAGAAAAAACTTCGAAATTTTTGAGTTTCTCAAAAATATCTCCAAACGTTATGATTAAAATATCTTATATTTAAGATATTTACATGACAAATAAAATGTGTATCTTGAATTTTCTGGGGATAGCCTCTAAAGACCTTAATCTGAATTAATTTGTTTAGATTTTGCATAACTAGTAAACCGCAAAAGATAAACGGAAACTTACTACACAAAAAATGTAGATCTCGTTAAAACACATCATTTATGTCATATGCGTTTTTACTTTCTCTAGCCCCGTACGTACAATGTACATAGGAATAGAGAAGTAAATCAAAAATTCGATACCGAGATTTCACCGGAAATACATGTTTTAGAACCTCCTGTATCCAAAAAAAACATTTTCAGAAAAAGGTCCGTGTATGTGTCCGTGTGCCTGTGAACACGATAACTCAAAAACGAAAACTAGCTAAAATACCAAACTTCGTATTTAAGTTTAGTATCTTCCAGGGATGCGACACGAAGATGTTGAGAAAAATCCTCCCACCACAAACTACCCTTTACATGGAACTTTTTTCGAACATTTTTATTTTCTTCAAAATGGATCTAACGATTTTTATTAAAATACCGTATATTAATTATAATTACCTGACAAATAAAATGTATATCTTGAATTTTCTGGGAATAGCTTCTAAAGACCTGTTTATTCTGAATGAATTTTGCTTAATTTGGCATAACTAGTAAACTGTAACAGATAGACAAAAACTTACTATTCAAAATATGTAGGACTTGTTAAAGTACACAAGTTATGTAATATACATTTTTTTCGTGGAGCTTACCATTTTCGTGCTATTCATTGTTATTAGTTTCAGTTGTGAAGTATTTATACTTTACTCAGACGGGAGTGTCCGTTTTTCTTTTGTTCTACTCCTGGCCAAGAAAAGAAGCGATTTGTAATGTCAATCGCATAACGACAGCTTTTAAAACATTTGACTATTGGTTTAGCCTAGTGCATTTCCTTATTTTCTTCCTACTTATATGGAACTAAATAATAAGAACATTGTGCTAATGAGTACCACGATTAGCAAGGTGCAGAAAGAAGAAGAATGTTATGTATGAAGTTTGTAGAACAGCTAGAGAAAGTCATGTGAGTGTAACACATCAGATTTTTTATGTAGAGCTGGACGTTTCTTAGATACTATTTATTGTTGTTTTAATTTTAAACTACCTACTTAAACTTTTCTAAACGGGCAGTGAGGTTTCATTTCTCTTGTTTTACTGCAGGTCATGTAAAACAAGTCGAAATTCAGCTGTTTTACAAAGGACCAGCGTTTAAAAGACTTAACTGTCGATATAAACTAGTGTATTCCCTTATTTCCCTTCTACATACAAGGAAGCAAGCAATAAGACCATTTACGCTAGTGTTTACTTTGATCAACATGTTGTAGATAAAAGAATAGGAATAATCATTTGTAAGGAAAGTTGTTTGCATAACAGCTACAGAAAGCCATATGATTAGAATACGTCAGACTGTTTCATTATCCTGATTACCGGGGTTGAAAAGAAAGAATCTATTTGAAAAATCGGCTAACAAAAAAAATCTGATGTGTTACATTCACATGACTTTCTCTAGCTGCTCCACAAACAAACTTCTTACAAATGATTCTTTTTCTACACAATATTAACCAAAATAAACAATAGCATAATGTTCTTACTTAAATCCTTTAAGTAGAAGGGATAAAGGAATTCACTTTGCTAACGTGATAGTCAAATGTTTTAAAAGTTGTCGTTATGCGAATTTCATTGCAAATCGCTTAGTTGCTCGGCCAGGAGTAGAACAAAAGAAAAACGGACACTGTCTATCTAAGAAACGTAAAGTATTTTACAATTGAAAACAGTAACAAGGAATATCTCGGAAACGTTACCTACACAACAAAAACGTAAATGACACAAAATATGTGTTTTGACGACATCTACATTTTTTGTGTAGTAAGTCTCTTACGGTTTAGTGGATAGGCAAAATTTGGCAAAATAAAGAGATCTTCATAGGTTATTTCCAGAAAATTAAAGACATACATTTTATTTGCCATATAAATATGTTTAATATACGGCATTTGAATCAATAATGTTTGAGAAAATCAAAATTTTCGAAATTTGTCCATGTAAAGGGTAGTTTGGGGTGGAGGCATTTTTTTCAAAATTTTTGTGTGGCGTCTCTAAAAGATACTAAACTTAAACACCAAGTTTGGTATTTTACCGACTTTTCCTTTTTGAGTTATCGTGCTCGCAGAGACTCGTGGACTTTTTTTCTAAAAATGCTCGTTTTGGAAACGGGACCGTAAAACATGTATTTTCGCTGAAATCACTATGTACATAGTATGTGTAGAGAAAGTAAAAAAATATGATGTGTTTCATTCACATGACTTTCTCTACATCTCTGCAACAATTTATTGTATAAAGCTTATGCTTCTATTTACTTCATGCTAATAGAGAAAAAATAGCAGAAATAGTCTTATTACTTGCTTCCTTGAAGTATAGGCGAAATAAGGGAGTACCATAGGTTAAAATGATTGTCGAAAGCTGGTTGCTATGTGACTGAAGTTCGTTTGTTGTATGGACAGGAATTGACAAATTCCTGAATGAGTTTTACAAACCTGAAACCAATAACAATGAATGCCTCAAAAACGATCAACTCCACGAAAAAAATATATATTACATAAATTGTGCGTTTTAATGTGCTCTATATTTTTTGTGTGGTAAGTTTTTGTCCATCTCTGACGGTTTAGTAGTTACGCAAAATTCCGTAAAATTCATCCCGAATAAAGTAATCTTCAGAGGCTATTCCCAGAAAATCAAGATATACATTTTATTTTTCAGGTAAATAGCTTTAATATACGATATTGTAATCAAAATCGTTAGAGCCATTTTTTAGAAAATGAAAATTTTCGAAAATTGTTCCATGTAAAGGGTAGTTGGGGGTGGGGGGATTTTTCTCAAAATGTTCGTGTCGCATCCCTGGAAGATACTAAACTTAAATACCAAGTTTGGTATTTTACCGACTTTTCGTTCTTGAGTTATCGTATTCACAGACACACACGGACAATTTTTCTAAAAATGTCCTTTTTGGATACAGGGGACCCAAAAATATGTATTTCCGTTAAATCTCTGTATCGAAATTTTGGGTGGAATGCAATACCTTCTCTACACCTATATAGTACGAGTAGAGAAAGTAAAAATACGGATTATCTGCACAATAAGGAAAACCTAAGTCCTTCCACTACATTTATGTATTGTGGTAGCAGTTCTCATCTTTTCTTTTTGTTTTAACGGCAGTAATAGATATCATGTTCTAACATCCGGTGATAAACAGAATGCGTTGTTGAAATCATTTCAAAATCAGTAGTTTGTTTTCAAAAATCAAACGACACTTCCGACTAAAGATAAGAAAGCGTAATACATACATACCTCCATTTCTGTATTTGTGTCGCATTCTGGTAGAATTCATTCCACAGACAGGGACCCAACAGGGATCATAACAAGAAATATCGTAAGTAGAAGTATGTACCGAACATAGATTAATAGCTGTTTATTGCTAATAACACGCATGAAAATCTGACGTGACCTTCTCTGTTTTACTAACAGACTTCTTACAAAAGAACCTTCTTCTTTCTACACCATACTAATTGAGATAAACATTAGCAGAATGTTGTTATTACTTAATTCCTTATAAGTAGAAGGGAACTAAAGGAATACGCTTTGCTAAAGCGATAGTCAAATGTTTTTAAAGATATCTTTATGCAATTGTCATTGAAAGTGGCTTCTTTGCTTGGCCAGGAGTAGAACAAAAGAAATACGGATACTCCCTGTCTGAGAAAAGTGTATTTTAAAATTAAAACCAATAACAAGGAATGCCTTGGAAACAGTTAACTCTACAACAAAAATACATGAGACATAAATGTTGTGTTTTAACGAGATCTACATTTTATAAGCAGTAAATGTTTATCTATCTCTTACGGTTTAACCGTTATGCAAAGTTCTGCAAAAATTAACCACAATAAAGTGCTTATTAGAGATTATTCCCTTAAATTGAAAATGTACAGCAAGAAAATCATCGTTTCGCATCCTTGCAAGATATATGAAGTTTAATATTTTCTGACTTTTCGAGTTTTGGAGTTATCGTGTTCACAGACACATGGATCTTTTTCCGAAAATGCTTTTTTTGGATATACATGGTCTTAAAGCGGGTATTTCCTGTGAAATCGGTATGGAATTTTTGGGTGGAGTGCAATATAGTACATGTAGAGAAAGTAAAACTCTGAAGACATTACTTTCTCTAACTATTCTACAAACTTCTTACAAAATAATATTCTTCTTTCTATAGTATGCTAAACAAGATAAGCACTAGCAGAATGTACGTCTTGCTTAGTTCCTTATAAACAGAAGGGAACTAAAGGAATGTACTATGTTAAAGCGATAGTCAAATGTTTTAAAACATATCTGTTTGCTTGCCCAGGAGTAGAACAAAAGAAATACGGACACTTCCTGAGAAAATTGCATTTTAAAATTAAAACCAATAACTAAGAATATCTTGGAAACGGTTAACTCTACAAAAAAAAATGTATGTGACATAAATTGTACGTTTTAACGAGACCTACATTTTTTGAGCTGTAAGATTTAGTCTCTCTCTTACAGTTTAACAGTTATTCAAAATTCAGCAAAATGCATTAATAATAAGGTGATCTTTAGAGGCTAATCCCATAAAACTAAAAATATACAGCTTATTTTCGTTCTGATTATGTTTAATTTGTGGTATTTTAATCAAATTTTTTTATAAAAACAAAATTCTCAATATGTTTTCCACGTAAAGGGTAATGCAGAGTGAGGGGATTTTCTTGGAAAAGTTGTTAAAAAGCTTTTTCTTGTATCTACTTCATACTAATCGAGATAAATATAAGCAGAAACACTCTTATTACTTAGTTCCTTATCAGTAGAAGGAAAATAAGGGAATACACTAGACTAAACCGACAGTCGAATGCTACAAAATGTGGTTGAAATCCGTTTTTTGCGTAGCTGGGAGTTGATAAGCTCCTGTATGAGAAAAGTTTAAGTAGGTGTTTTAAAACTGAAATCAATAATAAGAAACGGTCAGCTCTACATAAAAATGTACGTGATATAAATTATGTGTTTTAATGAGATCTATATTTTCTATGAAGTATGTTTCTGTATATCTCTTACGGTTTACCGGTTATGCAAAATTAAAAAAATCATCCAAAATAAAGAGGTCTGTACAGCCTATTTCCAGATATTTCAATCGTTGCTGCCGTTTTTGAAAACTTCAAAAACATTTTAAATTTTTCCCATGCAAAGAGCAGTTTCGGGTGGGGGAAATATTTTAAATTCTTCGTGTCGCATGCTTGGAAGATAATAAACTTCCAGTTTTTGAGCTATGCTGTCCACAGACACACATACACGGACCTTTTATTATTTTTTTTTTTTACTTCCTCTATACGTACTATGCATATAGTGTATAGAGAGGGTATTGCACTCCACCCAAAAATTCGATATCGAGATTTCACTGGAAATATATGTTTTAGGGTTCCCTGTGTCCAAAAAAAGAATTTTCCGAAAAAGGTCCGTGTGTGCCCATGTGTCTGTGAACACGATAACTCAAAAATGAAAAGTCGGTAAAATGCCAAACTTGGTATTTAAGTTAAGTGTCTTCCAGAGATGCGACACAAAGACATAGAGAAAAATCTCCCCACCGCAAACTACCCTTTACATGGAACGCTTTTCGAAAATTTTCATTTTCTCAAAAATGGCTCTAAAGATTTTAATTAAAATATCGTATATTAAAGATATTTACTTGACCAAAAAAAAAGTATATCTTCAATTTTCTGGGAATAGCCTCTGAAGCTTACTTACTTCTGGATGAAATTTACGGAATTTTGCATACATGCTAAACCGTAAGAGATAGATAAAAACTTACTACACAAAAATGTAGAACACATTAAAATACACAATTTATGTTATATACATTTTTTCATGTAGTTGACCGATTTTTAGATTTTCCTTGTTTTTTGGATTCAGCTTTAAAAAACCTTGTCAACTCCTGTCCATACAAACAAAGGAACTCAGTCGCATAGCAATCAGCTTTTGACTATCACTTTAAGCTATGGTACTCCCTTTTTTCGCTTTTACTTACAAAGAAGCAAGTAATAAGATTATTTCTGTTTTTTTCTCGATTAGCATGAAGTAAATAGAAGCATAAGCCTTTCAACAATACTTTGTTGCAGAGATATAGTGAAAGTCATGTGAATGGAACACACCAGATTTTTTTTTTTTTTTTTTTTTTTTTTTGTTTGTTCATGGAGGTCTCAAAACTTATTTTCGGTGAAATCTCTGTGTCGAATTTTTGGGTGGAGTGCAATGCGTTCCCTAAACACTATGTTCATAGTACGTGTAGCTGTGTTACACTCACATGACTTTCTCTAGCCGTTCTACAAACTTCTTATATAAAATTATTCTTCTTTCTGCACCTTGCTAATCGAGGTATTCAGCACAATGTTCTTATTACTTAGTTCGTTATAAGTAGGAAGAAAATAAGGGAATACACTAGGCTAAATTGATAGTCAAATGTTTTAAAAGCTGTCGTTATGCGATTGTCGTTACAAATCGTTTCTTTTCTTGGCCAGGAGTAGAACAAAAGAAAAACGGACACTCCCGCCTGAGAAAAGTATAAGTACTTCACAACTGAAAGTAATAACAATGAATACCTCGAAAACGGTAACCTCCACGAAAAAAATGTATATGACGTAAGTTGTGTATTTTAACAAGGCCTACATTTTTTATAGTAAGTATTTGTCTATCTCTTACGGTTTACTAGTTGTGCTAAATTAAGCAAAATTCATCCAGAATAAATAGGTCTTTAGAAGCTATTCCCAGAAAATTCAAGATATACATTTTATTTGTCAGGTAAATATATTTAATATACGATATTTTAAACAAAATCGTTAAAGCCATTTTTAAGAAAATCAAAATTTTCGAAAAAAATTCCATGTAAAGGGTAGTTTGGGGTGGGGGATTTTTCTCAAAATCTTTGTGTCGCATTCCTGGAAGATACTAAACTTAAATACCAAGTTTGGTATTTTAGCTACTTTTCGTTTTTGAGTTATCGTGTTCACAGACACACGGACCTTTTCTGGAAATGCTTTCTTTTGGATTCAGGGGGTCCTAAAACATGTATTTCCGGTGAAATCTCGACATCGAATTTTTGGATGGAATACAATACATCCCTATCCCTATGTACATTGTACATACGGGTCTAGAGAAATTAAAAGGTGGCCCGTTTGCGTTTGAATGCAAATACGATATTTCCGCTGTATATTAATACAAATTTCTGTTAAAATTCGTTGCTAAAGTTGAATCGAAGTACAGTACAACAATAGGAAATGTTGTGCAATATGAATTATCGACGGTTGGCATTCTACATTCAGCATTTCAGATTATCTCGTGAGTTATAAGCACTTTTTATTTTCTCTACACGTACTATGTACATAGTGTATAGAGAAGGTATTGCATTCCACCGAGATACCATTGGATAGCGAGATTTCACCGGAAATATACGTTTTGGGTCCCTCTGAATCCAAAAAAAGCATTTTCACCAAAAGGTACGTGTGTATGCGTCTCTGTGTGTGTGTGTATGTGTGTGTGGTGTGTGTGTATTTAAGTTTGGTACTTCCATGGATGCGACACGAAGGTTTTCAAGAAAACCCCCCACCCCAACTACTCTTCACATGGAACTTTTTTCGAAAATTTTATTTTCTCAAAAATGGCTCTAACGATTTTGATTAAAATATCATATATTAAAGATATTTACATGACAAATAAAATGTATATCTTGAATTTTCTGGGAATAGCCTCTGAAGACTTCTTTATTCTGGATGAATTTTACGGAATTTTCTATAACTGCTAAACCGTAAGAGACGGACAAAAACTTACCACACAAAACGTAGAGCACGTTAAAACACACAATGTATGTTATATACTTTTTTTTCGTGGAGTTGATCGTTTTTGAGATACACCTTGTATTTTGTTTCAGCGTTAAAAAAAACATACCCTTCTCATAGAGGAATTTGTCAACTCCTGTCCATACATACAAACAAAGGAACTTCAGTCACATAGCAACCAGTTTTGGACTGTCACTTTAACCTATGGTACTCCCTTATTTCGTTTCTACTTACAAGGAAGCAAGTAATAAGAGAAATTCTGCATTTTTTTTTCTTTCGATTAGCATGAAGTATACAGAAGCATAAGCTTTTTAACAATAATTTGTTGCAGAGATGTAGAGAAAGCCATGTGAATGTAACACATCAGATTTTTGGAATCGTTTAAAATAAATGTTACATTTGGCTCTTTCTGTGTCATGTGTTTCATCCGTCGAATAAATTTTGTTTTATTGTCCTGTATATTTCATTTCATTATACGTTCAAGCTCCTTTAACAAGGTTTTTAAATCTCCATTACATCATAATTTAAACTCTAAGTATTGTTTACAAGAGTTTGAAAAGTTTATAAGTTAATACTATTTTCTCTAAACTTAAAATTTTATATTAGGATCCTTTTATAGAATGATATATTATTGAATCAAATATGATACTTTTTAATTTTTCTACATTGTACATGGTACATATATACAGAAGGCATTGCACTCTACCCAAAAAGTTTATAACGATATTACCCCGAAAATACACGTTTTAAGGTCCCCTAAATAAAATGTTCTACTTTTAGAAGTCCCGAATCTGTGTTCGTGTGTCTGTGAACATAATAACTGAAAAAGAAAAATCAATAAAATACTAAAATTGTATTTAAGGTAAATACCTTCCAAAAATACGACAGAAAATGTTTGAGGAAAATTCCCCCACCCCAAACATTACATGGAAAACATTTAGAAAATGTTGATTTTCACAAAACGTCTGATTACATCTTTATTCTGGATGAATACTGCTGAATTTTGCATAATGGTAAATCGTAGCATACTACAGAAAAAAATGTAGATCTTGTTTAAAAATACAATTTATCTCATATAATTTTTTTTCGTGGAGTTGACCATTATTGAGATGTTTTTGTTGTTGGTTTCATTTTTGTAAATTCCTTTCAATGCATAGAAAAGATTTCAATCACATCGCAAACAGCTTTTAAAACATTTTCTCTCGCTTTAGCCTAGTATATTCTATTATTTAGCTTTCTACTTATAAAGAAGCAAGTAATAAGACCATTTCTGCTAATGTTTATCTCGATTAGCATGAACTAAATAAAACAATAATTTTCTACAGAAATGTAGAGAAAGTCATGTGAATGGAATGCATATTTTTTGTGTACTATCGTATTCTATATTATGTTATTTTATGCTATTGTAGTTATAAAAATCTTAACGGTTCCGCTCACATGACTTTCTCTAGCTGTTCCATTAAAAACTTTCCTTATAAAAGATTATTTTCATATACGTTACGCTAATCATGACCAGAATTTGTCTCATTATTTGCTTCTTTGTAAGTAGAAGGTAAATAAGGGATGGTCACATCTTTTAAAAGCCGGTTGCTAAGTGAAACAACTGAAATTCGGTTATCTTTGCTTGCTAGGAGTAAACAAACGAGGGGCAAAAATCAGATTTCTCCCGTTTAACACAAGTTTATGTGTTTTAAAACTAAAACTATTAACTTGGAATATCTCGAAAACGGTCAAGTCCACAAAAAAGTGTACAGATATGTGTTTTAATAAGACCTATATTTTTGTGTGGTAAGTCTTTACGATTTACCAGTTTTACAAAAATTATAAGTTGTTTGTATGCCCAGGGGTTGACAAAATCCCGTATGAAAACAGTTTAAGTATTTTAAAACTGAACCAATAACAAGGAATATCTCAAAAATGGTCAGCTCTACAAAAAAACGTGTACGACAAAATGTGTGCGTTTCAAAATGATCTTCACTTTTTGTGAAGTAAGTTTTTGTATATCTCTTACGGTTTAAAACTTATACAAAAATCATCCAGAATGAAGCGACCTTCAAAGGTTATTCCTAGAAAATTCAAGATTCCCATTTCATTCGTCATGAAAATATCTTAAATATTTTACATTTTAATCATTTCGTTAGAGCCATTTTCGAGCAAGTAAAACTTTAAAAAAAAAAGTTCCATGTAAAAGGTAGTTGTGGTTGGGAGAATTTTCTTGAAAATTTTCGTGTCGCTTCCTCGGAAGATAATGAATCTAAACACCAAGTTTGGTATTTAACGGACTTTTCTTTTTAGGGATATATTGCTCTCGCAGACAAACCTTCCCTAAAAATATTTTTGGGGGATGGAGTACAATACCTTTTCTACCTACTCAGCATTACACATACGTCCTAGAGATAGTAAAACACTATATATCCATGTTGTTACTTTCTCTACACGTACTATATACATAGAGTATAGAGAAGGTATTGTAATGCATCCAAAAAGTCAATACCGAGATTTCACCGGAAATATATTTTGAGACCCCTTGGATCCAAAACATTTTTTTTAAAATATCTCTGTATATGTCTGTTATCAGTCTGTCAGTGTCCATGAGTATGTGTGTGTGTGTGTGTGTGTGTGTGTGTGTGTGTGTGTGTGTGTGGATAGCATAGCTCAAAAACGAAAAGTCCGTTAAATATCAAACTTGGTATTTAAGTACAGCATCTTCCAAGGATACGCACGAAGATTTTCAAGAAAATGCCCCTACCACCAACTATCCTTTACATGGAAAAAATTTCAAAAGGTTTGACTTTCTCAAAAATTGCTCAAACGATTTTGATCAAAACATCGTGTATTAATGATATTTAGATGACAAATTTCTGGTAATAGCCTCTGGAGAAACCTTTATTCTAGATAAATTTTTCTGAATTTTCCACAATTAGTAAACCGTAAGAAACAGAAAAAAAGACTACTGAACAAGAAATGTAAATCTCGTTAAAGCACACAATTTATGCCGTATACATTTTTTCGTGGAATTGAACCTTTTCGAGATATTCCTTGTTATTAGTTCCGGCTTTAAAATATTTATACTTTTCTCATACAGGAAAATGTCAACTCCTGTCCATATAAACAAAGGAAATTCAATCATGTAGCTACCAGGTTTTAAAATATTTGACTATCGCTTTAGCCTTGTGTATTCCCTTATTTTCGTTCTACTTACAAGGAAGCAAGCAATAAGAAAATTTCTGCTAATTTTTTTCTCGATTATTATGAAGTAAATGGAAGAATAGCCCGACTGGGTAGTGTGGTGGTAGCGTGTCTGCCTCACATTCAACATGTCGTGACTTCGAATCTCGCTTAAGGTGAGTTACCCGGATAAGATTTTTTTCGTGGTTTTCCCTTATCCTGAGAAGACGAATGTCGACTAACTTTAAGCTCCATGGACCCCGAGATCATTTGAGCATCATTTCGCCAATTTCATTCATCGTCCGATATGCTCAATCAGGTTAAAAGGCGTTAAGCTATAAAAACATGATGCATTACACACACATGACTTTCTCTAGCTACTCTACAAACAAACTTCTTACAAAAAAGTATTCTTCTTTCTACACAATGCTAATCGAGATGGACATTAGCAGAATTTTATTACTTAGTTCCTTTTAAGTAGGATGGAACGACGGGAATTCATTAGGTTAAAGTGTTGGTCAAATGTTTTAAAAGCTGTCATGCGATTGTCATTGCAACTTGCTTCTTTGCTTGGCCAGGAGTAGAACAAAAGAAAATCGGACACTTCCGTCTGAGAAAAGTATAGATACTTCACAATTAAAACTAATAACAAGGAATACCTCGAAAACGGCAAGCTCCATGAAAAAAGTGTATATGACATAACTTGGTAATTTTAACAAAATCTACATTGTTTGTAAAGTAAGCTTTTGTCTATCTCTTACGGTTTACTAATTATACTAAATTAAGCAAAATTCATCCAGAATAAACAGGTCTTTAGAAGCTATTCCCAGAAAATTCAAGATATACATTTTATTTGAGATAGATATAGCTTTAATATGTGGTATTTCAATCAAATTGTTAGAGCTATTTTTAAGAAAAACATTTTCGAAAATGTTCCCATGTTTTTCACATGTCTTATATGTTCACAGGGCTGAAAAATGTGGAGGTTCCGTAACTTTCTGCTAGGAGCGCTCTGTGTATATTTCTTGGCAAGGAATGTTGAGGGTTGGAGACATTTCTTCAGAGGAAGAGGAAGAGGGGGTCTGGTAGGATCTCCCAAGGTGTCTGCAAAATACGTCGTTCCTAAAGAACAATGGTTCGATCAGAAGTTGGATCACTCCAAGCCAACAATAGATATAACCTGGAAACAGGTAAGATATCCAAATTACATTATAGTTTCCTATACTCTGGAATTACAGCAATTCATGAATTTCATAAAATATTTTTACTTTCTCTACACGTACTCTGTACATACTGTATAGAGAAGGTATTGTATTGCACCTAAAAATATGATACCGAAATTTCACCGGAAATATATGTTTTGGGTCCCCCTGAATCCAAAAAAAGCATTTTTGGAAAAAGTTCTGTGTGTGTGTGTCTGTGTCTGTGGACAGGATAGCTCAAAAACGAAAACACCGTTAAATACCAAACTTGGTATTTAAGTTTGGTATCTTCCAAGGATGCAACACGAAGATTTTCAAGAAAATTTCCCAATCCCAACTACCCTTTACCTGGAACTTTTTTCGAAAATGTTGATTTTCTCAAAAATGGCTCTAATGAGTTTGATTAAAATATCTTATATTAAAGATATTTACCTGACAAATAATATGTATCTCTTGAATTTTCTGGGAATAGCCTCTGAAGACTACTATATTCTTGAGGAATTTTGCATAACCGCTAAAGCGTAAGAAATGGACAAAAACTTACCACACAAAAAATGTAGAGCACATTAAAACACACAATTTATGTTGTATAATTTTTTTTCGAGGAGTTGATCGTTTTTTAGATATTCCTTATTTTTGGTTTCAGCTTTGAAAAACTTGTATTTTTCTCATACAGGAATTTATGTACTCGTGTCCATACAAACAAAGGAACTTCAGTCACCTAGTAACCAGCTTTTGACTTCACTTTAACCTGTGATACTCCCATATTTCGCTTCTATTAACAAGGAAGAAAGTAATAAGATTATTTTTGCTAATTTTTTCTCGATTAGCTTGAAGTAAATGGAAGAATAAACTTAACAATAATTTGTTACACAGAAGTAGAGAAAGCCATGTGAATGGAACACATCAGATTTTTTAAACAGTTGATACTAAGAATAGGTTGTTACCATTCTATCTCTCAGTGTTATGAAAGTATAACACTCCAATGTCACCAACTTTGGTTTATGCGTCCACGGCCTTATTCAAGTAGGCTATGACTCTGAAAGCTGTATCGATCCATAAAATGGCGGGTGACTTCAATGTCATGAATGTACTGAACCAGACAAAATCATGCAAGCAGCGGAGAGAGCAAAATTACAACTACTACTAAAACAGATTTGAAATAATTATGATATGACATACAACTGATGCAAGCCATATGATACTAAGCAAGGCAACAACAGCTGAATATCGCACACCGTTAAGCATGAGCTCCGTGAAATAGGTAAACTAATCTATTATGTCTGGGAACTGTTTAAATTTAGTGTACGACACAAGTGTTAAAATTGTTTTATGTTGGTAGGATTGCTGTACTCGGTCTACGGCCTCGTTTCATAAGCTTCCTACTTACAATATAAAACACCATTGCCCGCCTGGGTAGTATGGTGGTAGCGCGTCTGCCTCACATTCAAAAGGTCGTGAGTTCAAATCCCATTTAGGGTGAGTTACCCGGATAAGGTTTTTTTTCGGGGTTTTCCCTTATCCTGAGAAGACGAATGTCGAGTAACTTTAAGCTCCATGGACCCCGAGATCATTTGAGCATCATATCATCAATTTCATTCATCGTCCGATATGACCAAACCAGGTTAAAGGACGTTAAACTACACAAAAAATAAATAAATAGATAAATAAAACACCATTTTTACCAGTTGAATCATAAATAACTATATCCTAGTATAGAACTAATTAAATAATATTGTAATTCCACAAGTTATTTCTCTCTAATTAAAATTACATTCATATTACTTTATCTACTCTTATACAAGATATCCAGACAAGGTTTTTATATTTTCTCTAGCACGTATGTACAATGTACATTGGAGGTAGAGCAGGTATTTTAATCCTACCAAAATTGCGCAATTATAATTTATTACAGAAAAAGCCTTGTGAATGGAACACGTCAGATTTTTTACTTTCTCTACACGTACTATGCATGCAGAGTACAGAGAAGATTTTGTATTGCACCCAAAAATTCGATACCTAGATTTCACTTGAAATACATGTTTTGAGACTCACTGAATACAAAAAAAAGGTATTTTTGAAAAAGGTCAGTGTGAGTGTGTCTGGGTGCGTTATGTGTGTTTGCTATGTGTCTGAGGGAGCATAGCTCAAATACTAAAAGTCGGTTAAATATCAAACTTGATATTTAAATTCGATATCTTCCAAGAATGCGACAAAAAGATTTTGGCCAAAATCTCCCTACCCCAAACTAACCTTTACACAGAAAAAATCTCGAATTTTTTTATTTTCTCAAAAATCGCCCTAACTATTTTCATTAAAATTTCCTATATGGACGACACCTAAATAATAAATAAAATGTATGTATATGTCGATATTTTTTGGGAGTAGACTCTGAAAACCTCTTCAGCCTCTATAACTTTTGCATAACTGGTAAATCTAAAAGATAGACAAAAACTTACTAAACAAACGTGTAGATCTCGTTAAAACACAAAATTTACGACATATTTTTTTCGTGGAGTTGATCATTTCCAAGATATTATTTGTTATTGAATATATCGGAAATGGTCAACTTAAACTTTTCTCGGGCGGAAATTTGTCAATTCCTAGCCATACAAAGAAACGAATTTCAATCATGTGACAATCAGCTTTTAAAAGATTTGATTATCGCTTTGGCCTTGGGTATTCCCTTATTTCCCATCTATTTACAAGAAAGCACTTAATAATACCATTTCTGTTAATGTTTATTTTGTTTAACATGAAATATTTAGATGGATAAGCATTTGTAAGAATAGTACGTGAAGAAAGGCGTGTGAAAGGAACACATGAGATTTTTTTCTCTAAAGAAGTATTTATTAAAATAATATTATCATACATTGAGCTTCATCAATCGCACAGACCGTACGTGCTTTTGCAATACACAAAATAGTAAAGAATATTTAAAAAATCTGATGTGTACCATTCACATGACTTTCTCCATATCCCTGCAACAAATAATTCTTAAAAAGCTTATACTTTTATTTACTTTATGCTAATCAGAATAAAATAGCAGAAATAGTCTAATTACTCGCTTCCTTGTAAGTAGAAGCGAAATAAGGGACAAACGTAGGTTAAAGTGATAGTCAAAAGCTGGTTGCTATGTCAATGAAGTTCCTTTCTTTATATGTATAGGAATTGACAAGTTCCTGCATGAAAAAAGTATACGTTTTTCATAGCAGAAACCAAAAATAAGGAATGTCACAAAAACGACGAACTCCATTAAAAAAAGTATATTACATGCGTAAATTGTGTGTTTTAATGTGCTATACATTTTTGGTGTAGTACGTTTTTGTCCATCTCTTACGTTTTAGCAGTTATTCAAAATTTAGTAAAATTCATCCAGAATAAACTACTCTTCAGAGGCTATTCCCATAAAATTCAAGATATATATTTTATTTGTCAGGTAAATATCTTTAATATACGAAATTTTAATCAAAATCGTTAGAGCCATTTTTGTGAAAATCAAAATTTTCGAAAAAAGTTCCATGTAAAGGGTAGTTGGGGGTGGGGGGATTTTTCTCAAAATCTTCGTGTCGCATCCCTGGAAGATACTAAACTTAAATACCAAGTTTGGTATTTTACCGACTTTTCGTTTTTGAGTTATCGTGTTCACAGACACACGGACTACGGACACACACACACACACACACACACACACACACACACACACACCTTTTTGTGAAAATGCTTTTTTGGATATTGGGGAGCCTAAAACATATATTTCCGGTGAAATCTCGGTATCGAATTTTTGGGTGGAGTGCAATACTTTCTCTATACACTATGGACATAGTCGTATGGAGAAAGTAAAATACAAAACAAAAATCTGATGTGTTACACTCACATGACTTTCTCTATCTCTTCTACAAACTTCTTATATAAGATTACTCTTCTTTCTGCACCATGCTAATAGAGATAAACATTAGCAGAATGTTCTTACTACTTAGTTCCTTATAAGTAGAAAGAAAATAAGGGAACACACTAGGATAAACCGATAGTCAAATGTTTTAAAAGTTGTCGTTATTCGATTGTCATTACAAACCGCTTCTTTTCACAACTGAAACCAAAAACAAGGTATATCTCGGAAACTGTTACCTCCACAAAAACAAAAAAAAAATGTAAAGGACATAAATTGTGCGTTCTGATCAGATCAATATTTTTTGTCTATCTCTTACCGTTTAGCAGTAAGCAAACTTTAGCAAAATTCATCCAGAATAAAGAGCTCTTCAGAGGCTACTCCCAGAAAATTCAAGATATACACTTTATTTGTTATGTAAATATCTTTAATATACGTGATTTTAATCAAAATCGTTAGAGCCATTTTTCAGAAAATAAAAATTTTCGAAAATTTTTCCATGTAAAGGGTAGTTGGGGGGGGATATTCTTGAAAATCTTCGTGTCGCATCCTTAGAAGATACCAAACCTAAATACCAAGTTTAGTGTTTAACGGTCATTTCGTTTTTCAGCTATGCTGTCCAGACACACACACGAACCTTTTTCTAAAAATGCGTTTTTTTATTCAGGGGGTCCTAAAACATGTATTTCCGGTGAAATCTCGGTATCGAATTTTTGGGTGGAATACAATACTTCCTCTATACACTATGTACACAGTACGTATAGAGAAAGTAAAAAACAAAGCATTAAAAGAGTAAACACGAAAATAAGAGGTAAGAGATATTCAAATACAGAAATTTAAATTAACAACACCGAATGCACCTTATTCAGATGCATTACTGGACAAATACACTTAAAGATACACACAATATATGTATGTAAAACATTATCATCACTTTTGTTTAGCTATCTTATTGCCCCCCCTCTCTTCTCTACTGTCAGTCTTCTCAGGTCTAAGCTGTTCTGCCTTAAATATAAATTTACCTATCCCGTCCACGTTTTTCGTGCCTGCCAGTAGCGTCCAACATGCTTCTAGCTCTACGTTCGTAGTGTTAAAGGATGGTGGTGAATATTTTCCCTCCATTCCTCCGTACCCCTACATCAGCCAAGATATGGGTCCATGACTCTTCCTGCTCGCAAATCGGGCAGATTCTCATACCATTTTCGTCAGTAACTTTTATCATTCGCCATGGTCCTAGTCTAATCCCCTCTCTAATGAGTTTGGTACCTGTTTTGATGTATTGCTACATACCCCAATCTGATTTAGCGTATCATGCAATTATTTGCTGTCTGTCAATATCACAGTGGCGGTTCTTAATTTTATTTTTCTCCAAATACTTCGTCTGTTTGCCTGCCCCCGTCATCCAAATGTATCCTATCCCAATGGTTTCCAGCCCTTTCTTTAATTTTGATGCTCACGTCGCATTACCTTCCATTCGCAACTGTTCGTGGTAGCAGACTGTCCTAATTAGAGATTGGTTAGCTGTTTTTGTTAAAAGTGCAGTCTCTCAGGATATTTCACCCATCATGTCATCAATTTCATTAGATCTGTTCATTGCGGCGAATTGAATTTCCGCAAAAAAGCCTGGCTTTACCGCAAAACTTCCTATTTTCAATACCGCAAAATTGCTCATATCGTTACCGCAAAGTATTACAAATTACTACCGCAAGTCTAGATAAACTGTACGCCTTATCTTTAAAACAGTTCGCCCCCCTTGTCTTAGAGCGAGATAGGCTGGAACAAATGTTCAAACCTTTTTACATACTACGACAATCTTAGCACATATATACAATGTAGGTATTGTAATACAATTTCCATATCGAGATTTTACTGGAAATATATGTTTTGAGGTCCCCTGAACTGAAAAAACATGGTTAGTTAATCGAGAACAAATTAGCAGAAATAGACTTATTACTTGCTTCCTTGTAAGTAGACGCGAAATAAAGGAGTACCATAGGTCAAAATGATATTAAAAACTTGGTTGCTAAGTGATTGAAGTTCCTTTGTTTGTATGGACAGGAGTTGACAAACTCCTGTATGAGAAAAGTATAAGTTTTTCAAAGCTGAAACCAAAAACAAGGAATATTTAAAAAACGACCAACTCCACAAAAAAATGTATATAACATTAATTGTGTGGTTTAACAAGATCTACATTTTTTGTGTGGTAAGCTTTTGTCCATCTCTTACGGTTTAGCAGTTATGCAAAATTCCGTAAAATTCATCCAGAATAAAGTGGTCTTCAGAGGCTATTCTCAGAAAATTCAAAATATACATATTATTTGTCAGGTAAAATATCTTTAATATACGATATTTTAATCAAAATCGTTAGCCATTTTTGAGAAAATTAAAATTTTCGAAAATTGTTCCATGTAAAGGGTAGTTAGGGTGGGGGGATTTTCTTAAAAATCTTCGTGTCGCAACATTGGAAGATACCAAACCTAAATACCAAGTTTGGTATTTAACGGTCTTTTTGTTTTTGAGTTATGCTACACACACAAACACACGGAAATTTTTCAAAAAATGCTTTCTTTAATGAGGGTGACCCAAAACATGCATTTCCAGTGAAATCTCGGTATCGAATTTTTGGGTGCATTACAATACCTTCTCTATATACTATGTACATAGTACGTATAGAGAAAGTAAAAAGTCAAATTGTGTATGCGTGTGTCCATGTGTCTATGAGCACGATAACTCAAAAATGATAAGTCTGTTCAATACCAAACTTGATATTTAAGTTAAGCATCTTCCAAAGAAGCGAGAATAAGATTTTCAAGAAAACTCTCTACCCCAAACTACACTTTACATAGAAAAATGTTCAAAAATGTTTATTTTCTCTAAAATAGCTTTTAACGATTTTGATTAAAAAGACATATGTTTAAGATATTTTTACGAAAATGAAACGTATTTCTTGAAATTCCCCTGGATGACTGCATAATTAGTAAACCGTGAGATATATACAAAAACTTAAAATGTAGAACTCATTAAAATATTGCTTATTATTGGTTTCTGTTTTGAAATATCTACTTAAATTTTTCTGAAACAGGAAATCCTCATTCGTTTCATATGTGTTTTGTTTTACATCTGGCAAATAATAAGATCAGCTAAAATTTAAGCCTATTAGCATCATGTAGATTTGCCGTTAATACATTTATAATAGTATACTTTACTTTAATAGAACAAAAAAGAGCTAATAATGTCCCCATGAAAAAGCAAAAAGAAAAACAGGCGTGCCCAAAAGGGGGACATTATCGTATTGATGTTACAGCTTCAGCTGGGATATTTTGTAGTGAAAGTAGATCAAAAATAAAAATGTTATTGGCTCTGATTTCTCTAGATACAAGTTTGACGAGAATAGAATTATTTAAAAATTAGAATTATTCACTAATAATATCTCATTCCTTGCATGTATCTATGTTTAGTAAATATTAAACCAAATAACTTAATAAGTGTGAAATTTCATGTTTTTCTTGGAGACATCCATCACTGGGAAATGAAATGGCGTGTTATTTATGGACGCTCTTTAACTGATGTGGTTCTCAGCGTACCATTCTATACTGGACGTGAAAAACATTTAGTTTGCTCAGAGGCCTCTTTATCAGACTTTAGGTTCCTTTACGTGCCGTAAATCTACGACACGGGACCAACAGCTTTACTTCCAATCCGAAAGAATCCATACTAAGGACTTTACGCCCGAAGAAATGAATCGTTCTCCGCCGGGTTTGAACCCGCGACCTTGGATATATGGTAACCACTACGTCACGGAGGGTGACATATTACTCGGGGAAAAAATGTGTTTGTTTTCCATTTACTGACCTTCTCTAGCTGTTTTACAAACAAACCTGCCTTATAAAAGATTATTCTTTTATCTACGTAAATAAATTGAGATAAACTTTAGCAGAAATGGTCTTATTACTTGCTTCCTTGTAAGTAAAACTACCCTTTAACTGAACATTTTTCTTTTTTAATTTTGCCTTTCTCAACAATTGATTGATTAAAATACTGTCTATTAAAGATATTTACATCACAAATAAAATATATATCTTGAATTTTCTGGAAATAAACTTTGTATAGCGGGTAAACCGTAAGATACTCCACAAGAAATGCAGACCTCGATAAAACGCACAATTTATATTCTATGCTTTTTTGTACAGATAACCGTTTCCGAAATATTCCTTGTTATTTATTTCAGTTTTTAAACACTTTAATTCCTGTTTGAGTAAAGTTTATCTTTCGTTTCATCTGTTTTGTTTTGCTCTGGTCATGCAAAGAGAACCGGACTTCAATTGTTCATATAACTACCGGCTTTTGAAAGATTTGACTATCGCTTTAGCCTATTGTATTCGCTTTATTTCCCTCCTACTTACAACGGACTAAGTAATATCTGGTAATATTTATCTTGATTAGCTTGACAAAGATGAAGGAATAGTCCTTTGTAAGAATAATTTGTTTGCGGAACAGTAGAAAAAAATCTGATGTGTAACACTCACATGACTTTCTCTAGCTACTCTACAAACTTCTTACATAAGATTATTCTTCTTTCTGCACCTTGTTAATCGAGGTATTCAGCACAATGTTCTTATTACTTAGTTCCTTATAAGTAGGAAGAAAATAAGGGAATACACTAGGCTAAATCGATAGTCAAATGTTTTAAAAGCTGTCATTACAAATCGCTTCTTTTCTTGGCCAGGAGTAGAACAAAAAAAAAAAAAAACGGACACTCCCGTCTGAGAAAAGTATAAGTACTTCACAACTAAAACCAATAACAATGAATACCTCGAAAACGGTAAGCTCCACGAAAAAAATGTATATGACGTAAATTGTGTATTTTAACAAGGCCTACATTTTTTGTATAATAAGTTTTTGTCTATCTCTTACGGTTTATTAGTTATGCCAAATTAAGCAAAATTCATCCAGAATAAACAGGTCTTTAGAAGCTATTCCCAGAAAATTCAAGATATACATTTAATATGTCAGGTAAATATCTTTAATATACGATATTTTAATCAAAATCGTTAGAGCCATTTTTAAGAAAATCAAAATTTTCGAAAAAAGTTCCATGTAAAGGATAGTTTGGGGTGCGGAATTTTTCTCAAAATCTTCGTGTCGCATCCCTGGAAGATACCGAACTTAAATACCAAGTTTGGTATTTTAGCTACTTTTCGTTTTTGAGTTATCGTGTTCACACGGACACATGGACACACACACACACACGGACCTTTTTCTGGAAATGCTTTTTTTGGATTCAGGGGGTCCTAAAACATGTATTTCTGGTGAAATCTCGACACCGAATTTTTGGGTGGAATGCAATACTTCTCTATCCCTATGTACATTGTACACACGGGACTAGAGAAAGTAAAAAGCTGATGCGTTACACTAACACGACTTTCTCTAACAAACGCTTCTTACAAAGGATTATTCTTCTTTCTACACAATGCTAATTGAGATAAACATTAGCAGAATATTCTTATGCTTAGTTCTTTATAAGTAGAACGGAACTAAAGAAATGTGCTATGCTAAAGTGATAGTCAAATGTTTTAAAAAGTTATCGTTATGCGATTGTCATTGAAATTGTCCTCTTTGCTTGGCCAGGAGTAGAACAAAAGAAAAACGGACACTTCCTGTCTGAGAAAAGCATAAATTTTAAAATTGAAAGCGATAACAAAGAATATCTTGGAAACGGTCAACTCTACAACAAAAATGCCTATGACATAAATTGTTTGTTTTAACGAGATCTACATTTGTTGTAATAAGTTTTTTGACTTTCTCTTACGGTATAACAGTTATGCAAATTTCTGCAAAAATCAACCCGATGCTATTCCTAGAAAATTCAAAATATGAATTTTATATGTGTTGTGAATAACTTTAATATACGGTATTTTAATCGAATTAGTTTTAGCCACTTTTGAGAAAAACAAAATTTTGAAAAAAATTCCCATTTAAAGGATAGTTCGGGGTGGGGATATTTTCTTGAAAATCTTCGTGTCTAATCCTTAGAAGATAATAAATTTAAATACCAAGTTTGGTATTTAACGGTCTTTAGTTTTTAAGCTATGCTGTCCACAGACACACACGAACCTTTTTCTAAAGATGATATTTTTGTATTCAGGGTGTCTCAAAACATATATTTCCGGTGAAATCTCTGTATCGAAGTTTTGGGTGCAATACGTTTGCCTTCTCTATACACTATATACATAATAGGTGTAAAGAAAGTAAAAATCATGTGAATGTAACACAACAGATTTTTTTTCATTTAAAAATGGCAAGTCTTCACAGGCTGGATCTTACACATTTCTCTACTATTTATCTACAATAATGATTTTCCTTTATCACAACAATACGCATTCATGCAGTTTAGAGGATGAAGCACATAACTAAAACCATAGAAGAGTTAACAGAGCAGTGTTATCGACCACAGAATACACTAACTGTAACCACAATTCAACCCACTTCCGGAAAAATAAATGCAGTACTTAGTATAACAAACGACAAGCGAATTATCGATCATTCTTTGTCCACTTTCCCTTAGCAATTGATTTATTAATGCCCATATTACAGTAGACAGGGGAGATGTGTAACATTCAAAAATTCGATAGCGAGATTTCACCGTAATATGTGTTTTGAAGTCCCTTGAGTCAAAAAAAAAAACCTTTATAGAAAAATGTCCATGTGTGTCAGTGGACAGCATAGCTCAAAAATTAAAAGTCCGTTAAACACCAAACTTTAAATTTAAGTTTGATATCTTTCAAGTATGCGACACGAAGATTTCCAAGAAAATCCCCCCATCCCAAACAAACCTTTACATGGATTTTTTTTTTTTAATTTTGATTTTCTCAAAAATGCTCTAACAATTCTGATTAGTATACCGCATGTTAAAGATATTTACATCCCACATAAAATGTATATCAATGTTTGTGAATAGCGTTTAAAGACCTCTTCACTCTGGATAAATTTTGCGCAATTTTGCATAGCTGGTAAATCCTAAGAGATAAATAAAAACGTATTACACAAAAAATGCAGATCTCATCAAAACACACAATTTGTCCTTTACATTTTTGTTGTAAAGGTAACAGTTTCCGAGATATCCCATGTTTTTGATGTCAAAAAATGTGAAATATTCATACTTTTCACAGACAGGAAGTGGCCGTTTTTCTTTTGTTTTACTCCTGGCCAAGCAAAAGAGCTAATTTCACTGACAATCGCATAACGACAGCTCTTAAAACATTTGACTATCGCTTTAGCTTTGGGCATTCCTTTAGTTCCCTTCTACTTATAAGGAACTAAGTAATAAGAACATTCTGCTAATGTTTATCTCGATTAGCATTGTGTAGAAAGAAGAATAATCATTTATTCTATCCCCTAGACTTTTTGGATACATTTCATGTATCCTAGGAAACAACAAAATTGAGCCTTATCTTACTTTATTTCATTGTAAATTATTTTAACTCCTTTGCCAGCTCCCCATTCTTTAAATAACGAAAATTCCTTGTCATTTAAGTCCTTCCACTAAGTACATCTTTTTTAGCATAACCTAAAACTTCGGAAATATCCATTTACATTCATTTATTCATTTATTTGGTGCAGTTTAAACAACCAGAATTGACACTGTTTATTCCGGCGTGGTTACGCAATAACGAACAAACAAAAGACTACCTACGCCACGACTAAAATTCAATTCCTCGTAATGAAGACCCTAATAATGTTAATATTGATAAATATAAGAGTATTGCAATTACTATTAGGATAGGATAAAACGATGTATATCACACGTGGCTTATTAGACTATTATTTGTAGAACAGCTAGAGCAAGTCATGTGTGTATAACATATCAGAATGTTCTTATAATGTTTAACGCGCACTTTTACTAACGGCACCGCAGGCAATTTATCGACCATTCTCTGTCCAAGCTTCCTCAGTCATTAATTTATGACTTTTACTACGTGTAGTAAGTAGAGGAAGTACATTGTTATACCAGTAAAATCGATACCTAGATTTCATCGGAAGTACACGCGTTGAAACTCACTTTAATCAGAAGGGAATTGCTAAAACGACGGTCGCACAAGTCAGTTCCTCATTGAGGATTTCGACTTGAAATAGCTCCGCTGAGTTCTGCAACTTTTAACGCACGGAGGAATATCTGCACACGTCAAATACTGGGCCCTGGTGGTTTTTCGGCTCAGCCAACTCCGCTCTCCACAAAGAACAAAAATTCAATGTGTTCCATTCACATGACTTTCTCTACATCCTTGTAACAAATGTTTGTTAAAAGGCTTGTTCTTCTAATTACATCTTTCTGATCGAAAACAAGTAGCAGAAACAGTCTTATTGCTTGCTTCCTTGAAAGTAGAAGCGAAATAAGGGAATTCCATAGCTTAAAGTGATAGACAAAAGCTGGTTCCTATGTGACTGAAGTTCCTTTGTTTGTATGGACAGGAGTTGACAAATTCCTGTATAAGAAAAGCTGAGATTAAAAACAAGGAATATCTAAAAAAACAATCAACACCACGAAAAATAAATAATATGTATATAAATATATAAAACATAAATTGTGTGTATTAACGTGCTCTACATTTTTTGTGTGGTAAGTTATTGTCCATCTCTTACCGTTTAGCAGTTAAGCAAAATTGCGTGAAATTCATCCAGAATAAAGTAGTCTTCAGAAGCAATTCCCAGAAAATTCAAGATATACATTTTATTTACCATGTAAATATCTTAGATAAAAAAGATTTTAATCAAAATCGTTAGTCATTTTTGAGAAAATCAAAATATTCGATTTTTTTCCCATTAAACGGTAGTTGGGGGTGGGAGAATTTTCTTGAAAATCTTCGTGTCACATCCTTGGAAGATATGAACTTAAAAAGTTTGGTATTTGAGGGACTTTTCGTTTTTGAGCCATGCATACACAGACATACATATACACACACGGACCTTTCTCCAAAAATGCTTTTTTTTTTGGACTCAGGTGGACCTAAAACATTTATTTCCGGTGAAATCTCGGTAATGAATTTTTGGGTGCATTACAATACCTTCTCTATACACTAGGTACATAGTACGTGTAGAGAAAGTAAAATTTGTTGCAGAAATGTAGAGAAAGCCATGGAACATATCAGATTTTTAAACCCATTACACTCTCCCGGTGGCAGAGTTAAATGTACACAATTCACTTACCATAATAATCTTAAGCTAATGATAGTAATACAAATTAGTAACATTAATGCAACTAGCATATACTTATTATTCAGTACAGCAAAACGTATGTCAATTACCAGCATATTTATAAACAGATACTATGAAGCTTCAACATTAATAGTCACAGAAGAGATTTACTTTAATTATCTACATGTATTCTCTTTAAATTATCTCTAAACTTCTTTAAGGTCAGAGGACTGCCCTGAAAGGCTGCTACAGGCAATTCTTTCCATTATTCAATGGTCCTATAAACAAAAGAAAATGTTCCTACGTCAGTTCTGTACCTTCTACCCTTAGTTTCATACAAATGATCGTTTTGTCCGTGGTACCGGGTTTTCTAACCTCTTTCTAACGTCCACCCATGCATTTAAACCAGCATAAGGTTTAAATAGTGCGACTAACCTATGTGTTTTACGCCTAACTCGGACTCTTAGGCAATTTCCCTGGACTTTGCGCTCACCTTTTGTTCCAGTTAGGTTGGATCGTATTTAAAAACCAAAAAGTGTTTCATTTTGATCATCTTCTAATACTGTATTCTACATTGTTTTTGTTTGTTGTGTTTTTTCAGAGATATTACACAAATGACACGTTTTACAAGCCTGGTGGACCAGTCTTTCTGTTGATTGGTGGAGAACAGGCAGTAAGCCCTCTCTGGATGGTGGAAGGGCAGTGGATAGAATACGCCAAGGAGTTCAACGCCCTCTGCTTCCATTTGGAACACAGATATTATGGACAGAGCCGTCCCAAAGAGTAAGCTTCCATTCATAGCTACAATTATGTATACGATCACTAAACCTAGACATCCATGTTATATTATAGTTGAGAATCAAAGAGTTTATACTCCCTACTACGTATTCCACCACAAAAATTTGATACCGAGATTTTATCGTAAATACATTTTAGAGGTCCCCTGAATACAAAAAAGAATTGTATGCGTGTGTAAGTGTATCCAAAAAGAAAAATCTTGTGTTTAATTCACATGACTTTCTCTCGTGCTAATCGAGATAAACATTAGCAGAAATGCTTTCTTTTAAGTAGAAGGGAAATAATGGAATACACTAGGCTAAAACGATTGTCAAATCTTTTAAAAACTGGTTGCCATGTGAATGAAATCCTTTTCTATGCAGGGACAGGAGTTTATGAATTCCCGTAAGAGAAAAGTGTAAGTATTTTAAAACTGAAACCAATAAAAACGAATATCTCAAAAATGGTCAACTACACGAGAAAAATGTATATGAAATAAATTGTGTTGGATAGGTAGAGCCCGACGTAAAAATTGAATGCCATGGCCGGGATTTGAACCACGGATGTCCCTGTCTCTAGCCGTTTACTCTACCATTGAGTTACCGTGGCAAAATGCCGGCATACCATTGAATTTCTCAACTAACTCGCATTTTTCCGGTAAACCATACAAGATGATCCCAAATTATTTTGAGATGACAACCCCAAAGGCGACTTAGAACATTATACGTGTGCCTGGATTCATAGTTTTAGCCAACTATTATGGTCAATTGTGATAATTTTAATTGTGTGCTTTAACGAGATAAACATATTTTGTGTAGTAAGTTTCTGTCTATCTCGTTTAGCATAATGTAGCTAGAAGAATAATATTTTTTAAAAAAATAGTTTGCAGAACAGGTAGAGAATGCAACACATTAGATTTTTTACTTTCTCTATACATACTATGTACATAGTGTATAGAGAAGGTATCGCAATGCACCCAAAAATTCGATACCGAGATTTCACCGGAAAAATAGTTTTGAGTCCCCTGAATCCAAAAAAAAAAAAAAAAAAAAAAAAAAAAAACATTTTTAGAAAAATGTCAGTATGTGTGTGTCTGTGGGCAGCATAACTCAAAAACGAAAAGACCGTTAAAACCAAACTTGGTATTTAGGTTTGGTATCTTCCAGGAATGGGACATGAAGATTTTCAAGAAAATCCCACACCCCCAACTATCCTTTACATGGACCTTTTTTAGAAAATTTTGATTTTCTCAAAAATGGCTCTAACGATTTTGATTAAAATATCGTATATTCAAGATATTTACTTGACAAATAAAATGTATATCTTGAATTTTCTAGGAATAGCCTTTGAAGACTACTTTATTCTGGATCAATTTTACGGAATTATGTATAACTACTAAACAGTAAGACATGGACAAAAACTTACCACACAAAAACTGTTCGTTTTTTCGTTCAGTTGATCGTTTTTTAGATATTCCTTGTTTTTGGTTTCAGCTTTAAAGAAGTTATACTTTTTTCACACAGGAATTTGTCAACTCCTGTCCCTAAAAACAAACTTAAATCACATAGCAACCAGCTTTTGACGAATATTTTAGCCTATGCTACTCCCTTATTTCCCTTCTGCTTCCATGGAAGCAAGTAATAAGACTATTTCTGCTATTTTTTTCTAGATTAGCATGAAGTAAATAGAAGCATAAATTTTTAACAAGTTGTTGCAGAAATATAGAGAAAGTCATGTGAATGGAACACATCAGATTTTTACTTTCTCTACACGTACTATGTACATAATGTATAGAGAAGCTATTGTATTGCACCCAAAATTTCGATACCGAGATTTCATCGGAAATACATGTTTTGGGTCCCCCTGAATCCAAAAAAAAAAAAGTTTTTGAGAAAAAGGTCCGTGTGTGTGTATGTCTGTGAACAACATAGCTCAAAAACGAAAAGATCGTTCAATACCAAACTTGGTAGATATTTAAGATTGGTATCTTCCAAGGATACGACACGAAGATTTTCAAGAAAATTCCCACACCCTTTACATGGAACTTTTTTCGAAAATTTTGATTTTCTTAAAAATGGCTCTAACGATTTTGATTAAAATATCGTATATTAAAGATATTTACCTGACAAATAACATGTATATCTTGAATTTTCTGGGAATAACCTCTGAAGACTACTTTATTCTGGATTCATTTTACGGAATTTTACATAACTGCTAAACCGTAAGTGATGGACAAAAACTTACCACACAAAAATTGTAGAGCCCTTTAAAACACACAATTTATGTTATATACATGTTTTCCTGGAGTTGATCGGTTTTTTATATATTCCTTGTTTTTGGTTTCAGCTTGGAAAAACATAATTTTCTCATACAGGAATTTGTCAACTGCTGTGCATACAAACAAAGGACCTTCAGTCACATAGCCACCAGCTTTTGACAAATACTTTAGCCTATACTACTCCCTTGTTTCCCTTCTACATACAAGGAAGCAAGTAATAAGACTATTTCTGCCATTTTTTCTCGATTAGCATGAACTTAAATAGAAGCATAAGAACAGATATATAACAGATCAAAAGAGTGATGAATTATTAAAAATGCATTTCTTCTCTTACAGCTCCTTGTCTACGAGAAACCTTGAATATCTTACAAGTGAACAGGCCCTTGGTGATCTTGCACATTTCATTTACATAATGAACATCAAACTGGAACTTTCTCCCAAAACAAAATGGTTTGCTTTTGGAGGATCGTACGCAGGATCACTAGCTGCTTGGCTTCGGGCTAAATACCCTCACATTGTACATGCGGCTGTATCTACCAGTGCACCACTGCTGGCTAAAGCTGACTTTAGAGGTAACTATAACCGAGATTTTTATCCTCTATTGCAATATATTTGATACAAAGTAATTTGTTTGCTAATATTAGCATATTATTCATTTTAATAAATGTGTTGTACCCGCATGACCTTCCCTAGGTGTTCTACTTTCTTCTTACAAAAGATTGTTCTTCTTTATACACCATGCTAATCGAGATAAGCACCAACAGAATGTTGTTATTACTTAGTTCCTTATAAGTAGAAGGGAACTAAAGGAATACGCTATGCTAAAGCGATAGTCAAATGTTTTAAAAGCTAGCGTTATGCGATTGTCATTGCAAATCGTTTCTTTGCTTGGCCGCGAGATTGTAGATTCTAGTTCAGTTTTAGAGCCTTTCCTATTGGTTACTGAGACAATATGGCCACGTGACAGGTGAACGACAGGTTTCGTCGAGGTTAGGCTATATTAGGTTAGGTGTGTGTAAATGAACTGGATCGAAATAACGGATAAAAATGGTCTTTCTGAAAATCGGTTCTGCTTTCCAATGCGAAATACAGTCTTCCGTTCGTTCTGTGTGCTTGTGCATGGGCAGCCATGTTGGTCAATCGATCAATGGCAGACTCAAATCTAAAACTGAACTGGAATTTGCAATGTCGCTGTTTGGCCAAGAATAAAACAAAAGAAAAACGGACACTTCCTGTTTGATAAAGCTATAAGTATTTTAAAACTGAAACTAATAACAAGGAATATCTTGGACAACTCTATAACAGAAATGCACATGATATAAATGGTCTGATTTAACGAGATCTACAGTTTTTGTGTAATAAGTTTTTGTCTATCTCTTACGATTTAACCCTTATGCAAAATTTTGCTAAAATCAACCAGAATAAAGTACTCTTCAATGGCTAATTCCAGAAAATTCAAGTCGCCCTCCGTGGTGTAGTGGTTAAAATGTTAACTTCATATGCTCAAGGTCGCGGATTCAAACCCGGCGGAGGACAATGGACTTTTTCGGGCGTAAAAATCCTTAGAATGGTTTCCTTCAGAAGGGAAGTAAAGCCGTTGGTCCCTATCGTAGATTTACGGCACATAAAAGAACCTCAAGCCTGGAAAAGAGGCCTCTGAGCAAATTAAAGCGGTTTTTCACGGCCAATATAGAATGGGACGCTAAGAACCACAGCAGTTAAAAAGCGTCCATAAATAAAACATTTCAATTCTTTCCAGAAAATTCAAGATATACATCTTTTTGTGGTGTAACTTTAATATATGGTATTTTAATAAAAACCGTTAGAGCCATTTTTGAGAATATCAAAGTTTTCCTTGGAAGAAACCAAACTTTTTCTAAACCTTTTTCTAAAAATGCTTTTTTTTTTTTTTTCTTTTTTTGGACTCAGCGGACCTCAAAGCATATTTCCGTTGAATTCTTGACATCAAATCTTGGGCGCATTACAATACCTTCTCTATACACTATGTATATAGTACGTCTAGAGAAAGTAAAAAGTACAAAACAGCATGCCGTTAATTTTCTGTAACGTGTACGAGAGGCGTTCAATAATAGTAAAAGATAGAAAAACAAATTATTTTTGGTAGATTTTTTTCCCCTATCTCCTTTTAGTCCAAAACACTTTTTCCAGCATTTCTCCAATTGTTTGAAGCCTTCCAGGAAGTAGGATTTCAGAAGATCCCCAAAATAGACATCTGTTTGGGAGATGACCTTTTCGTTTTCCGGTGGGCCATTTTTTCAAGTTTGGAAATAAAAAACGTCACTGATGACTAAATCTGGTGAATACGGTGACGATAGTAATTCGAAACTTAATCCTACAATTTTCGCCCTCGAAACTGTGCAGGTGTGCAACCTTGCATTGTCTTAATGGAAGAGAATTTTTTTTTTTTATTTTATTTGATTTTTCCGTTCGACCGGTGCAATAACGATGTTTAATACTCTCCATTTATTGTTCTTCCTTTCTGCAAGTAATCAATGTAGATGATTCCGCGTGCATCCCCATGCACACCTGCGTGCACCATGTCTGCAGATTTCACTACCTTTGTCTTTTTCGAAGCCGGTTCCCTTTAAAAACCCACTGTTTCGACTGTTCTTCTGTCTCAGGAGTGTAGTAGTGTATCCATCTTTCATCCACAGTTATGTATCGACGCAGAAACTTGTCAGGAAAAGTGCCAAACCAGCGATTGCATTTGTTCTCCATTGAGATTAAACGCGGCACCCATCTTGCCGAGACCTTTGTCAAACCTAATTTTTGGTGCATAATTGAGGACACTGTACCTTGTGG
This sequence comes from Hymenopus coronatus, assembly GCA_030762935.1. Taxonomy (NCBI): domain Eukaryota; kingdom Metazoa; phylum Arthropoda; class Insecta; order Mantodea; family Hymenopodidae; genus Hymenopus; species Hymenopus coronatus. Next base: position 16,952,513 of record CM060882.1, on the reverse strand, counting down.
CCTCTACTATTTGGCAAACTTTGATTCGTCGATCACTCAAAATCATATTCTGGGTTTGGTCAGTCATTTCGAAGGAAATTACTTCTACCGAACGTCCGGAGCGATGTTCATCATTTGTGGATGTACGGCATTTATCCAATTGTAAATTGTTGGAAACACAGGAGCAGATGTGCCATCAACTTCGTCCAATTCGGTTTTTATCTCTTTCGGTGTTAAGTCTTTTAAATAGAAGTGTTTAATCACAGCACGAAACTTTCTTTTTTCATTCTAAATAAGCTTATGGCAACGAAACCACGTGATGGATATAGCTGAAACTTTAAATGCCATCTGGTAACAGACGACGGTTACTAAATACAAACTTATTTCAATACTACAGGTGTAATTTCTTGGATTTTCTAAAGACTTATTGGACGCACCTAGTATCAAACTTGTACAGCACACATGCTGATTAACTGGCACACGGAGAAGTGGAAAAGTGAAGAGGGAGCAGTGCCAGAAACTGTACAGTGTAAGGCAAGCGATTCCCCATTATACAGCCATATGCAAAAAAGGATATGTACAATGAGTGAGCAATTTGTCAAGTAGTAATGGGTAAAGAAAAATATGCAATACAAGTGACTTTTGTCCTAATGGTAGTATATATTGTTAAGTGCTGTAATGTTTACTTTCTCCATAGGTACTATGTACATAGTGTATAGAGAATTGCACTCCACCAAAAGATTCGATACCGAGATTTCACCGGAAATATATGTTTTAGGGTCCCCTTTATCTAAAAAAAAAACATTTTCGGAAAAAGGTCCGTGTGTGTGTGTGTCTGTGAACACGATAACTCAAAAACGAAAAGTAAGTAAAATACCAAACTTGGTATTTAAGTTTAGTATTTTCCACGGATGCGACACGAAGATTTTGAGAAAAATCCCCCCACCCCCAACTACCCTTTACATGGAACTTTTTTCGAAAATTTTGATTTTCTCAAAAATGGCTCTCACGATTTTGATTAAAATTTCGTATATTAAAGATATTTACCTGACAAATAAAATGTATATCTTGAATTTTCTGGGAATAGCCTCTGAAGAGTAGTTATTCTGGATGAATTTTACTAAATTTTGAATAACTGCTAAACCGTAAGAGATGGACAAAAACTTACTACACAAAAAAGAGCACGTTAAAACACACAATTTATGTTATATACATTTTTTTCGTGGAGTTCGTCGTTTTTGTGACATTCCTTATTTTTGGTTTCTGCTATGAAAAACTTATACTTTTCTCATACAGGAATTTGTGAACTCGTGTCCATACAAACAAGGGAACTTCAGTCACATAGCAACCAGCTTTTGACTATCACTTTAACCTATGGTACTCCCTTATTTCACTTCTACTTACAAGGAAGCAAGTAATATGGCTATTTCTGCTAATGTTTTACTGATTAGTATGACGTTAATAGAAGTATAAGCTTTTTAAGAATAAGGTGCAGGGATATAGAGAAAGTCATGTGAATGGTACACATCAGATTTTTACATTTTCAGAATACTTCACAGTTGTACAAAAGGATCTTCAAGGTTCTTCACTCTCTTGTGAGAAAGCTATTAAAGAAGCAACTGGAGAAATCAATATGCTCATGAAGGAAGCCATGGGAAGGAATATCCTTCAAGGATTATTCAAGTAAGTGCACAGAGACAAAACAAACTGCTGTGGAGATGTAGGAGCATTTATTAATTATTTGTGTATTTGTTGAATATATAAACACATTACATGAATTTTATTCCACTGGAAGGGATATTAGCATTTCAGTTATAAAGCAATACTGTAAAATATGGAGTGGGAGTTACCCTTGCCACTGCACATCATTGGAAGGTAGTAGGTACAGAGTAGAGCCATCTCACAAATGCAAAGAGAAATAACTAATTTGAATATCCTATAATATATATACAGTATTAATTGCATTAGCTATAGGCTTGAATACAGAAAACAAGATAACCAATGTATATTATAAAAAGAATACTATGAACTATTAAAAATCTGATGCATTCATATGACTTTCTCTATATCTCTGATACAAATTGTTGTTAAAAACCTTATTTTTCTATCTACTTCATGCCTATCAAGATAAACCTTAACAGAAATAATCTTATTACTTGCTTCCTTGTAAGTAAAAGGGAAAAAAGGTAATATGCTAGGCTAATTTTAAGTATTTTAAAACTGAAATCAATAACAAGGAATATCTCGGAAGTTGTCAACTTCACAAAAATAATTCAAAATGCTCTCAGGCTTCTTGCCAGGTAGAAACTACCTGGCTAGAAGCCCGAGAAGATTTTGAATTAACACGTCGCCAGGAAAGCTTCAGTTCTTATTTCACAAAAATAGTATATGACATGATGTGCATTTTATTGAGATCCATATTTTTTGTGTAGTAAGTTTTTGTCTATCTCTTACGGTTTCCAGTTATGCATAAATCAGCCATGATGAAGAGGTCAATACAATTTTCCCAGAAAATTCAAGATGTACATTTTATTTTTCATGCAAACATCTTTAATGCATGGTTTTTAAAAGAAAATCAAAATTTTCGAAATTTTTTCAGTGGGAAGTAGTTTAGAATGGAGGGATTTTCCTCAAAATCTTCATGCTGCATCCTTCAACCAATTTTGTATTTTGTGAATTTGACATTTTTGAATTATGTTCACAGATACATGGACACGCACGCACACGCACACACACACACACACACGCACACTCACATACTACACTCACAATACAGATCTTTTCTAAAAATACTTTTTCTGGATATTGGGTCCCTAAAACATGTATTTCTGATGACATTTCAAACTCAAATTTTGGGTTAAGTGTACCTATGTACTTTGTACTAAGTAGAGAAAGTAAAAATAAAACATAAAAGTTTCTGGAATTCCCTAAAACAGCATTTTATATTAAATATCTCATAGCATAGCTGTAGCAAAACTTAGAAAGGTTCAAAAGACATGCTACTTAAATGAAGAGATAACAGTTGTCATTCTTTCTTGACCATGCAAACTTCCATCTCATTGCAACAAAGAAGTGGCAGGACACTTGATTCAAAATTACTTCTACAAACGTTTGAGGATGGATTCTTGACATAGAAACAAGAAAATAAGTCATACAAACATATGCTCTAAAAGGCTTCATTTTCATACTATCAATTTATTAAGGAAAGTCACTTTGAGCAGCTTTCCAGATCTAACCTAATAGCTTCATTTATTTATGCACTCATTCATAGAAGGCTTTGATCCATTTTACCCTGCAGAGTTGGCCTTGTGTTGCCATGGCTACTTGTTAACATTTATCAGATGAGTAATACATTCCCCAGCACGCCTTACAAGTGCTGTCTACAGGGACTTCATTCAGAACACTCTCCCACACTTATTAGAAAATGTGACTCTGCAAATAAGAAGAAACATGATGCTCTTTCACATTTTAGTCTCACTGTTTGAGATGCACTGGCTGGTATCTAGCATGACAAATGGATAGGTAGAGGGGGACCAATTCATGGCCTCCATGTTCCCTTGACCTCAATCCTTTGGATTTTTATGTTTTCGGAGTACCTTGAACCATTGGTGTATGCAGCAGACATCCTAGATGAAGTCATACAACACTGGCCAGGACTTTTTGACATTCCATGCTTCAACAAGTGCATGTGTGTCTAGATGCAAGAGGAGGATATTTAGATTATTTGCTATAAGTAGTGCTTGTGTGGAACAGCACCTAAGAAACTAATTACATCAAAAATAGAATATGTGTCACTTTAAAATGTTTTGATTAATAGCATATTGTATCTCAGTAAATTGAAAACAAAAGGTTTTTGGAAATGTGTTTATATGAACTTTTTTTTCTTTATTTACTTTCTCTAAAAGAATTTTTAGAAAAATATCCGTGTTTGCATCTGTGTGTATGTGTGTGTGTGTCTGCAGGCAGCATAGCTCAAAAACGAAAAGAATGTTAAAAGCAACTTGGTATTTAGGTTTGGTATCTTCCAAGGATGCGACACGAAGATTTTCAAGAAAATCCCCAGGGATAACTACCCTTTACATGGAACTTTTTGATTTTCTCAAAAATGGCTCTAATGATTTTGATTAAATATCGTATATTCAAGATACTTACTTGAAAAATAAAATGTATATCTTGGATTTTCTAGGAACAGCCTTTGATTACTACTTTATTCTGGATGAATTTTACGGAATTTTACATAACAGCTAAACTATAAGAAATGGACAAAAAGTTACCACAAAAAAAGTGTAGAGCACGTTAAAACACAATTTATGTTATATACATTTTTTTCGTTCAGTTGATTGTTTTTGAGATATTTCTTGTTTTTGGTTTCAGCTTTAAAAAAATTATACTTTTCTTATACAGGAATTTATCAACTCCTGACCATACAAAAAAAGGAACTTCAGTCACAGAGCAACCAGCTTTTAACTATCGCTTTAAGCTATGGTACTCCCTTATTTCCCTTCTATTTGCAAGGTAGCAAGTAATAGGACTATTTCTGATAATTTTTTCTGGATTAGCATGAAGTAAATAGAAGCATAAGCTTTTTAACACTAATTTGTTACAGAGATGTTGAGAAAGTCATGTGAATGGAGCACATCAGATTTTTCATAATAGGAACCAGTCCCCAAACTTGTACAAGTACTTTTGAATAAGCCTGTATAGAAGTTACATATTGCTTGTACCTTCTCTAAATTTTATGAAAACTAATTTTGCATCCAAAATTCTTCTCTTATACTCTAGTATTGGGCAGTGAATAATAAGTTGTTTAACAGGTTGTTGAGTATATATACATTGATAACCATTCCCTCTTTGTATCTTGAATTGTTGAAGATAAAAACTAAATTTATCATATCCTGAAAATATTGAGTAAATATGAAGGTTATATAAGTTTACAGTATCGATGACATTCCGCTGTTGAAAAGATGATTTCTCTTGTGGTGGCTGTCCACTGCTCATTCCCAGGTATTCTCCTGAAGTTTAATTTTAGCATTAGACACAGAACATAAACTGCAGTTCAATTGTAAATATTTAAATAGAAGTAGCAACATTTTTTGCCATATCATCAGCTCTTTCATTCCATAATGTGTCCTTATGGCTAGGGCCGCATTTAGGTATTCTGCCACCCCTAGGAAGTGCTAAAATTTTCTGCCCTCAATTTTCCCCAAACAATATAATCAGCTATTATATATAGATAGATTTATTATCAGCCTGAAGAAATACATATTCTATGGCATCGTCAAAATACAAAGAAATGTTGTTACATTTAGTTTAAATATATACAGAACTAGTGAAAAGAAAAATCCAGTTTAGTTTTCTGCCAGTCAGGCTCCTTCCTACTTCTGCAGAATGGGACCTGTAATGACAAACACAAAGCGGCAGGATCTGCACAAGAGAAATGTGGTTGCAAAGATGATGATGATGATGATAATATAACAATAACAATAATATAATAATATAACAACAATACTAATATAACAGTAATAATATAATAATAATAATAATAATAATAATAATAATGATAATGATAATGATAATAATAATAATAACAATAATAATAACAACAACAACAATAATAATTTACAGTTATTTAAATTGTAATCTGTGGAACAAGCTGGAGTTTCTGATTCAAGTATTCATTAATAGTGAGTGGTAAATGACTTTTTAGATGGTTCTTAACAGCCGTTCTAAATTTGTTGTGATTAAGCTCTTTACTGCTGTTTAGAAGATGGTTATATAAATTTATACCCTGATGTAATATAGACTTAAGACACCTGATGAGCCTAAGAGTGTTGAGGTGTATATTACTGTATGCTCTTGTATTGTGGTCGTATAGGGCTGAGTTTTTAAAGAGTTCCAAATTTTGATGTATAAAAGAATCCTACAGAATATTGTTTACTGTTGTTTAAATCAAGAATTATGAATATTAGGAACAATAGATTTACAAATATTGTTTGTTATTTTGCAGCCTATGTTCTGCCCTTAATATTGAAGACAGTGAGGATATTTCCAACTTCTATGAAACACTGGCAGGGAACATTGCTGGCATAGCACAGTACGACAATGATAACCGTCAGTTTGAAGGTGCAATAGACTCAGGTATCACTCTTAACACTGTCTGTGGCATCATGACAAACCAATCCATCGGGGCCCCAATCAATCGCTATGCAGCTATCAACAAACTGGTGCTTGAAACATACGGAAAGGAGTGTCTCAAACATCAATATTATGATATGATTGACGAGATGAAACAAGAAGAGTGGGATAGCATCTGTGCCAGGGAAGGAGGTAAATATGGTTGGTGGTTGGTATCTAATGTTGAGCAGTTGGCAGTGAAGCCATTTGCTCTCTTGCATTCCATGATTTTGATGTTATATTATCATGTTGACTAAAGGTTGGGCAGCGCAGTAGATGGTTTCCATCCATATCTTCTTTAAGTGTACAGTAAGGACACAGAGGAGATCTCACTATACCAATCCTGAATAAATGTTTATTGAGACAGTCATGGCCTGTTAGGAGTCTAAAAGTTGCTACAGACTATTTTCTTGGTAATGTAGTGATTCTGGTCATGTTATTACGTACATTTTCCCATAGTTTTCCTTTTGTTTGTAATGCATTTTCTTCTTTAATTTTGTTATTATATGTTGACATCTTTTGATAGAGTGATAGATTATTGCATCAGATGAATTTGATGTAATTTTGCTACCTTTCTTGGCTAGAAAGTTTCATTACTCTGTATTCTGCAATGTGCTGGTATCCATTGAAGTATTAATCTTTTATTTAAATTCATTTGTTGTTTTATGATTTTGTGGCATTCTGTAATATTTAGGTTATTAAGAGTTATAGTAGATGCTATGGATATAATATCTGCTTTAGAGTCAGATAATAGTACAACTTTCAAATGTATTTATATGATATAGTAGGTTTTGTAAGCTCTGAAGTATTGCCAAAATCTCTCCAACAAAATTTGTAGTATTTAAACTTAATCTTTTGTAGAAAGAGAAGAGAGGGCATATTGTAGGATGTAAATTAAATTTTGCAATTTTTATTTTCTGCAATGTACATATTTACTTGGATAGGTAGAGTCAGACTGAAAAATGCAATGCCATAGCCGGGATTTGAACCACAGATCTCCTGGACTGCAGTCAGTTGCTCTACCACTGAGCTAACATAGCAACATGCCAGTACAGCACTAAACTTCTCAACTGACTTGCATGTTTCCCAGTAAACCACAAGGTGACCTCAGATTATTTTCAGATGACAACCTCAAAGGCAACTTACAATGTTATAAGTACTTTAAGTCCCAGGGTTCATAGTTAGCCAACTATTATGGACAGCTGTCATAATTTTATTGTTTTCTCACAGAAACCGTGTATAGGACAGGAGTTGGATAGGAAGAATCAGACTGGAAAATCTATGAATCTGAAAAATGAGGACCTATGAATCCTTGGTCTTGAAGTATTTATGACATTGTAAGTCACCATTGGGATATACCATCTCAAAATAATTTGAGATCACCTTGTGGTTTATCAGGAAACATGTGAGTCAGTTGAGAAGTTTAATTCTATATTGGCATGTTGCCATGGTAGCTCAGTGGTAGAATGACTGACCAGGAGATTCATGGTTCAAATCCCGGTTATGGCATTGAATTTTTCAGCCTGACTATACCTAAGCAACTCCTGTCCTACACACGGTTTCTGTGAAAAAACAGTTAAATTATTACATATTTTATTGTTTATTTATCCTTTGAAACATATACATGACATTGGACACACCAAATATATATATATATATACAAGGACACAATAAATGCAGCCACATTAATAACGTTAATGGAAAATAATTGTATTTGTCACACAAATACCTTACAGATCTAAATGTATCATGTCATTTATGCAAAAGAAGAATTTTTATACAGCAAAAGTAAAATAGTAAACATAACACAAATTTGTAATGAACTACTTAGCTAAACAATTTCAAAAAGTCTATTAACTGATTAAAAACATCATTTTGGTATTGTGTACCTATACTGGAAAATGGAGCTCATCATTTATTTGTATTTTAAATATTCTGTTGCTTTCAGCAACTTATTTGTAAGGTACACCATATTGATTAAATTCCTCAACTGAGTAAAATTGGTTAGAAAGCAAGAATTTATTTAAGTCAACTTTAAATTTTTAACAGACCCTAACTTCCTCAGACTAGATGGTAAATTATTATAGAGTTTTAAGCTATTATATTTAAATGAGGTAGAGAAAGTATTGTATTCCACTAGAAAATACAATACTGAGATTTCACCAGAAATTCATGTTTTGAGGTCCCTGGATTCATGAAACCTTTTTTAAACATAGGTATGTGTATGTACATTCTTACAACATAATCAAAACAAAGTTCACACCAAACTTGATATTTTAGTTTAGTATTTCCCAAGGATCCAAGCTTGAGACCTGGGTTTGATTCCTGGTACCGGCGTGGGGAGACCAGGCCTGGAGAACACTCAGCCTCCTGAGGTCCCTGGGGGAGCCAATTAAAGAGCTACTTGATGGAGCAGTGGCAGCTCTAGGCAGCTCCATAACACCTGCGATGGGGGATGCAGTGGCTGGGAGATAGGCCAAGGTTCCTTGTGAGCTGTCATGCCATGGGGTTATTATATCTCCCAAGGATACAACACAAAGATTTTCAAGAAAATTTCCACACCCCAAACTACCCTTTACATGGAATATTTTTCGAAAACTTTGAGTTTTTCAAAAATTGGTTTAATGATTTTTATTAAAATATCTTATGTTTAAGATATTTTTATGACAAATGAAATGTATATCTAGAATTTTCTGGGAATAGCCTCTAAAGACCTCTTTATTCAGGATAAATTTTGCTGGATTTTGCATAACTAGTAAACCAAAGATATAGACAAAAGTTACTACACAAAAAATGTAGCTCTTATCACAACACACAAATTATTTTCTATATATTTTTTTGTAGAGGTAACCATTTCCAAGATGTTAATTGTCATTGGTTTCAATTTTTGAATACTTATTCTTTTCTCAAACAGGAAATTGCCAACATCATTATTTGGTTTTACTCTTGGCCATGCAAAGAGGTGTCAGTCACATAGCAACCAGCTATTAAAATATTTCACTATTGCTGTTTTAATGCCCCCTTTTACTACTGTGGCACCACAGGCAATGACACTATGATACATGGAATGAAGATGGAACACTGGTGGAATGCGATGGCAGGGGAAACCATAGCACCTGGATGAAATCTGGCCCTGCACCTGGGATTGAAACCGGGGAAAAACAAGGAAAAAAAAGAACAAAATTTAAATCAAGTGCTGAAATAGTTAAATATGGTGTATCCCAAGGCTCAGTACTTGGACCACCATTATTCTTTATTTTATATTTAAATGATATGTATTCGACACCTAATTGTAAAATTATAAGCTATGCAGATGACACCACTATTATATGTAAAGCAAACAATGATCTTGACTTGAAATCATTAGCCACCAATGAATCGCTAAGAATAAACACATTTTTTAAATCTCTCAACCTCACTAATAACCCTGACAAGACAAATATAATTAAATTTGAGTTAAGCAAGAAGAAAAAAGATATATTATTTCATATTAACTTTGGAAATGTTGCAATACAGGAATCTGATTCTCACAAATTTTTAGGAATGCAAGTAGATAAACTCATGTCCTGGACTAATCATATCGATGACCTATGTAAAAAAATATGTAAAGGTTTGTATTTAATGAGGGAATTTGCAAAAACTTGTAATGTTGAGGTTCTAAAACTTATATACTATGGTAATTTATTCACATATCCAGTATGGTATTGAATTATGGAGGGGTTGTAATAAATGTATATGCAAAGGGTTCTAGTGCTACAAAAGAAATGTATCAGAACTATGTTTAAAATGGGGTGTCGAGAATCATGCAGGGAAGTTTTTAAAAGAGAAAAGATGTTTACTGTAGTATCTCTATACATATACAAAGTAACTTACTTAATTAACCAGAAAAAACCAAAACTAAATAGTGAAATACATAACCATGATACTAGATGCAAACTTGACTTACATTATACCAGCTACAATGTATGTACTTACTGTACATCAGACTCCAGGAGGGTAGGATGAGGGTAATTACAGCAGACAGCCATAATTAAATGGTGGAAGGGAGCCATCTTAGAGAACGACAGCTGCAGTCATCACTACAGACCTCGCCGACACTTATAACCCCAAAAGAGACTGGTTGAATGAAATGGAGATGAGACAAAGAGACAGGAAGTTCAAGGGAATGAAGCAACACTCGCACACAAGACATTTTTCTAAAAATGCTCTTTTTTTCTTGGATTCAGGGAGTCCCAAAGCATATATTTCCACTGAAATCTTGGTATCGAATTTTTGGGTGCATTGCAATACCTTCTCTATACACTATGTACATAGTATGTGTAGAGAAAGTAAAAAAAGTAATCTGTAATTACTTTTCACACAAGTTGCTACAATGAGCGTGCTTGGCCAAAAGAATATTGATGGTGTCCAGTGTGTGGAAAAATGTATGTTTTTGCTTTACATTTACATTCTTAAAAGGAACTTTTATGACAATATTGTGCTATTTAACAGTTCATTGGAAAAGGAAACAAGGAAGAAACATTCTTTTTTGGGAGGAAGGGCCTTTGTTTAATTTTACGTAATTCACCCCTCATCAATCGATGTCAATATAATTTGAAAAATGTTTAAATGCATTTGTATATTCGTTTAATATAAGCTTTCCACTGGAACAAATGTAAATGGCATGTTATTTATGGACGCTCTTTAACTACTATGGTTCTCAGCGCCCCATTGTAAATTGGGCATAAAAGATCGCTTAATTTTGCTCAGAGGCCTCTCTATCAGGCTTGAGTTTCTTTTACGTGCTGTAAATCTGCGACAGGAGACCAACGGCTTTACTTCCCTTCCGAAGGATTTTTACACCGGAAAAAATCCATCGTGCTTTGCCAGATTTGTACCCAGGACCTTGGGTATATGAAGTTAGCATGGTAACCATTACACCACAGAGGGCGTTCCACTGGAACAGAAATAAAGAAAGAGTGGATTACTATATACCCAGCAACAGCCTATGTATGGTTTTTATCTAGACTAGAAAAACAGGACTTATGAACAATGATACCAAATAACATATCAATAATTGTATTTCACCCAAAACTTCTATACCAAGATTTCACCATAAATGCATGTTTTGAGGTCCTCTTTATCTGAAAAAAAAAATTAGAAATAAATCCCTTTATGTGTCTGTCTGTCGACAGCATAGCTCAAAAACAAAAAATAGGTTAAATACCAAACTTGGTAACGATTTCGAATAAAATGTATGTTAAAGACTGTATATGGCAAATAAAATATATACTTTGAGTTTTCTGATAATAGCCTCTAAAGACCTCTTTAATTTAATTTTTTTTTTTTTAATTTTGCATTAAGTAGTAAACCGTAAGAGAGAGACGATAGCTTACTACACAGAAAATTTAGAGTTTTTAAACCACACAATTTATGTCATACACATTTTGTTCCTGGAGCTGACCATTTTCGAGATATTCCTTGTTATTGGTTTCAGTTTTAAAATACTTAAACTTTCCTCATGCAGGAACTTGTCAATTTCTGGCCATGCAAAGAAATGCATTTCAATCCAATAGCAATCAGATTAAACATTTGACTGTCAGTTTAGCCTAGTGTATGCCCTTCTGCTAATGTTTATCTCGATTAGCATGAAGTAGATAGAAGAATAAGCTTCTTAACAACATTTATTACAGAGATGTAGAAAAAGTCATACTTTAGATTTTTTTTAAAATGTTTTTACCTTTAATTTTTATACCAATTTTTGCACACTTAATATACCGTTAAATTTCACTTCTTTTACAGATCGCCAATGGATGTATCAAACCTGTACAGAGTTTGGATTTTACCAAACTAGCACTTCATGTGGTGATATTTTTGGTGACAGGTTTCCTCTGGGATTCTATCTTCAACAGTGCCAAGATACTTTTGGAAGGAGGTAATTTTTGTGAGGCATTTCATTTAGGTACTGCATTAACGCTACATTATTTTTAGCAACATGTATTTACTAGTAATATGTAAAATATGGGCCCTTTCAAACTTTATTATAAATATTATAACGTTTAAGACAGGAAAAAAAGGAGTTATTTATTTATTGAATGTTTTGTCAACATATTAGAGAACAACAACAACATACTGCTAAAAGGGAACTATGTTGAGAAGTAAATAATTTATTTATTGGAACCAGTTGAAAGATTGAATGCCAGAACCAGGATTTGATCATGGTTATCCCACTTTCCGTGCGCTTACTCTAAACAGTAAGCTACTGTGCCAGTATGCCATTCAATCTTCCAACTGATTATATGTTGTTTTTTTTTACCTGGTTCAACTGTCTTCCTTAGATCATTACCTAAATGGTGACTTAGCTTTGTAAGTATCCAGGTAATTTTACACGTTATCAACCAACTAATCAGGCCATTTTTACTTTCTCTATACTCACTATGTACATAGTGTATAGAGAATGTATTGCACTCCACCAAAAAATTTGATACCGAGATTTTACTGGAAATATATGTTTTAGGGTCCCCTGTAACCAAAAAAAGTATTTTCAGAAAAAAGTCTGTGTGTGTGTGTGTGTGTCTGTGTGTCTGCGAACACGATAACTCAAAAACGAAAAGTCGGTAAAATACCAAAATTGGAATTTAAGTTTAGTATCTTCCAGGGATGCGACACGAAGATTTTGAGAAAAATCCCCCCACCCCAAACTATCCTTTACATAGAACTTTTTTCAAAAATTTTGATTTTCTAAAAAATGGCTCTAACGATTTTGATTAAAATATCGTATATTAAAGTTATTTACCTGACAAATAAAATGTATATTTTGAATTTTCTGGGAATAGTCTCTGAAGACTACTTTATTCTGGATGAATTTTTCATAACTACTAAACCGTAAGAGATGGACAAAACCTTATCCCACAAAAAATGTAGAGCATGTTAAAACACACAATTTATGTTATATACATTTTTTTCGAGGAGTTGATCGTTTTTGAGATATTCCTTTTTCTTAGTTTCAGCTTTGAAAAACTTATACTTTTCTCATAAAGGAATTTGTCAACTCCTGCCCATACAAACAAAGGAACATCAGTCACATAGCAACCAGCTTTTGGCTTTCACTTTAACCTATGGTACTCCCTTATTTCGCTTCTATTTACAATAAAGCAAGAAATAAGACTATTTCTGCTAATTTTTCTTGATTAGCATGAAATAAATAAAAGATAAGCTTATTAACAATAATAATATTACACGAGATTAAGAGATATAGAGAAAGTCATGTGAATGGAACACATCAAATTTTTATTATAATGGTAGTAATTCTCTCTCATATATATTTAATATTACACAGGGAAATGATTATTTATTCGAACCAATTAAAAAAATTCAATGCCACTACTGGGATTTGAACAAGTTTCCCTCTCCTTGTCTGGTTGCTTTAACCATTGAGCCACTGCAACAACATACCGGTGTGCTATTCAATCTTCCATCTGATTATATGTTTAAATAATTTGTTTAATAGATAGAGTTAGAGTGAAAAACTCAATGCCATCGCTGGGATTTGAATTATGGTTCTCCTGGTTGCTCTAAACACTGAGCTACCATGATAACATGCTGACACAGCATTAAATTCTGGCTCGCATGTTTCCCAGTAAACCACAAGGTGATTTCAAATTATTTTGATATGACAAAAATACAGTGTTAAATGCTTTAAGTACTTTAAGTTCTTGTGTGGAAAAAACATTAATAATAAATAATTTGTGTTTGAAAAAACTGGCATTTTCGTTTCTAATAGGGGTACTTATTGAACCACTCTTGTATAAAATGTATGGAAATGTTGTTGAAGGAAAATTGAATATATGTTGATCAGGTTCAACAAGATGCTGGTTCAGAAAGGAGTTGAGCGTACCAACAGGGAATATGGTGATCTGCACATTAAAACAAGTCGTGTAGTGTTCACTCATGGGTCCCTTGATCCTTGGCACGCTCTGGGTATCACCACAACTACTGATCCATTGCTTCCAACTATTTACATTCCAGGTGAGAATCACTTACTTAACACTAGATAGATAGATAGATAGATTTATTATCAGCCTGAAGAAATACACATTCTATGGCATTGTCAAAATATAATGAAATTTTGTTACATTTGAGTTTAAATATATACAGAAATTGTAAAAATAATAATTCAAAATTAAAAAGAACAATCCAAAATAGTTTTCTGCCAGCGCCAGGCTCCTTCCTACTGCTGCAGAATGGGACCTGTAATGACAAAGAAAAAGCGGCAGTATCTGCACAAGAGAAATATGGTTGCAAAGATGATAAATAATAATGGTTTATAGTTACTTAATTTGCATTCTGTGGAACAAGTTAGAGTTTTGGATTGAAATATTCATTAATAGTGAGTGGTAAATGACTTTTGAGATGGTTCTTAACAGCTGTTCTAAATTTTTTGTGATTAAGCTCTTTAGCACTGTTTGGAAGATGGTTGTATAAATTTATACCCTGATGTGATATAGACTTAAGACACCTGGTGAGCCTATGTGTGTTGAGATGTATATTACCGCAGGCTCTTGTATTGTGGTCGTGTAGGGCCGAGTTTCTTTTGAAGAGATCCAAATTTTGATGTATAAAAGAGACCGACTCTAAGATATATATACAAGGTAAGGTAATATAGATAATTCTTTGAATACTATCTTACTATCTGATCGTATTGGTACCTGTTTTATGATTTTTACTAATCTTTTCTGAAGCTTAAGTATCTGCAAACTTTTTGAGGATGCCCCCCATCTATTATTCCATATGTGAGCAGTGAATGGACATATCCATAGTGACTTTAAGCCCTCCAAGGGAGAGATTTTTACTATTTGATATAAGCTTAACCCTTTCAGTGCCAATCCAAATCTAATCATGACCCAAAAATTCTGCGAAAATCTAATCATGATGCCATTTTTATACAATTTAACTCTTTCCAGCAGGAAAGTCTGTGTACTTTTTATGTCATAGCCATAGAGAAAGATTTTCTGCAGTATTTCTGGGCATTAACTTTACACTTCAAAGTACTAAATTAGCTCCAAATTTAACTTCTCCTGGTGTTTATATAGGTTTTAAAATGGCGTCAGCAAGCAAAAAGTTACAAACCAAAGAGGAAATAAAAAAGCTGCAGTTTGCAATGTATTAGAAGTAAACGAGTGATTTTGATTTTTAGACCTTGATGAAAGCATTTCTGACATTGATGTAAGGAACGATAAGTATATACTCTAACAGCAGGAATGAAAGTGCATCAGATAACAATGGTCCTTATATGCATGCAAATAATCAGTGTACTTATCAAAATGGATTTTGGAAGTGTGAAGTGGCAGACAAAAAGGGAAACCTAGAGAAAACCTGTCCAATCACTGTTTTGTCCACTACAAATCCCACGTTTGTCCCTGGGGTGTTTTGTTGAGAGGCAGCAATCTAACCACTCAACTGCAGTACTACCCCTTGGAATATAGTGAATTTAAATACCAAGTATAATAGCATGAATCAGGATAGTGACATTATGTAAAGGCCAATTGTTAGTATTAATACAAATAAAATGCTTGTAATTATTCAAACTTTTATACTTGATCCAGTTAAAATAATGGTTATTGATAGAATTAATGGGTTAAAAGAAGAAGGTAGAAGATATATTATTTTTTGTTTTTATTAATATTTATTTAAGGCCATTTTGACTACAAGGTCTTATCACGACCGATAATAAATACATTGTATATCAATTTACAGTTACATAGTCTTACAGTTAGGTTAACATTTACAATAAATCAGAAAGCTTTGTATGCATTAGAAACTGCAGCGTCTTCTTCAGCATGTTGACCGAATTAGGAAGACTGGAAATTTCTTCTTTTGCTGTGCAGTGGGCAGTCTACAAGGATGTGGTCGCCCTCCATGGTGTAATGGTTACCATGTGATTTCATATACCCTAGGTCGCGGGTTCAAACCTGGCAGAGGTCAATGGATTTTTTTGGGTGTAAAAATCCTTAGCATGGCTTCCTTCGGAAGGGAAGTAAAGCCGTTGGTCCCATGTCGTAGGTTTACGGCACGTTAAAGAACCTCAATCCTGATAGAGAGGCCTCTGAGCAAAATTAAGTGGTTTTTCACGCCCAATTTAGAATGGAACGCTGAGAACCACAGCAGTTAAAGAGCGTCCATAAATAACACGCCATTTACATTTTTCTACAAAGATGTGGTATATGTTAGAGCTGTCACAGCTTGTACAGTTTGGAGGTTATTCCTTAGTTAGAAGATAATAATGCGTCAGTTTGGAGTGACCAATTCTGAGTCAAGTGATGATTACTTGATCTCTTCTTTTGAGAGTTTGGAAATGTAGAAAAGGTTTGGTGCAGCCAGAACGAGCTTCCTGAAGTTTATTGTTAGATGATGACCATTCCAATTACCATTTTTCCATGTATATGTAATTGATGATGTCTTGGTGTGGAGAGGCAATTGACGAATCACAGACGGAATGTTTAGTTCCTTCTTTTGCAGCTTCATCTGCTATTTTGTTTCCTTTTATGCCAATGTGACAGGGAGTCCATACAAAGGATACCTAATATATTATTATTGTTCTACCTTAAAATGAAATTTTTAAAACATATTTCAAGGGTGTTCACCCTCTTCTTCAGTTGAAGTCTGATTGAAGGTCTGTAGTCCGTTACATGAAACATCTGGTGTTTTAGCAGAAGCTCGTACTAATGAGGCAGTATTTCAAAATTCATGAGCCGGTCTTTCTGTTATGTGATGAAAATATTTCCCCAAACTGTGAATGTTGCTGGGTTGTTTACAGGTTTAGGCAACTTTGTGTCACTTTCTATTTCATGGTGTGATGACCAAAAATGTTGTGCTACTGCCAATTTATGTGTCTGTTTTTATTCTGTGTCTGAAATACTCTTTTAACTTTGTTTCCAGTCTTCTTTTTGTTTGACCAATGTAACATAATGTGCAGTCCTTGCAGTCAATTTTGATCTCTGGTTCGTAAGTATGGGGTCTTTAGTATCTGTTTTCAGTGCACTTTTTACGTTGATTTGGTTAGAAGCTTAACTTATGCTGTATTTCTTTAAAGCTTTTTATCTATTTTTGGGTGATAGGTGAATCATTTTTATATGTAACTTTTGGTTTTTGTGTGGACAGAGTGATGATTTGTTGTAAAGTTAATTTCTTCTTTGTTTTTCAATTTTTTTTTTTTTTATCAATTATGTCTGGGTTGAAACCGTATACAGAGGCTGTGTCTTAATTGGAGGTATTCTGTGTTATACTCTTCTGGGTTGAGTGGGACGCTGAGGAGTCTGTGTACTGAACTGTTGAAGATCGCCTGTTTGTGCGGTTCTGGGTTGAAACTATTCCTTTTTATGTAATTGTGTGTATGTGTGGTCTTTCTGTAGATGCCATAAGTGATCTTTTGTACTTTCCGTGTTAGCAATAAGTCCAGGTTTGGTAGAATATGGTCGTTTTCTGTTTCCATTGTGAACTGTAATGAATGAATGAATGAATTGTCTTGTAGGTTTAGTAATTTTAGAGAATCTTTTGTTAATTTTTTTTGGAAAGCACATTACCCACGCATCAAAACAATTTTTTTAACATTTCATTTTAAGCAAGGCAAGTGTCACCATCCTGACTCATACTATTAAATTTGAACTACTTCATTTGTCTCAAACTTCTGAGTTATTTCATTAAATACAAAGTCTTGTATTTGATACGATTTTTGTTTTTGAGTCATGCTGTCACACAGACCTTATCCTAAAAATACTTTATTTTGTTTTTTGCTTTGATAATCAATACATGTATTTCTGATGAAATTCCCATACAAAATTTTGGGTGGAATCCAACACTTCCTTTACCACCTACAGGTAAGTAGTAAAGAAAAAATGCATAGAATCCTGAATATGAAATACATCAAAAGTTTGAACAGCAATTATCAGTATTAAAATGGTGAATATTTCTGTGCTGTATCTTATCAAGCTAATATTATTTTTGTCAACAGGCACAGCACACTGTGCAGACATGTATCCCATGGCACCAAATGATCCTCCAGAGTTACGAGCTGCAAGAAATAAGGTAGGAAGGCTGATTGAAAAATGGCTGCAAGAGAATTGAAATTACAATGGAACCAAACACTGCCATTTTGTTACAATCTCCAGACATACCAACTGTTTAATTTTGCCAGAAATATTGTACTATACTTTTTTAAATGTACACACATTAGAATGTCTAAGGAACACTATGTTTTGAACCCAAGATATATTAGTTCTTGTAATATCATTTTTTGGTATTTTGAGTACTTGAAACCATTGATGAAAGTTTAAAAGACATGGATAGGTAGAGTCAGACTGAAAAATTCAATGCCATAGCTGGGGTTTGAACCATGGATCTCCCGATCTTAGTCGGTTGCTCTGCCACTGAGCTACCATGGCAACATGCCAATATAGCATTGAATTTCTCAACTAACTCGCTGACATTAAAGGACATGTTGAGTATACTTTGCCATGATGTAATGTTTCCAATTGCACAAATATCTTATTAATCTGGCCTTCATTAATCCTAATTTCTGGTTTCTGAATTGGTTTTACTTGTTTTTCCCCTATGTTCCTGATACATACCATGGTGAAGCTGAAGGGATATCTGAGTGTCTCAAATTACCCAAACTAAATACAGTTCAATTCTATTCAATTCAATTTACTTTCGACCTTTTGAGTACATTTGAAGGACAAGTCAACATAACCTATTTACATATACACATTATATTTAAAAGTTTTACATAGCTTTTCCATAATAACATTCTTCTATATTACAAAATGCATTTAAGTATTTTTTATGTTTTCATCATTTCAGTTGTTTGCTTTATGATCTTTATTTCATTTGGTACTTTATTGAATAATTCCCTTCCTACAATTCCTTTAGATTGATTAATATTATTCAACATTCCCTGCAGTGTTCTGAAATAATAGTCATTAATTATTCAAACCATAATATAATAATATATATGCATGGAGCAGTTTAAATTATTATATGTTTATTTGACAAGTCGATTAATTACACCAAATAACACTTGGAATTTTTGTCAGAACATGTTTTGAAGGGCTAGCCAGTTGAAAATGAAGGAAACTAGTCCTTCGAAACATGTTCTGGCAGAAATTCTAAGTAAGTGTTGTTTAATGTAATTAATCAACTCATCAAATAAATGGTTATAACATCACTGTTTACAAGCTTCAATAAAAAGAAAGGTGTATTATGTTTGTTTATTACTTATCTTGCCTGTTATTCTAATGGCTATTTTAGCAATTTAAGAGCCTTTTCCATTTCTCTTTGTGTAATATTTCCCAATAGTGTAATGCCATTGCTGATGTGGGAGTATATAAGTGCATAATCTGTTTTTAATAATGGGTTTCTCATGATTTTCAGTATGATCCTCATATCTGGGTGATCAATGTACTGTCAGCTTCTTAACTGACATACCTTTCTTTAAATCTATTTTAAACTAAATTAGGTAAACAATTGATATACATAACATCCATAACAACATATTACAAATTTTGAAAATAAAAAATATATCAGGTAAATATACATAATATACAAATATATAAAGAGTTTTTAAAGTTTGGTTAGTGTAATTAAAAAAGAAATGTCACAGATTGAGAAAAATATATAAAATGGCTTCCATTCCATCTACAAACATAATAATATGTGTAATAACAACATTCTGTAAATTTATATATACTATGCACTGTCCTTTCTATTATAGAAAATAAACAAAAAAATTGTTACATTTTGTTGAGATGGAGTCAAAGAAAACATGTTCCTGCATTAATTGTATGCTGAGTGAAAACTTTTGAGTGTTTAGTTCACTCTATCTCAACAATATTTAATTTTAAATTTGTTTTCACTGTGCTAAGTTCCTTTTTCATTGGATTATAAACCATTGTATTAAAAAAGTAATAAAAAGCAATAGAATAACCAATTTGTTTTAAATTGATTCAAGCAAGATGCCCTTGAACACACTTTCATATGGAATATATTACAAAGTATAATTACAGTAAAGTTCTATAATGGTGACATTTATATCCATTACAGTTGGATTCCAACAATAATATTATGTTAAACATAAATAATACCTAACCATTAACTTAGCGATAAATTTGTTACATAATGCTTACTAGCAGTTTTATTTTAACAATGAGAAGCTTTATATACTTTTAGTTTCTTTTGGTAAGAAATTACTCAAGGTCACAGCTGTGTGTAACATACCCATAATTCCATATTTTAGAGTATTTTTCATTGTATGTGATGTGTACACATTTAGACCTTCTGGTATTGTAACTGCTAATATTCTTATTGTTAGATGACTGAATGCTAATTTGCATCTCTGTTTAAAAAATAAAGTACTAGGAAATGTTGAGCAGGAAGCTTGTCTACTCTTTCATAAATATATATTTATAGTGTAATGTGGATTCAAGAAGCTGTACAATATTCTGATTGAGTGATTTTGTAACACATTACTTATATACCATGATTGTTTATTACGAGAAACCACATTCCATATATGGAATATGTAATTGAATTAATGCCAAATATACCATTCTCAAATAGTTGTTGTGAGTACTTTTATTTCATAGTCAGTGACTGCTCATGGCTAAAATTTTTGGGGGGGTGCAAAAACAAATTTGCTTATAAGTATTGATAATAATAAATGATTACAACTTTTAATTTTACTAGCCATTTTTACATTCTCTACTTAATACACAGTATGCTGAGAAGGTATTGATAACAAAATTTCACCAGAAATACATTTTTAGGGTGCCCTGTATCCAAAAAAGCGTTTTTAGAAAAAGGTGTGAGAGTGGGAGTGTTGGAATGAGATAACTCAAAACAAAAAGTTTGTAAACTACCTAACTTGGTATTTAAGTTTAGTATCTTCCAAGGATGTCACATGAAGATTTTGAGGAAAATTCCTCTCGCCTAAGCACACTTTCCATGGAAAAAATTTCAAAAGTTTTGATTTCCTCAAAAATGACTAGTGATTTTAATTAAAATATCATGTATTATATATTTACATGGTAAATAAAATGTATATCTTATATTTTCTGGGAATACTCTCTGAAGACCTCTTTATTCTGAATGACTTTTGCATAACTGTTAAACTGCAAGAGATAGACAAAACCTTCTACACAAAAAATGTAGACCTTGTTAAAACACACAATTTATGTCTTATGCATTTTTCCATGGGGTTGCCTATTTCCAAGACATTCCTTGTTATTGGTTTCAGTTTTAAAATACTTACTCTTCTCATAAGGGAATTTATCAGCTCCTGGTCACGCAAAGAAACAATTTCAAGCACAAAAATTGTAGATCCCATTAAAACACACAGTTTCTGTTGTGTGTATACAGCTTTTTCCTGGAGTTGACAATTTTTAAGGTATTCCATGTTATTTGTTTCAGTTTTAAAATACTTTTCTGATATAGTAATTTGTCAATTCCCCGCAATGCAAAGAACTGGATTTTAACCACATTGCATCCAGTTTTTAAGTGGTTTGATTATCACTTTAGCCTAGTGTATTCCCTTATATCCCTTCTACTTATAGGGAACTAAGTAATAAGACCATTTCGGTTATTTTTTTATCTCGATTAGCATCAAGTAGATAGAAGAATAAGCTTTTTAACAATAATTTGTTACAGAGATGTAGAGAAAGTCATGTGAATGGAACACATAAGATTTTTTCATCATCTCCACCTATAATCTGTGGAAATAATTGTTCTCAACTGTGATAAGTTTAATTGTTTTCTAAGAGAAACCGTGTGTAGGACAGGAGTTTGACAGATAGAGTCAGACTGAAAACCTCAATGCCATAGCCGGGATTTGAACCACGTATCTCTAGCTGGTTGCTCTACCACTGAGCTACCTGGCAACATGACAGTACAGCACTAAACTTCTCAATTGACTGTCAACCACAAGTGACGTCAAATTATTTTGAGATGACAACCCCAATGGCGACTTATAATGTTGTAAGTACTTTAAAACCCAGGATTCATAGTATAGCCAACTATTATGGATAATTGTGATAATTTTATGATAGGTAAAGTCAGACTGAAAAATTCAATGCCATAGCTGGGATTTGAACCATGGATCTCCTGGTCTCTAGCCGGTTGCTCTACCACTGAGCTATGATGGCAAAATTATCGCAACTGTCCATAATAGTTGGCTACACTATGAATCCCGGGTTTTAAAGTACTTGCTACATTGTAAGTCGCCATTGGGGTATGTCATCTCAAAATAATTTGAGACCACCTTGTAGTTTACTGGGAAACATGTGAGTCAATTGAGAAATTCAATGATGTGGCATCATGTTGCCATGGTAGC
>CM060882.1:16680000-16927500 GCA_030762935.1 Hymenopus coronatus | reverse complement strand
GAGTCAAGAGCAGCGGTTGATTTGTCGTCCATTCTGCAGTAATTACTCCCCTCTCTACTTGGCTTGCCTGGTTTAAAAGAACATGATCATTAAAAGCTAAGCCCTCAGTTTCTCAGACATTACTATATGTGACTTCTATTTGTGGGCAACTCAAAAAAAAATCTGATGCATTCCATTCATATGTCTTTCTCTGCTTATTCTGCAAAGTATTCTTATCCTTGCATACATCATGCTGATTGAAACACTGGCAGAAATAGTCTTATTACTTGCTCCCTTGTAAGTAAAAGTAAAATAAGGGAGTACCATAGGTTAAAGTGATAATCAAATCTTTTGAAAGTTGGTTGTTATATGAAAAATTGTAATTCGGTTTGCTTTACATAGCCTGCAACAAAACAAAATAGGATAAAAAGAAAGATGAAAAGTATATAGTTCAAAATTGAAGTGAATAACAAAGATATCTTGGAAATGGTCAACTCTACAAAAAATATGCCTATATTACATAATTTTTTTTTTTTTTTTTTTTGTAGTTAGCTTACCATCCCCCTAGTTAGGACTGACAACTCCCTAGAACTTACAAGTGGTCAGAAGCCTGTTGGGGAGTCAACAGCACGAAATCACAGAATGGAGAACCTGGTCGGCCCGTAGCCAAGCACGAGCGTAAAGAAGTGGATGATATGAAATGCAAACACACATTTCCAGTAAAATCTCGACATTGAATTTTTGGATGGAATACAATACTTTCTCTATTTACTATATACATTGTACATATATGATAAAGTAATAAAGTTTATTGGAACAATGCATACACCATAGAGAACTTAAAATATTAGAACAGAAGCAAGGAGAATTCCACAAGAATAATTATGCATATGAATGGAATCGTCATCCAAAGATGCAGGAAAGTCTCGTGGAGATGGACATCACTTTATGACAAGATTAGTACTCAACTCATTATGAATGAATGTCATTATTAACCATAAAACCGTATAAATATATTCTTACATTTTTCTCATACCTTTCTTAGATTTGCTGGTTTTATTTTTCCCTTGGTTCACCATACACCTTAACACCACGGTTATGTATGTAGGATAATTCCGGAGGAGATGACCAATGGCTCTCATTGTCACAGCTCTGAGCAATTGGCAGGCTGAGGGCAGCCCTATGGTGTGTTAGATGTGTCCCTGTTCTTTACAGAACTTAACCATGTTATGACGGTACTCAACTCATTATGAATGAATATCATTATTAACCATAAAACCGTATAAATATATTCTTACATTTTTCTCATACCTTTCTTAGATTTGCTGGTTTTATTTTTCCCTTGGTTCACCATACACCTTAACACCACGGTTATGTATGTAGGATAATTCCGGAGGAGATGACCAATGGCTCTCATTGTCACAGCTCTGAGCAATTGGCAGGCTGAGGGCAGCCCTATGGTGTGTTAGATGTGTCCCTGTTCTTTACAGAACTTAACCATGTTATGACGGGAATGTGGGGTTTACAGAATGGCGGGTGAGAGATGAGGTTGTGGAGTGACAGGAGGAGGCAAGTATTGCTCCTTGACGGTTGCCAATTATGGTGTAATAATTTTTCAAAAATGTTTATATTTCAAGTTTTAATTTTGATGTACAAGCAACTCTTGAAGGATTGTAAGGAGCTTAGCTGTAGCAGTTGGAGGTGCTCCTTTGTTACCGGGGATGCCCGCAAGCCATGCAGGGAAGCCGGTATCGCCTGAAGTGGCGGTTTGTGGGATTGTAATCCCCAAAAGACCTAACGAAGGCGCTCCGATGGAATGGTAAGCCTTCATTGAATTTTGTTGCCCAACGTAATCTCGTCCTCCAGGTATGGTAGACCAGAGGCTTCGTGCAGGAGTCTCGTAGGAAATCCAAGAGGCACAGAATAGATGGCCCGAAGGCATGCCATGCCCGAGATCTCGCAGGCGTAGATTAACAAGGAGACTATGAGAGTCATCAAAAGGCGCAACTTATGGGGAACTGGGATCGTGGACTTCAGCATCGGATACATAGCCCCGACACCTCAGTTTCCTGATGTGCTCCCCAAAAGTGACACCCTTATCAAGTTTCACCCCCAAGCAGGTTATGGTGTTCGTCCATTGTATCCTTCGTCTGAGGTGCATGAATGTAGGGAAGTTTGCGGGAAAGCGGCGCTTGGTGAAGAGGGTAGCGTAGCTTTTCTCCGGGTTGATGGACAACCGCCAACGTTCGCACCACTCTTGGGGGAGGCGGAGGTGTCTCTGAATGTGGAGTATTGCTTTTGAAATACGGCTGCCAGCAAGTTTTCAGTCCTTGATATCGATTGTTGATCACATGAATTGTTTATGGTAGCATTTCCGCCTGTTGTTACTTTTCACCAGTCAATCATTTTTCATTGGTGAATGAACTAAGTGAAAACCCAACACTTTTTCAATATGGCAACTCAAAACTTTGATTGCAGGATCAGGTTAAGTGCACATTGAATATTTTACTGACATTGATTGCATAATTATACTGTTCTCCTATTTTTGTTCTGAACTGTGACCTTCTCACCTCTGCAAATGGGAGAGATAGCCTACAATATTCTAGGAGCATTAGCTACCTTTTTGAAGGTATATTTTGCGTTTTAAAGATGTATGTATGGTTTTCCTCTAACAAGAGATGATATTCGCATACTAGCAAACATGGCCTGAAACACAAGTTTAATAAAAAAACAGAAAAAGCAGGATATGATTGGCTGTAGCTGTTTCTATGCGTGTATCCTGGTCTTTCTTTATGTAAATCCCAAAGGTGTATCTTTAGCTTGAATTCAAGGAACTTGAAGATTACTTTCATCTACTAGAAGAGAAAGTGTTCAAAAACCCATCAGCTATTTTTAACATGGATGAAACAGGTCTACAGTTGCATAATCCTCCAAGGTAGGTGATTGCTAAAAATGGGCCAAAAGTGATTCCAATGGTGACATCTTCAGAAAAAAGCTAAACTATTAGTTATAACTTGCTGTAATTCCGCAAGGATATTTCTTCCTCTTGTTTCCATAATAAGAGGTAACAACAAAAAGAAGGAATTTGAAGATGGAATGCCTGCAGGGTCAGCTTTCTACATGTCTGAAAAATCAGCATAGGTTTTTAAAATTCAGGATTTCTTCAGACCAAAATAAATGTATGTCTCCTGCGTGCTTATTATTACAAAGATTAATCGTCAAGGATTTTTGCTAACATTTTTTTTTTGTAACTTCTGATTTTATATACTGTCTATCTCCCCAAAAATGATAAGATACCACCGATTTGTCTATTTATTTCTTATTTATATGCCTGAAATGCTCTTTTAAGTGAATTGTTATGTTCCTTTTTGCCATGCCAATGTTAGCAACAACAATAAATTAAAGGTCTGGGAGAAATATTTATTAAAAATCTGATGTGTACTATTCACATGACTTTCTTTATATCCCTGCAACAAATTATTCTTAAAAAGCTTATACTTCTATTTACTTTATGCTAATCAGAAATAATTAGCAGAAATAGTCTTATTACTTGCTTCCTTGTAAGTAGAAGCGAAATAATGGACTACCATAGGTTAAAGTGATAGTCAAAAGCTGGTTGCTATGTCAATGAAGATCCTTTCTTTAAATGGATAGGAGTTGACAAGTTCCTGTATGAGAAAAGTATGCGTTTTTTCATAGCAGAAACCAAAAATAAGGAATGTCTCAAAAACAACAAAATGAAAAAAATGTACATAAATATGTACATACGTACATAGCATAAATTGTGTGTTTTAATGTGCTCTACATTTTTTGTGCAGTAAGTTTTTGTCCATCTCTTACAGTTTAGCAGTTATTCAAAATTCAGTAAAATTCATCCAGAATAAACTGTTCTTCAGAGGCTATTCCCAGAAAATTCAAGATATACATTTTATTTGTCAGGTAAATATCTTTAATATACGAAATTTTAATCAAAATCGTTAGAGCCATTTTTGAAAAAAATCCCTGGAAGATACTAAACTTAAATACCAAATTTGGTATTTTACCGACTTTTCGTTTTTGAGTTATCGTGTTCACACACACACACACACACACACACACACACACACACACACACACACACACACACACACCTTTTTGTGAAAATCCTTTCTTTACTTTCTCCATACACACTATGTACATAGTGTATAGAGAAAGTATTGCACTCCACCAAAAAATTCGATACCGAGATTTCACCGGAAATATATGTTTTAGGGTCCCCAATATCCAAAAAAAGGATTTTCACAAAAAGGTCCGTGTGTCTATGAACACGATAACTCAAAAACGAAAAGTCGGTAAAATACCAAACTTGGTATTTAAGTTTAGTATCTTCCAGGGATGCGACACGAAGTATTTGAGAAAAATCCCCCCACTCCCAACTACCCTTTACATGGAACTTTTTTCGAAAATTTTTATTTTCTCAAAAATGGGTCTAACGATTTTGATTAAAATTTCGGATATTAAACATATTTAACTGACAAATGAAATACATATCTTGAATTTTCTGGGAATAGCCTCTGAAGAGTAGTTTATTCTGGATGAATTTTACCAAATTTTGAATGACTGCTAAACCGTAAGAGATGGACAAAAACTTACTACACAAAAAATGTAAAGCACTTTAAAACACACAATTTATGTTATATACATTTTTTCGTGGAGTTCGTCGTTTTTGTGACATTCCTTATATTTGGTTTCTGCTATGATAAACGTATACTTTTCTCATACAGGAACTTGTCAACTTATATCCATATAAACAAAGGAACTTCATTGACATATCAATCAGCTTTTGGCTATCACTTTAACCTACGGTTGTCCCTTATTTCGCTCCTACTTACAAGGAAGCGAGTAATTAGACTATTTCTGCTATTTTTTTCTGATTAGCATAAAGTAAATAAAAGTATAAGCTTTTTAAGAATAATTTGTTGCAGGGATATGGAGAAAGTCATGTGAATGGTACACATCAGATTTTTGGATATTTGGACCCTAAAACATATATTTCCGGTGAAATCTCGGTATCGAATTTTTGGGTGGAGCAATACCTTCTCTATACACTATGTACATAGTGCGTATAGAGAAAGTAAAAAATTTGAAAATCGTCTGATGAACTGGAAAGTCAACACAGACAAGAATCCGAACTTTAAATTCATTTTTCCGACGATAGAGGAAGCCAAGACGACGCACAGCTCTCCAAACCAAACAGCTGTTAGTTGAAGATGCTGGCAATGGCCGGCGAAAACATGTTTCTAGATAAGAAACCTTAAAGTGAAGTTAGAGTGTGACTCATTAATTAATAATTATGCTCTTTTATGTTTTTAACTCCATTATGTGCCATGTAGAATTCTAAACTAGGAAACAACCAGTCGTGTCCATACAATGTTATTCGGGGATGTTTGTGAGTGCTGTGATAATTTCATTGTATGAAGCCTTAACTTGCTGATGCCTGCATTCCTCCTTCCGAACCCCTCCTTACTGTATTATAGTATAGGGCTACAGCTTCAAGCATCCAAAGTTCTATTTTCTTCTCAGTTCGATAGTGTTGAGAACGAGGCATGTTCCACCTGCAACATGCTAATTTTCTTGGGGGGAAATTGGCTAGTATTGCAATTATTATTAATATTATCTATTAATTTCTAATTTACTTTATACATGGGCTTCGGTGATAACTTGGATAGTCCACAACATATGCCACTGATTTCAAGCATTAAAGAAAGGAGGAAAGGAAATTAGGTTGAACTGTTGGTGGACTTTACACTGCCACATCATAGATAACAAACCACCCCTATTCCAGTTCAATCTGTTAACATAAGCAGACCAGCCGCAAGGCCGTATTTTGCCTTTTGTCAGTGACTCATATCGCTGTTAAATATGTTGTATGTATTGATGATGGTTTGATTGTATTATCTGTCCATCCTTACTTCACCGTCGATGTAAATAAATCGGAATGAATTCTTCCACGAACGCACTTGCGCACACCACGTGGTGCTAAGCTGGTTCGTCTTCCGTATAATAGAAAAATCACGTACCTACGTTTGGGAGGAAAAGAAATAGCTACCTACTTTCATTTTTCACAGATATGATCAACTCTTTAAATGTATAATAAATAAAACAGGTAGGTAAGTCGTTATATATCCAGTACAAATGTAAAATCCCCACGTAAAATTAAAAAATATAGACATGTTGGTTTGAAAGTTTGCTAAAATATTGCATATGTAAATCACTTGAACAGTTTTTAGTGAATGCTAGAATTCTCATGTGCACAACCATGTACTACATATTTCTTTAACATACTGCCACAATGCAGTGACTTAACAGAAGAGCTAATCTAAGAATGGACGTGATCGCACTCCTTCAAGATGACTATATTTACTTTCTCTACACGTACTATGTACATAGTGTAAAGAAGGTATTGTATTGCACCCAAAAATTCGATACCAAGATTTCATGTTTTAGTACCCCCTGAATCCAAAAAAAAAAAAAGCATTTTCAGAAACAGGTCCGTGTGTGTGTGTTCGTGCGTGCGTGCATGAATACCATAGCCCAAAAACGAAAAGACGATTTGGTATTTAAGTTTGGTATCTTCCAAGGATGCGACAGAAAAGATTTTCAAGAAAATCTCCCCACCCTCAACTACCCTTTACTACCCTGGATTTTTTTTCGAAAATTTTCACTTTCTTTAAAATGGCTCTTAACAATGTTGACTAAAATATCGTATATTAAAGACATTTACCCCACAAATAAAATGTATATCTTGAATTTTCTGGGAATAGCCTCTGAAAACTGCTTTATTCTGGACCAATTTTACGGATTTTTGCATAACTGCTAAACCGTAAGAGATGGAAAAAACCTACAACACAAAAAATGTAGAGCACATTAAAACACACAATTTATGTTATATACATTTTTACTTTCTCTACACGTACTATGAACATAGTGTATAGAGAAGGTATTGTAATACACCCAAAAATTCGATACTGAGATTTCACCGGAAATACATGTTTGGGGTCCCCCTGAATCCAAAAAAAAGCATTTTTAGAAACAGGCCCGTCTGTGTGTGTGTGTGTGTGTGTGTGTGTGTGTGGACAGCATAGCTCAAAAACGAAAAGACCGTTGAATACCAAACTTGGTATTTAAGTTTGGTATCTTCCAAGGATGCGACACGAAGATTTTCAAGAAAATCCTCCACCCCCAACTACCCTTTACATGGAATTTTGTTTCGAAAATGTTTATGTATTTAAAAATGGCTCTAACGATTTTGATTAAAATATCGTATATTAAAGATATTTACCTGATAAATAAAATGTATATCTTGAATTTTCTGGGAATAGCCTCTGAAGACTACTTTATTCTTGAGAAATTTTGCATAACTGCTAAACCGTAAGAGATAGACAAAAACTTACCACACAAAAAATGTAAAGCACATTAAAACACACAATTTATGTTATACACATTTTTTTCGTGCAGTTGATCGTTTTTGAGATATTCCTTGTTTTTTGGTTTCAGCCTTGAAAAACTTGTACTTTACTCATACGGGAATTTGTCGACTCCTGTCCATACAAACAAAGAAACTTCAGTCACATAGCAACCAGCTATTGACTGTCACTTTAACCTATGGTACTCCCTTATTTCGCTTCTATTAACAAGGAAGTAAGTAATAAGACCATTTCTACTAATTTTTTCTCGATTAGATGAAGTAAATAGAATAATTTGTTGCAGAGATGTAGAGAAAGTCATGTGAATGGAACACATACGATTTTTTACTTTCTCTAGCCCCGTATGTACAATGTACATAGGGATAGAGAAGTATTGTAATCCACCCAAAAATTCGATGTCGAGATTTCACCGGAAATACATGGTTTAGGACTACCTGCTGAGTTAAAAAAAAAGCATTTTCAGAAATAGGTCCGCTCGCGCGCGCGCGCGCGCGCGTGTGTGTGTGTGTCTGTGGACAGCATAGCTCAACGACAAGACGGTTAAATACCAAACTTGGTATTTAAATTTGGTATCTTCCAAGGATGCGGCACGAAGATTTTCAAGAAAATCCTCCCACCCCTAACTACCCTTTATATGGTAAAATTTTTTGAAAAAATGTTCTTTTCTTAAAAATGGTTCTAACGATTTTGATTAAAATATTACATATTAAATCCATTTCTATCACAAATAAATGTACATCTTGAAATTTCTGGGAATAGCTTCTAAAGACCTGTTCATTCTGGATGAATTTTGCTTAATTTAGAATAACTATTAAACCGTAAGTTATAGACAAAAACTTACTATACACAAAATGTAGATCTCATTAAAATACACAAGTTATGTCATATACATTATTTTCGTGGAGATTGCCGTTTGCGATGTATTCTTTGTTATTAGTTTCAGTTGTGAAGTAGTTTTTCCTTTGTTCTACAACTGGCCAAGCAAAGAGGTGATTGCAATGACAATCGCATAACGACAGCTTTTAAAACATTTGAGTATCACTTTAGCATTCCCTTAGTTCCAGTCTACTTATAAGGGACTAAGTAACAAACTTCTGCTAATTTTTATCTCGATTATCGTGGTGTTGAAAGAACTTTTTGGGCCAACAACAATGTCACCATTCCCTGCAAATCTTACTCCTCCCGAACAATGTGTGATACACATTCACTCTATTTTTCGGCTACAATTTGTCGAAAAGCTGCTTACACAAGATGTCGCACCTCGGCTAATTTAAACGTTTTATACACTTAATGCTGCTTGTGGAAACACCAGTAAGTTCTGTCATTAAGCTGAAATCATTGTTTAATGCAAAGGTAAGCTACTTTTCACAAATTATAACCATATGAGTAATTCTTTCCTTGCTTATGTTTCGCCATACTACCATTACATATTTCCGCCATTACTTGCTAACTATTGGCGAACATCGGATATGCATTGTTACATAAAGAAATAATGGTTAAATGATTAGTACATTTGTTCCTAAAGCATTCACACTATACTGTTTAGACAACATTGGATAGTTTAATACGATATTTCTGTACTCACGCTCAATTTAAGAAGAACTATTTTGGGATTGATAAAAGCAGTAAAACGTTGAGCAACCAATTATAGCCATTGCAACTTGTTTGTGTTTACATTACTAATGAAGTAAGGCTGGACAGATAATAGCTAACTTGAATCAAACACTCTGTACTGCGCTGGAGTCAGTTTTGAGAAAATGAAATATCATTTTTCAATGGAGTGGGTCCATTTCTCCTAACCTTGTGTTGTATCCTAGAAATTTCGTGGGCTTAAATATCAAGATTGATGGTTATCCTACCTTTCGTTTTTCATGTGCCCCCCCCTCTCTCTCTCGTCTTGGGAAAGGCATTCAGTGGACCTCAAAACGTCTATTTTGGGTGAATTATTTATATCCAATTTGTACTGGAATATATAGTCCCTCCTTTGCTTTGAAAAAATGGAAATGGAAATTTTATTTATGAACCTCTTTAACAGCTGTAGTTCTCAGCGTTCCATTCTATACTGGGTGGGAAAGACCGATTAATTTTGCTCAGAGGCCTTTTGATCAGTCTTGAAGTTCTTTTACGTGCCGTAAATTTACGACACGGGACCAACCGCTTTACTGTCCTAAAAAAGCCATCGTCCTCCGCCGGGTTTGAACCCGCGACCTTGGATATATGAAGCAAGCATTACACCATGGAAAGTAATACAAACAAAAAAAAAGCTGATGTGTTCCGTTCGCATGACTTTCTCTACATCTCTGCAAAACATTATTGTTAAAAAGCTTATTGTTCTATTCACTTAATGCTAATCGAAAAAATTAACAGAAATAGTCTTATTACTTGCTTCCTTGTAAGTAGAAGCGAAATAAGGGTGTACCATAGGTTAAAGTGATAGTCAAAAGCTGGTTGCTATGTGGCTGAAGTTCTTTTGTTTGTATGGACAGGAGTTGACAAAGTCCTGTGTGAGAAAAGTATATTTTTAAAAGCTGAAACCAATAACAAGGAATATCTAAAAACGATCACTACATTCGTCTTCTCAGGATAAGGGAAACCCCGAAAAAAACCTTGTCCGGGTAACTCACCCTAAGCGAGATTCGATCTCACGACATTTTGAATGTGAGGCAGACACGCTACCACTAGGCGGGCTAACAGAAGCTTTTGTGTATCTCTTAGGTTTGCTAGTTATATAAAAGTCGTCCTGAATGAAGTGGTTTTCAGAGATTATTCCCAGAGAATTCAACATTTCATTTGTCACAAAAATGTCTCATACATAAGATATTTTAATCAAAATCGTTAGAGCCATGTTGAGAAACTCAAAATTTTCGAAAAATGTTCCATGTAAAGGGTGGTTTGGGGCTGGGGGATTTTCTTGAATTTTTTTTTTTTTTATTCAGGGGGTTCCAAACATATATTTCCGGTGAAATCTCGGTATCGGATTTTTGGGTGCATTACAATACCTTCTTTATACACTATGTACATAGTGCATGCAGAAAAAGTAAAATGGAGCAGTTTAAAAGGCACAGAAAACTAATAAATCTGTTTCCCAGGAGAGAAGAGTGGAATTTCATTTCCCTAGTCTTATAGAGGTGGCATATAAAAGTGCCAAAAAACGAATTTAAATCCAGAAAATAGTTAATTTATGTTAAATTTTACTTAAACTACTTCAATAAGTATAGTGCTTAAAGCACTGTTCTTTCAAGTTTAAGCATTATAAACCATTACACTCTTTAATTTAAAGCAATATTTTTTTTCTTTCTTTATATTTATTGCGTTCATTTATAATATCGTTTGTGATGCTTATCAAGTCAAGCCTGACGTCTATTTAGCGCAGTGGTAGCACGCCTGCCTCTGGCGCGGGGGACCTGGGTTCAATTCATGGTACTATGATGGGGATTTTCTCCCCTGTTGCGAGGACTGGATGAGTGTCTGTTCATCATTGTCATTCCGCGAAAGAAATGGCAACACCATTGAAATATACATTGCTTCGGTTATCTGAATGGCCACCGCACGTCACTGCTGAAAATATATCCTGTTTTATTATAAATGTATCCTCTAAGATTTTTATGCACAGCACCTCTCAGTGTTGGAGTGGCACAATGAATAAATCCTGTTCATTCATCTCTCAAAGTATTATGCTTAGGAAACCTAACTGCTAAACTGTCTGATGCATCAAAGTTGGATTTACATCCAGGAACACAAGAGCAAACCTGTCTACGTATACAAAAACTTGAACCGTTTACATTGCGTTTCATTTTGCATAAATGCCAAACAATCTTACATACGAGTGTTGTATGCTATGCAAGTATGTACATTTGCTTACAAACATACTCGCGCGATGCCATTTTGTTAAATTAGCATTTAGATCTAATATAGGTATATCTGGTCTTCTGCCTTCTCATCTGAAGGGTCATACATTTAATGCATGTCGGTTGGTTCACTCACAGAATACATTTTCCTCTGCCTTCTACAACAAACAAAAAATAATCAGTGGACAATCAGTTCATTCAATTTATCTATTCATTCCTTACTCTCGAACATATAACTAAGCATAAGACAATCAATCAGGCATTGGGTAACACATTAACAAATGTAATTAACGAGTATAGATGTCAACGAAAGGAAATAGCCCTTATTAACTCTCTAACAAACTATTTTCAGAGCTATATTCATTGAAGTTTTTTGGTCGTTTTGATTTAGGTAGGGCTTCCCGGAGATATGTGACATTGATATATATGTAATTCTGTGTAAATCCTTAGTAGTATTATAGGCTGTAATAGTAGTGTAGTATGTACCACAGATATAGAGAACCTACGGAAGTATAATAGTACATTCGCGTTCGCTCATATTGAAAAGAATACCTTATTGGGTGGAAGTGATATTGACTTATCCGCAAAATATAAAATGACTCATTTGCATATATTACATCTTGCAGATGAAAAATTAACCCCGGATTAATAAGCGGCCAAAACAATGCAAGATTTCCCAAATTTTCCTAGGCCAAAAAGAAGTTGGTAGTAAAACAAAACAACCGAAATCAGCGCTAATCACGTGGGTCCATCAGCTGTGGTGTACACAGATTAGCTGTGTGTGGTGCTTTTGTGTTTGTATTACCGAACCGTATCAGAAATGACCTTTGGATGAATAAAAACAAGACTCGTTCACTGATAACGTGTAAATGGGGCAAAGCACTATTTGGGGGAAAAAATAGCTAGGCACGAGGTGCGGTGAAGAGAAATAATTTCCTTGAAATAAAAACTGATACCTTATGATTTGTGAATTACTAAAGGAAAGCTTAGTTGCGTGACAATGTTCATTTATATGGTTTCTTCCGCCTGTTCACAGAATAAAAATGAAACAAATCCATTATTTGCTGCTCGGGATTTTCTGCATACAGTTACTGCACAGCGCTGAAGGATGGAGATTCAGGGGTAGATTAAGAAATGGAATGTTGGGAGCTCCAAAGGTGCTGAAAAACTACACGTTGCCAAAGGATGAATGGTTTGAACAGCTGTTGGATCATTCGAAGCCAACATTGACACAAAGTTGGAAGCAGGTATGAAACTGAGGGGTGAAACCTCATAAATAGGATATAGAGAAGTGTATTAGGTACCCCTTTTGTGTCCCTTAGTATATACGTGGGTTGTCATTAGAGAAAATGATTATAAATGGGTATACCCATAAGTGAATCAAGTGTAGTTATTACCTTTCGTAGGCAGCAATTAACCTATTCTACCATAATATTTTAAAAGTTTTAGGATAAAATAAATTCATTTAAAACAAGTAGTTTTTGAATCACTTAAACCATTTCTAATAAGTGTAATAAGTTTTGTGTCCCAGCATTACTTCCATACAAGTTCCGGATTTGGTACTTTCGGTATTCTGCCATTAGAGCCGCTTTTTAATTACTTGCAGGTCTGTTATAAACATTCAGGCCCCTAAGCTGCAAAGTGTAGCTGAGGCTTGCTTTTTTATAGGTAGAGGAGTGGAGCAGTTGCATCGATGACAGGGCATAGCCTAACAGTGAAGCTGAAACCCCAATGAACCCAAGAAGTAAAAACCTCAGCAATCTAGTGGATTACAAATCTGAACATGTTAATATTTTCAACACATTCAAATCTGGGTTGCCTGGGGAAGTTTTACCTCTGTCCGTAATAGACAAATAAGATGGGCAGAACAAAATGAACAGATATAAAATTGTGTACGTGGGAATGTGTTATTTTCTCAAAAATGAATCTAACAATTTTTATTAAGTTTTATAAATGCTAAAGTCACCATTCTTATGCTTCCCATATTAATATTGTGTAAAGATTATGAAATTTCAAAGGCAGCATGTAGTGCCACACTTTTTAAATATTTAACTATCTATCTTCAGCGTCCTTTAGCGTCTTTGCGCCTACAACAAAATGTGTAGTTAAATTATTTTTGTAAACTTTGATTTCAGTTAGTAAGAAGTAAAAATTTACTTTGACTACAGAATGGCTTTATTCATTTTCCAAGTTTGGGATGTACTGTCTATTCGGCGGTGTTATAGTTAGTGGGTTGGGGTACACATGCCCGTGCATGGCAAAACGGTCAACAATGTTCAATACTTTACTTAGTCCGTTAACGAGTCTTCACAATCTACAGGAATCAGACAGTATACAGTGAAATACAAATATCATTAGCAACATTACTTCCTTCTTTCACTCTGTCACGCGCCTTTACTCCTCGCTTGCATCAGATTAAGAAAACACTACTTCCGTCCAATTACTAAACTCCTACCTGCTTGAAAGGGCAACCCATCCCACTAGCTAAAACACTGCTGAGCAGATAGTACTTGCTGTTTAATTTTGGCCCTGCTATTGTGTAGATTAAGTTTCGGAAGTGATTGTTTTATGAGTAATTGAGTTTTACCAAATTCTCAAGAGTTAGAAAATGTACATGTCTTTTGGAGCAAACAGCAGTTTTGAATATCCTATTATGTTATTCATGATCTCATTAACTGTTCCGCCCAGTTGAGGCACTGTTATGGCCAATAATATTGCAGGATTTAATCATGTGACCTCTCTTTACATTATTTTGGCAGATTTGGTTGGTTAATAACAGAACCAGACATATTGTATGATGATGTATTGATTGTCGTAACACCCTATTTTTTTGTGTTGAGTTTTCAAATATTTGGCAGAGTACATGATTAAGTGTAAATTTGACCTATTGGCAAAATTTGTGCATCTTTTAGATCAGCTGTGATGTGTATTTGCAAAATTATTTAAGACAAGTTTGTGATATTATTTCCAGTCTGACACTGAGACAGGGCCCTAAACCACAAAGTGTGGCCAATAGGCTTGTGAAGCAATTACAATTCTTTTTATTATCATAAAAGTATATATACAGTATATATGTAAACAAAATTCAAAACTACAGTGGTCACCAGTAGTTAAAAATAATGCACACACATAATACAAATTAAAAAGATATAACAGTTAAAAACTGATAGATATATGATAAATATATTCATCCACATTATACAAATCTGAAATGTTCCATTCACGTAACTCTCTCTAGCTGTTCTGTATACAATGGCCGCACCATGGCCTAGTGGTTAGATCACTCACCTCTAACCTAGATGGCCTGGGTTCAATCCCAAGCAACCGCATATGGGATTTCTGGTTGACAAAGCGGTTCAGAGGTAGGTTTTCTCCAACAGGATGGAGAAGAGACATTTGGGCACAGAAAGATGTTTAAGCATTCTTAACCTATTGTTATTTATAAATAGAAGAATTCATAAGCATTTGCAAGAATTGTTTATGGAAGAGTGAGTAGAGAAACACATGTGAGTATACCTATTGCATTAATATAGCTATACTATCTCTTTTGGATTAAATATTTAAAATATTTTCATTAATTGTTTGAATACAAAGCAGAAAGGAAAAATTATATCTTTTGCTCTTTGTTTTCCTAGTAAATTTGTATATGGTGATATTTGTTTGTGTAGTTCCTTGTCTGCTTGATTGCTATCTGAACAGATAAAGAAGCAGGTCAACCTTGAACTAGATGGTCACACTGTCCAAAATATATTTCCTGTTAAACTTTTATCATCAAATTTCTTTCTTTAGCACAGTATAACATTTTAATCTAATCTAAAAGTTAAGATTTTTTATTACGCTCTCTACACTTACTAGGTACATAGTGTATAGAGAAAGTATTGTAATGCGCCCAAAAATTTGATATTGTGGTTTCACCAGAAATACATGTTTTGGGACTCCTTGAATAAAAAAACAAAAAACAACAAAAAAACAAAAAAAAACATTTTTAGAAAAACGTCCATGTGTATGTGTGAGTCTGGACACATAGCTCAAAAATGAAGATTGTTAAATACCACACTAGGTATTTAAGTTTGTTATCTTTCAAGTATGTGACATCAAGATTTTCAAGAAAATCTTCCCACCCCAAACTACCCTTTACATGGGAAAATTTTCGAAAATTTTGTTTTTTTCAAAAACAGTTCAAATGATTTTGATTAAAATACCCCATATTAAAGCCATTTCCACCACAAATAAAATGTATATCTTGAATTTTTTGGGAATAATTTGAGACCTGTTAATCACCCTCTGTTTTTTAATGGTTACCATGGTAACTTCATATACCCCAGGTTGTGGGTTCAAAACTGGTGAAGGAAGATGGATTTTTTTGGGTGTAAAAATCCTTAGCATGGCTTCCTTCGTAAGCAAAGTAAATCTATTGGTCCTGTGTCATAGATTTACGGCACAAAAAAGAACCTCAAGCCTGATAGAGAGGCCTCTGAGCAAAATTAAGCGGTCTTTCATGCCCAATTTGGAATAGAACGCTGAGAACCTCAGTAGTTAAAGAGCATCCATAAATAACATGCCATTTATTTTTCAGAGTTGTTCATTCTGGATGAATTTTACTGAATTTTGCATAACTGGTAAACCTTAGACAAAACTTACTACACAAAAAGTGTAGATCTCGTTAAAACACACAATCTATGTTATACATTTGTTTCGTGGAGTCAACCGTTTTTGAGATATTCCTTGTTATTAGTTTCAGTTTTGAAATACTTGAAACATTTGTCATGCAGGAACGTGTAAACTTCTGGCCATGCAAAGAACAGATTTCAATCCCATAGCAACCACAATTTTAAAACATTTGACTGTCGGTTTAGTCTAGTGAATTCCCTTATTTCCCTTCTACTTGCAAGGAACTAACCAATAAGATGTTTTTGCTAATGTTTGTCCCGATTAGCATCAAGTAGATAGAAGAATAAACTTATTAAGAATAATTTGTTCCAAAGATGCAGAGAAAGTCATGTGAATGGAACACATCAGATTTTTTTAAATTATTTTGTTTTAAAGTTTGTCATCATATCAGATGATGGATGAATGAAATGGTTGAAATGATGCTCATGTGAACCCAGGGTTCATTGAGCTTAGATTTACCAGATGTTTTTCTTCTCAGGACATGGGAAAACCCCGGAATAAAACCTTATCGAGTTTTGAACTCGGCACCTCTTGAATGTGAGGCAGGTGCACTACCACCATACTACAGAGGTGGGCAAATTAAGATTTGCTTATCCAATTAAAATATGAAAATTAAAGGTCAAGACGTCATTTATTTTAAACAATCAGACAGTATAAAACAATGAGCCCAAATAACTCCACAATAGGCAATATCTTTGTAATCAGACAAATTATTGAAAAATGCCATGAATGTAAAATTGATTACATCCATGCATTCGAATTTGTAAATAGGAATAAAATAATTGAAAGTTAAATACAGAATAAAGCACCTAATAAATGAATTAGATTAATTTCATTAACACTTCAAAACACAACTGCCAAAGTTAAAATAAATAACAAGTTCAGTGAAGAGTTTAAAGTTGGATATGAAGTTAAACAGCAGATGCTCTATCTGCTACGTTGTTTAGCATATTAGTAAACTCAGTAATGAAACATCTGGATCTGAGAGGTTATATAAGCACTAAATCCAAGCTATGTGTGGCATATATAGATAACATACTAATAAAAACAAGAATATACCAACATTAAATGAGACATTCCAGAAATTAAAATATCGTTAGATTATGGATTGGTAATAAACTATTCTAAAACAAAATATCTGAAGTGTTCCACAAAACACAAAAATTTAAGGAATATGACCATTGACAATATACAAATTTAAGGAGTAAAAATCATATAAATATCTTGGTTCAGTCGTAAATGGAAATAATAATATAGAAGAAGAAATCACAGAATTTCGCTGGGAAATAAAGCCTCTTATGGTAACAAAATGCTCTTTAAAAATAAGTTTGTGTCTAAGTCAGCTAAACTTGGACTATATAATACAGTGACTATTTCGTTCATGACACGTGATCGTAGGAAGTGGCCAATCCAGTACATTGGTGCATAAAATTCCAACCAATGCATTATCTCTGCATGTTAATCTTTTTTTTTTTTTTTTTTTTATCACACCCACGTGCATTTGCTTTCTCTCTGAACTAATGTTTGTCTCATAATAATAGTATCAGCGTGCAATGACATTCCCGTTCATAATAGTGCAAGTTCCAAAACGTTTTGGGGAAAGGTCTATTGCTGAAATAGATATATTAATTGAAAACTCAATGCCGTAGAGTACTAAAAACAACAGAGAGAGTGTGTGGGGCCAGTTCAATGAATTTTGTAAGCAACAAGGCCATAATTTATGATTTGGACATAAAGTTGCAGTGATTTTGGTGCAAATGTATGTCGAGACAAATGGGATTTTAGGAATATTATTCTTCGACTCTATATATGCTAATCATGTTTTTTTATTCCTGAAATAGTCTTATTAAATAGAGCTTGAGCTACAACTTTTCCCTAGATAACTCCAAATCATCATACGTCTTGAAGTCACAGATTACATAAGTCGCACATTGTGCATTTTGTTACTTAAAGTACTTACTAGGGTCGGCTGAAAGTCCCGGGCCTCGCACAGATATGGCGCCACTAGGCCAGTTAGATGGTAGCATTGTATAGTTTAACTCTAGACTAGCTTGTATCCATAGTTATAGGTCAATAACCTGTTTAGTTTTCGAATGACAGCATTTTAAACAATACAACTTTAGAGTTTTCATGAAAATGGAGGATTTGGAAAAATGAGCATTTGAAAGGCTTAATACCTAAAGAAATCAGGAGGAAATGGACATCACATTGAAAGACTCTGCCCCTTCATATTCAATGATTAAAAGGTGGGTTGCATAGCTTAAAATGGGATGTACGAGCACTAGTGATGAGCCTTGCTCTAGACGCCCTGTAGAAGTGACAACTCCAGAGATCATTGAAAAAATTCATCATTTAGTATTGGAAGACCGCAGGTTAAAAGTTGTTTGAGATAGCAGAGGCTGTAAACATATCAAAAGAACATTCGGGTAAAATTTTAAATAATGTTTGGTCTTTCACAAGGTCTGTGCAAGAACCAACTTCAAAAAAAGGCAAAGTCAATTGTAACAGCTAATAAGGTTATAGCGTGTGTTTTCTGGGATGCACAGGGAATTATTTTTATTGATTACTTGGAAGAGGGTAAAAGTATAACTGGTATAACTACTAAGCTTACTGCAATGTTTGAGTGATGAGGTGAAAAGAAAGAAATCTTTTGTTTCATCACGACAATGCTCCGTCCCATCATTCAGTCATTGCAATGGGAAAAATGTGCAAATTAAATTGGAATTGCTTAAACATCCACCCTATTTGCCAGATCTAAGACCCCGTGTCTCCCACCTGTTCCCAAACCTCAAAAAATTTCTTGGAGGACAAAGATTTCACAGCAACGAGGAGTTCATTGATGCGGTAAACAGCTATTTTAAGGACCTTGATAAATCGCACTACAGAGGTGGTTTAATTAAATTAGAAGACTAATATGACAAATGTTTTAGCCCTTCTGGAGTTTATGTTGAGAAATAAAGCAAAAAACGTTTTCTTAAATGCTGTTTCATTGAGAGGCCCATGACATATCAGCCAACCCTTGTATGACAATGTAAATCACTATTAGTATATGTCATCTCAAAATAATTTGAGTTTACCGGGAAATGTGCTAGTCAGTTAAGTAATTTAATGCTGTGTCTGCATGTTGCCGAGGTAGCTCAGTGGTTACAGCTGGCTAGAAATCGGCAGATCTGTGGTTCATATCCCACATTGAATTTTTCAGTCTAACTCTACCTATCCAACTCCTGTCCTAAAAAACAATAAACTTAAGTTCAGCATCTACCAGAAATGTGAAATGACTTTCAAGAAAATTCCCCCACCCCAAACTATACTTTACATGGAACTTTTTTCGAAAATTTTGATTTTCTCAAAAATGGCTCTAACAATTTTGATTAAAATATCATATATTAAAGATATTTCCACAAAAAAATAAAATGTATATCTTGAATTTTCTGGGAAAAGCCTCTGAAGACTACTTTATTCTGGATGAATTTTACGGAATTTTGCATAACTGCTAAACCGTAAGAGATGGACAAAAACTTACCATGCAGAAAATGTGAGCACATTAAAACACACAATTTATGTTATATAAATTCTTTTATGGAGTTGATCGTTTTTAAGATATTTCTTTTTTTAGTTTCAGCTTTGAAAATCTTATACTTTTCTCATATAGGAATTTGTCAACTCCTGTCCATACAAAGGAACTTGCTTCTACTTACAAGGAAGCAAGAAATAAGACTATTTCTGCTAATTTTTTTCTCGATTAGTATGAAGTAAATAGAAGCATAAGCTTTTTAACAATAATTTATTGTAGAGGTGTAGAGAAAGTCATGTGAATGAACCACATAAGATTTTTTTCTTCATGATGTTGCAAAGAGAAGGAAATTCAATTGCATTACATAAAGACTGGCTTTTAAAATATTACACTATTGCTTTAGCCTAGTGCATTCCCTATTTCCTTTCTACTTATAAGGAACTAATTAATACAACCATTTCTGCTAATGTCTGCCTAAAATAGCACAAAGTAGAGAGAAGAGTAAGTATTTTAATAATAATTTGTTGCAGAATAGGTTGAGAAGGTCATGTTAATGGAACACATCAGATTTTTATAATTTTATGTTCAATTTTTACTTTCTCTATATGCACTATGTACATAGTGTATAGAGAAGGTATTGCACTCCACCCAAAAATTCGATACCAAGATTTCACTAGAAATATATATTTTAGGGTCCACAATATCCAAAAAAAGCATTTTCACAAAAAGGTCCATGTGTCTGTGAACACGATAACTCAAAAACGAAAAGTTGGTAAAATACCAAACTTGGTATTTAGGTTTAGTATCTTCCAGGGATGCGACACGAAGATTTTGAGAAAAATCCCCCAACCCCCAACTACCCTTTACATGGAACTTTTTTCGAAAATTTTTATTTTCTCAAAAATGGCTGTAACAATTTTGATTAAAATTTCGTATATTAAAGATATTTATCTGACAAATAAAATGTATATCTTGAATTTTCTGGGAATAGTTTTTAAAGATTACTTTATTCTGAATGAATTTTGCATAACTACTAAACCGTAAGAGATGAACAAAAACTTAACCCACAAAAAATGTAGAGCACGTTAAAACACACAATTCATGTTATATACATTTTTTTTTGTGGAGTTGATCGTTTTTGAAATATTCCTTTTTCTTGGTTTCAGCTTTGAAAAACAGTTTTCTCTTACAGGAATTTGTCAACTCCTGTCCATACAAACAAAGGAACATCAGTCACATAGCAACCAGCTTTTGGCTTCCACTTTAACCTCTGGTACTTCCTTATTTCGCTTCTACTTACAATAAAGCAAGAAATAAGACTATTTCTGCTAATTTTTCTCGATTAGCATGAAATACATAAAAGATAAGCTTATTAACAATAATTTGTTACAGAAATATAGAGAAAGTCATGTGAATGGAACACATCAGATTTTTCATTATGTAATTATGTATGATTTCTGATTCATTGATGTACTTATCATATCTCAATTTGTATACAGATGAGCTTTGTTGGGATCTGTTCATATATACATAAAAATATATTTTAAAGGTAATAAAGACCACCAATATAACCATTACAGTTAAAGATGGGGTATAAATGGAATTAAAAAATAAATAAATATATATAGTTAATAAGAAATAGAAGAGTGGGTAGAGAAAGTCCTGTGGTGAATGCAACATATAATTTCTTTCTGTTTTTTTTTTTTTTTTTTCAGAGGTATTTCACAAATGACAGCTTCTATGTTCCTGGAGGACCAGTCTTCCTCATGATCGGTGGGGAAGGAACAGCGAGCCCTCTTTGGATGGTAGAGGGACAATGGATAGAGTACGCCAAGCAGTACCATGCTCTGTGTTTCCAGTTGGAACACAGGTTTTATGGAGCAAGCCGTCCTAAAGGGTTATTATATATCTATTTATTATCATATCTATATATTCTATAATACAGTTTATAGCATTGTGTCCTGCCCAATATATTTAACTGAAAACAAGACAAACCCCTTTTTAAGTACTTAATTTTTTAATTTAGCATATCATCTTTATAAAAAGAATACATGCTAATTTAATTCTGAAACACATATTTTGATTATGAGGTTTGATCAAACTAAGGGGAACTTACGCCAATTAATTATTTTTACTTTCTCTACATGTACTATGTACATAGTGTATAGAGAAGGTTTTGCATTTCACCCAGAAATTTGATACAGAGATTTAACCGGAAATACATGTTTTGGGTCCCCCTGAATCCAAAAAAAAAAAATTTCTACGAAAACGTCTGTGTGTGTTTCTGTGGACAGCATAGCTCAAAAACAAAAAGACCGTTGAATACCAAACTTTGTTTTTAAGTTCAGTATCTTCCAAGCATGTAACATGAAGGATTTTCAAGAATATCCCTGCACCCCCAACTAAATGGCTCTACGATTTTTATTAAAATATTGCATATTAAAGATATTTACATAACAAAATGTATATCTTGAATTTTCTGGGAATAGCCTCTAAAGACTACTTTATTATGGATGAATTTTATGGAATTTTGCATAACTGCTAAACTGTAAGAGATGGCCTTAAACTT
The DNA here is from genome assembly GCA_030762935.1 of Hymenopus coronatus. NCBI lineage: Eukaryota > Metazoa > Arthropoda > Insecta > Mantodea > Hymenopodidae > Hymenopus > Hymenopus coronatus. Next base: position 16,905,453 of record CM060882.1, on the reverse strand, counting down.
TTTCAGCTTTAAAAAACACATTTTTCATATAGGAATTTGCCAACTCCTATCCATACAAACAAAGAAACTTCAGTCACATATCAACCAGCTTTTGACTATCTTTTTAACCTATGATACTCCCGTATTTCGCTTCTACTTACAAGGAAGCAAGTAATAAGACTGTTTCTGCTAATTTTTTATCAATTAGCATGAAGTAAATAGAAGCATAAGCTTTTTAATAATATTTTTTGCAGAGATGTAGAGAAAGTCATGTGAATGGAATACATCAGATTTTTTTCTTTTCTTTTCTTTTCAAAATAGTATGGAAATTCACATAAGGAGTGGGATTGTGGGGTGGGGGAGAACAAAACGTATTGATTAGTGAAGGCACAGGCAGCTGAGTTTCAACAACAATAATTAATAATGAATAATTTTGTAGTTAGAAAATATGCCTAACATTACACATTGTTGAACAGTTTTAGCTATTATCGTGTCGGTAAGGCTCCTCCTATATTTATGTTACATTGATTAATATTTTTACTCTCTCTACACACATATACATAGTGTATGGGGAAGGTATTGCATTCCACCCAAAAATTTGAAACTGAGATTTCATCGGAAAATGCATGTTTTAGGGTCTCCTGTATCCAAAAAAAGGAGTTTTAGAAAAAGGTGTGTGCGTGCGCAAGTGTGCGTGTCACAATAATTTAAAAACAAAAAGTCAGTAAAACACTAAACTTGGTATTTAAGTTTAGTATCTTCCAAAGTTGTGACATGAAGATTTTCAAAATAATCCTCACCACCCCAAATTACTCTTTACATGAAAAATGTTTTGAAAATTATAACTTTTTCAAAAATGGCTCTAATGATTTTCATTAAAATACTGTATATTAAAAATATTTGCATGGCAGATAAAATGTTTATCTTGAATTTTCAAGGAATAGCCTCTGAAGACCTCTTTATTCTGGATGAATTTTGCGTAACTAGTAAACCATAAAAGATAGACAAAAACTTACTGCACAGGAAATGTAGATCTCATTAAATCACACAATTTATGTCATATACATTTTTTTCATGAAGATGACTGTTTCCAGGATATTCTCATTATTTATTTCAGTTTTAAAATGCTTAACTTTCTCTCATACTGGAACTAGTCAACACCTGGCCACGCAAAGAATGGATTTCAATCCCATAGGAGCCACATTTTAAAGCATTTGTCGGTTTAGCTGAGTGTATTTCCCTTCTGGTTGCCTTCCACCCAAAAATTTGATAACAGAGATTTCACTGGAAATACATGCTTTTAGGACCCTTGAATCCAAGAAAAGCATTTTTAGAAAAAAAGTCTGTGTAAGTGTGCGTGCATGTGTCGGTCGCCACAAAATTTCTTCAAAAAATCTCCTATCCACCACAAACTACACTTTACATGGAAAATATTTAGAAATTTTTGTTTTTCTCAAAAATGACTCTTACGCATAAAAAGATATTTACATGACAAATAAAATGTACATATTGAATTTACTGGGAATAGTCTCCAAAGATCTCTTCATTCTAGATGAATTTTGCATAAAGAGTAAACTATAAGAGATAGACAAAACATACAAAAATATATGTATATAACTAAAACACAATATATATTAAACAAAGAGAATTTGAGTCAGTTTTTGGAATACAAAACATCACATCACTTGGCAATTACTGGGACCGGGTTCAGGAACACTTGTTCCCATTTTCTACCCTTAAGTTCGACTGAATCTCGCTTCGTTGGAGTCAATGATAAGAGTGGAGGTGCATCATTTCTGGAGGCATCTGGAGTTGGATCTATGAACTTGCAAAGGTTTGTTGTATGGTGGTAAATCAAAATTCTTGATATGGTTCTTTTTCTTCATGATTTAGATCTTCTCCCACACATCTAATTTTGTGTATTTATAAGTTGGTTTTAAAAGTTTTATATTAGATATGGTTTCATGTTCTGATGATCAGAAATGATAAGCAACTGCTGATTTTTCTGCTTGCTTGTATTGTAGGTTTCTAATATGTTCTTTAAACCAGGTTTTTAAACATCTTTTTGTCCTTCCTATATGTACTAGATTACAGCCTGAGCATTTAATTTCATTTCCATTTTTTGTTTGCTGGGATAGGAGCTTTTAATTTTTTTGGTAGCTTATGCACTTTAACCTGGTTGATCATATCGGACGATGAATGAAATTGGTGAAATGATCTCGGGGTCCATGGAGCTTAAAGTTACTCGATATTCGTCTTCTCAGGATAATGGAAAACTCCAAAAAATACCTTACCCGGGTAACTCACCCTAAGAGAGATTCGAACTCACGACCTGTTGAATATGAGGTAGACATGCTACCACCACACTATCCAGGCAGGCCCTTGTTTTTTTTAATTTAATTTTAAGCTACTTTTTTCAAATGGAAGGTCATCATTCGTCGTTTCATCTCTCTTTGTTTTACTCCTGGCCAAGCAAAGTGAAAACTGAATTTCAGTTGTTTCGCATAGTGACCGACTTTTTAAAAGATTGCACTATCGCTTTAGCCTAGTGTGTTACCTTGTTTCCCTCCTACTTACAAGCAGCTAAGTAATAAGATCTTTTCTGCTAGTGTTTATTTCGATTACCATGATGTAGATGAGAAATGATTTGTAGAGAAAGTCATGTGAATGGAACACATTAGATTTTTACTTTCTCTATATGCACTATCTACATAGTGTATAGAGAAGGTATTGCACTCCACCCAAAAATTTGATACCGAGATTTCACCGGAAATATATGTTTTAGGGTCCCTTGTATCCAAATAAAGCATTTACAGAAAAAGGTCCGTGTGTCTGTGAACACGATAACTCAAAAACCAAAAGTCAGTAAAATACCAAACTAGGTATTTAAGTTTAGTATCTTCCAGGGATGCGACATGAAGATTTTGAGAAAAATCCCCCCACCCCCAACTACCCTTTACATGGAACTTTTTTCGAAAATTTTGATTTTCTCAAAAATGGCTCTAACAATTTTGATTAAAATTTCGTATATTAAACATATTTACTTGACTAATAAAATGTATATCTTGAATTTTCTAGGCCTTTGAAGAGTGGTTTATTCTGGATGAATTTTACTGAATTTTGAATAACTGCTAAACCGTAAGAGATGGACAAAAACTTACTACACAAAAAATGTAGAGCACATTAAAACACACAATTTATGTTATATACATTTTTTTTTTTTGTGGAGTTCGTCGTTTTTGAGACATTCCTTATTTTTGGTTTCTGCTATGAAAAACTTATATTTTTCTCATACAGGAACTTGTCAACTCCGATCCATATAAACACAGGAACTTCATTGACATAGCAACCAGCGTTTGACTATCACTTTAACCTACGGTAGTCCCTTATTTCGCTTCTACTTACAAGGAAGCAAGTAATAAGACTATTTCTGCTAATTTTGTCCTGATTAGCATAAAGTAAATAGAAGTATAAGCTTTTTAAGAATGATTTGTTGCAGAGATATAGAGGAAGTCATGTGAATGGTACACATCAGATTTTTAGAAATAGTGTGGTGTGTGTGTGTGCATGTGCATATGTGTAAACAGCATAAGCAAAAAAATCAGTTCAGTATATTCCAAAGATCTGTTCCACATAAGTTACCAGAGATACAGAAATTTCTGTGATATGAAGTTGCTCATACACACATGGAGGGCTGTGAAAGGGAAGTAGAGCCTTTGTTACAATGTATCATCACCATCGATGAAGCCTGGGCGAAATTTTATGAGCCACAGTAGAAATATCAATTGTCTGAATGACGTCATCATGGGTCACCACGAAAAACAACAGTTTGGCAGACCACTACCAATGTGAAAATTATGCTAATTCTAGCCTACAATTGGGATGGTGTTATCTTAAAGCATGTAATTCCCCCAGACTTTTGATGCAGAGCATATTGTTTGTTTCTGCAAAATAATCTGCGAGCATCATTTAGAAGAACCCAAAAACACTTTTGGCATGACAGCGTGAGGGTGAATGTCTGATTTGTTCCATCACTGGGGTTGGAAGGTCCTCTACCACCCTCCATACTCTCCGGACACAAGTCCCTGCAACTCTCATTCCTAAGCTGAAGGAACCACTGGGTGGGAAGAAATTCAGAACGGTGAACGACATTCTGAGTGCAGTTGATCGGTCTGTACATACCATCCAGAGATTAGGCAGTGCCGACAGCATTAGATGGCTAGCATATCGCTGGGAACACATTGTATGCAGTGCTGGTGACTAAATCGAAGGCATGTATTATTGGTGAGAAATTGACATTCTCCTGACACGTGGCTGCTTCGGTGCGCTGTTGCCCTATTTACTCGCTGTCCATCTGCAGCGACAAATGTTCCACTGCTTCCTCTAAAATGCCTTCTCTCCGTGCATACCTCTCGTATTTTAAACTACTTTTCCCCATTTCTCACTAGTTACCTCATCTATTCCTTTCCACATTGGGTCCTGTATTTCACTAAACGGGGAAAAGTTTTATTATTTCGTTAAAGTAACCTCAACTTACTTATCACGGCTGTAAGACATTTTCAAATGACAGTGTCACTTGTGATATTTCTTGGATGAGAACAGGAGCAATGTACGCGATATATAAAAGGCAGTAACGATTATAAATGTAAATACTTACGATCACTATGTGCAACACAACAGAACTTTTCACAGAATGCAATCAAACAATCAGATTGTAAACAATTGATCAGTCATGCATGAAAACGCGCGCGTAAATTTCCACTGAACTACATAGGTGTTACAACGCCGTGACATCACATCTCTGGCGGTTATGTATTCTTACACTTTGATTGGTCAGCAACCTGACGAGCCCCTGCCAGCAGATGACACACCCCACAAGTGTCAATCACAAGGAAATCTCTCACCGATAATAGTACTTACACCTTGTATGTATGCTATGTGTCCAAAAAATGAATAGTTGCCAAAACTAAAGAAACAACCTTTGTATTTATGTTTAAAATAACCAAGGTGTATATAAAATAATAAGTATTTTAGTATTTTGTATTGAGTTATCTTTTTACACTTTAACTCTACCTCCCAATCATTTGAGAAGACCGGTTTCAGGGTACCTCTACCCTATCTTCAGTTCTGGGGACGATTGACACAACACCATTTAGTCGTATCCAGCTCGGTGTTGTGCTGCCCTCTACCCTTCTTGTCAGGTAAATGATGTCATCCTCGTTGGGAACTTCAGAATTCATAAGAGCATCTTCTTTCTTGGTGAATATGCTTTCTCAAATTTGCAGTTACAAAGGTTTCTGTGCATATTTTATCAACCCTTTCTTCTTTTATACTATGATTCTCAGACCAAGAGTGATATGCTGCTGCAGAATTGTCTATGTACTTGTATCTAATGCTCCTCAAGTATTCTTTCATCCTTGTTTCCAAAATTCTGTTTTGTCTTCCCAATATAAATCCATTTCAGTCTTGGCAACTATTTTGTAATTACCTGGTTGCTGAGCTTTTAGTGTGGTATCTTTCAAAGGGTGATTATTTTGAGGAGTCAGTTTTATATTAAACTGTTTAATAGTTATTTATGATGTAAGAGCATGAAGTTATAGTTTTTGATTTGAGCGACTGCGTCTCGTTTCACAACCATGCAAGAATCAAACAGAAACTTTATGCTTGCGTATCATACAATGTTTTTTCTATGAGAATTTTCTGGTATTAAAAGAAAAGCAATGAAAAATGAAATAAATTTGAGGTTAAGTTTGAGGCATTCACCAAGGGTTGTAGTTTGTTTTTTTTCGAAATACCACTTCATAAATTTCTCATATTGTGTTTCATAAACTTTTTGGGATTTAGCAGGTGATTGTGCTTCTTTTGCAGCTCTAAGGATATCATAATACTAAAAATCTGCCATTTTTTCAAAATACATTACAGAACAATAATAATATTGGTTTGTCACGGCCTGCTATAATTTGAATTTTTAGTAATGGTAAACATACGGTCCATATCTGTTTATTATGGCAAGCATCAAGTTGGAGAAAATTACTTTGGCCTGCTGCACTTCTTTGCATGTGGATTTGTAAAAATCAAATATCTGATCTGAAATGAGCTCTTAAACTATTCAATTATACTAAGATGTAGAAAAATATCTTCACAAATTTCCAGAAAATTTTTGGATGTAAAATAATTACTGATGATTTTTCCAGTTTTACTAGAGAGGTAAGTTCATATAATCTTTTACCCCTGTTATGCCTAGTTGGTCCTCAAGGAACAAATGGGAAATGGAGTTAAAGTGTAAAAATATGTGTTACACTCACATGACTTTTTCTTACTGTTCTACAGACAGACTTCTTACAAAAGATTATTCTTCTTTCTACACCATGCTAATCTAGATAAGCATCAACAGAATTATTATTACTTAATTTCTTATAATTAGAATGGAACTAAAGGAATGCATTGTGCTTCAGTAATGGTCAAATTTTTCAAAAGGTATAGTTATGGGAATTGCATTAAAATTGGCTTCTTGCTTGTTCAGGAATAGAATAAAAGAAAAGCGGATATTTCCTGTATGAGAAAAGTATAAGTATTTTAAAATTGAAGCCAATAGTAAGGAATATCCTGGAAACAGTCAACTCTATAACAAAAGTGCATGTGACACAAATTCTGTGTTTTAACAAGATGTATATTTTTTGTGCAGTAAGTTTTTGTCTATATCTTACGATTTAACCGCTATGCAACATTCTGCAAAAGTCAACAAGAATAAAGTGCTCTTCAGAGGCTATTCTCAGAAAATTCAACATATGCATTTTATTTGTGTTGTGAATAACTTTAATTTACAGTACCCATTTTTGAGAAAAAAAAGTTTCAAAAATTATTCGATGTAAAGGGTAGTTTGGGGTCAAGGGATTTTCTTGAAAATCTTTGTGCCGCATCCTCAGAAGATAATAAACTTAAATATACGTTTGGTAATTAATGATCTTTCAATTTTTTAGCTGTCTGTCTACGCACTCATAGACCTTTTCCTTTTTTTTTTTTTTTTTTTTTTTTTTTTTTTTTTTTTTTTTTTTTTTTTTTTTTGATTCAGAGGTCTCAAAACACATATTTCTGGTGAAATCTCAATATAAAATTTTTGGGTGCAATACAATACCTTCTCTATACACTTTGTACATAGTACGTGTACAGAAATTTTTTTTTTTATCAAAACACAAGCAAGGTGTAAAAAATGTTAGATTAGTTGAGAGAAATCTAATTTATTAATTCCAAATCTTAAATCATTACAGTGATCTCAGCATAAAAAATCTTGAGTACCTGACAAGCGAGCAAGCTCTTGCAGACCTCGCACATTTCATAGAGTCCATGACAGTCAAGTATGAACTACCTCCAGAAACAAAGTGGATTGCTTTCGGAGGATCGTATCCAGGATCTCTAGCTGCCTGGCTCCGTGCAAAGTATCCACATCTCATCCATGCAGCTGTATCTGCTAGTGCGCCACTACTAGCTAAAGCAGATTTTAGAGGTAACTTAACGTTTAATATCTTCATGTACTTTCTGACACACATGTTTAGTATTTTAGATAAGTGTAACAATCTGATGTGTTACACTGTGGTTCTGAGGTAAAACATAGTTTACTCTTCTGCTGAGGGTCGCAGGTTTGCTTCTCACATGTAGCAAACATTTCTTTTCTTTCTCTTAACCCTTAGTTGCCTGCATTAGTATACCACATATGCCATTTTCCCTTTAACTCAAGTTTAAAAGTGCAGTTCTAGTAAAATATATGGGAATAAACCTATAAAATTATTATATAAAATAATAGAAATGAAAATATATGTAGATCCTTTATTAATCTTTTTCTTCCCAAATAAAGTTTAAATTCGTCAAAACCAGTTTTCATAATCCTGCCAAAGTCACTACCAAAAAGTGGTTCAAATGGCCATGAGTGTCAAGTGATAGGTAATAGACTGGTCATCCATTCAAAGCCAAATGTTGCAAGTTCAAATCCCAGTGATTGTGGTAAAGGACGGGGAGAGCCCAAGTAAAATAATTGGTGTGATGCTTGGAAGTTACATTTGACTGTAGTTATGTGTGTTTCACTCTTTTATTTATTTTAAAAAAGTCGCTGCAATTTTAGGGCAAAAATTGTGTATATTTTTACAATATACAACAGTCTTGATTACTTGTCGTTTATGGTTGAAGGTTAGTATAACATGAAATTAATCCAAGAGTACAACCCTATTTGTATAGTTATGCTTAAAATGAGCGGAACCGACAGGCAACAAAGGGTTAATGATGTTGAAGTAACTCTTTGTGGCTATTTATTTTAGACATATGCATTTCCTACACAATATTCGGTACAGTTAATATGATAGTGATTATGGTGCTTCTTTAAGGATTTATTCTACAGCAATAGCAATATGCTGCACACTAAAGCATTTGGAATCTGAATGGTATGAAAAAATACTAAAAGTGTTGTTATGAAACATTTTGAGGAATCCAATTTTGGGCAAATTTGATTTTGATTGATGTTTGGAGGAGTTGCAATAATAAACAGCCTCACACATAGATTAGTAAATGTACCTATAAGCACAGCCGAATTCAACAAAGAGTTAAAAACCATAATTCAAACAGCAGAACAAAATGGATACAGCAAGAACCTTGTATACAAAAAACTAAACAAAGCAAAGCAGAAAAAAAAAAAAACATAAAAGAAGTAACTACTCTAACAGCAGGAAAAAACAATAACAACACATTCAAAAAATTCACTTACCACCCCTGAGCATTTAGAAAATTCAAAAAAATCTTCAAAGAACAAAACATCACCCTGGCTCCAATAAACAGATTTTCTGTCATAAAGTTGCTAAATTCAAAAATAAAAGATGAAATTCCACCAGAAAATAGGTCAGGAATGTATCAAATTAAATGCACAAATTGTGAAAAGTTCTACATAGGACAAACCAAAAGAAGTTTAAAAAAATCAGATCCAAAGAGCACTTTAGAAACCTAAAATTGAAACAAGAAGATAAATCGCAAGTAGCATTTCACTTTTGGAAAGAAAACCACAAATCCAAAATTGCTAAAAACCATGTCAGGCTACAATGAACTCACAACCTGGGAAAACATCCTCATATGGAAAAACAAAGATTACCTAATAAACTTTGAAATCCTGCCAGTAGGCAGCTTAGTTAAGAAGTTCATCATTTCACCACCAGAGAAGAGAGCACAAGCAAACGCAGCCAGCAAGGCAGTTGGACCCGTGAGGTTGAAAATGAAAGCATAGGCTTTCGAAACTAGTCCCTCATAATAACAATGTAAGTGACGTAGTGTTAAAAAAACAATTCAACAAATTAATACACATAAAATTTGATTTTATTTGGGAAGTAGGAACTTTTTTTATTTTTTATAATATTCAACACACTCTTCACAAACCGATCCAACAGAAAAATGTCAATCGCAACTGGAATAATTGATATTCTTAGGCAAGGTAACATTTTCTTTCACACATAAGGGAAACGTGACTGTCTATCATCCAAAGGGGTCCTAATTTGATGCAAAACACTTGGCTTCACAATATCCCATCATGGTTGCGTATCTGTATCTTGTTGGAGCTGGATATCAAGGGACAGTCTAGGTGTGGTGTGGCAGCTTGACAATACTCTGAACGGTGTGCAGCACATGGTATTATAGTAAATTGTTGTTTTTGCTCATTTTCCTACACGATTATTTTCCATTCAAGAAAATATGTTGTATTGGGTTATTGTTTTTTCACACAAGCCGTGTGTAGGACAGGAGTTGGATAGGTAGAGTCAGACTGAAAAATTCAATGCCATAGCCAGGATTTGAACCATGGATCTCCCGATCTCTAGCCGGTTGCTGTGCCACTGAGCTACCATGGCAATGGCATTGTGTGAAAGAACAATATTCCAATACCAATTAACCATAATAGTTGGCTATACTATGAATCCTGGGACTTAAAGTATTTGCAGCATTGTAAGTCGACATTGGGGTTGTCATCTCAAAATAATTTGAGACCACCTTGTGGTTTACTGGGAAACATTCGAGTCAGTTGAGAAATTCAATGCTATGCCGGCATGTTACCATGGTAGCTCAGTGGCAGAGCAACCGGCTAGAGGTCAGGAGATCCATGGTTCAAATCCTGGCTGAGACTCCAGATATGTTCTATGTTTCTTCAATATTTTTTTACAGAAGAAGAACATCAAACTAATGGAGAAAACATAGTGAGCCATGAAAATCATGCTAATTTTGAGTTTTTTATTTGTATAAGATCACTATTTAATTTTTATTTTTTCAAATTTTTAGGTGGCATCTAAACATATTGTGTTTACATTCATTATTTAGTTTAAACTTCATTATTAATATTAAAAAAAAAAAAAAAAAGCACTGAATTATCTCAGACAGTTCACGAGTTACCATTTTTTAAAACTCTTAAAGACCCAGTCAGGAGGGCAGAACTATCAAAATAAGGCCCAAACCAGATTGCATTAACAATTTTAATTGAAATTCCATATATTTAAGAGATTTTAATGACAAATGTTTATATTGAGTTTTCTGGGAATAGCCTGTGAAGCCCTCCTCAATCTGGAATAACTTTTGGATGACTGATAAACTGAAAGAGATAGACAAAACTTATTAACAATGTAGGTTGTCAAAATGCACAGTTGCTCTCAATTGCAATTTTTGTGTGGGGTTGACCGTTTCCAGATATTCCTTTAATTGGTTTCAATTTTGAATATGTACACTTTTCTCAAATTGCATATTGATATTCTAAGTAGAAGTAGAGGAAGAATTTTTTGTATTCCACCCAAAAATGTAGTACACCAGTTCATTCATCAGGGTTATTGGTGTCAAATTGCATGAATTGCTGCCACCCTTCTCCCCATATTTATCCCACCTGGCTCCATGCAATTTCTACTGTTCCCAAATCTGAAAAAATGGCTCATGAAAACAAAATTTAGATCAAATGAGGTCATCTTTGAGACATAGGTATATTTTGCAGAGCTTGACAATTCTTATTTTTTGAAGGGGTTAAAAGAATAACAGGAACGTTGGGAGCTGTCCCCCTCCCCTAAAAGAGACTGTTGAGCAACAATTCCCCCCCCAAGAAATGGTGATTCAAAAATACTTTTTATGTTTAGGGATGGATTTCTGACATTGAAACAAGAAAGTATATTCATATAAACATATGCTCCAAAATGCTTTGTTTTCACTTTATCAATTTGTTAATGAAAGTCACGTTCAATGGTCACCCTAATAACTTAATTTATTTATACACTCATTCATAGAAGGCTTTGACCCTTTTTACTCTGCAGAGTTGGTCTTGTGTTGCCATGGCTACTTGTTAACATTTATCGATGTGTAATACATTCCCCAGCACGCCTTACAAGTGCTGTCTACAGGAACTTCATTCACAACACTCTCCCAGACTTGTTAGAAAATGTACCTCTGCTAATAAGAAGAAACATGTGGTTTATACATGATGCTCTAGCACATTTAATCTCGAGATGCACTGGCTGGTATCTAGCATGACAAATGGGTAGGTAGAGTGGGACCAGTTCCATGGCCTGCATGTTCCTCCGAGCTCAATCCTTAGGATTTTTATCCCTTTTGGGCACCTTAAACCATTTGTTCATGCATCAGACATCCTGGATGAAGAAACTTCTAGTCTACGTGTTATGGAATCTGAAAAATCATACGATACTGACTTAGCGTATTTGACATTCCTGCTTCAACGAGTACACTCGTGTCTAAATGTGGGCGGATCAAATTTAGATCATTTGCTATAATCAGTGTTTGTGTGGAATGCCTCTAACAAGCTTAAAATGTCAAAAATAGAATAATCTGTCACTTTAAAATGTTTTGATCGACAGCATTTTGAACCTCAATAAATCAAGAATGCAGGGTTTTGAGACATGTGTTTATATGAATGTTCTTGTTTTAAGTAAGGAACCTGTTCCCAAATTATTATTATTATTTTTTTTTTAAGGTAAAAAAGATAGTGTTTTAAAATACTGTGTAAAATCTTTCTGATTTCAGAATATTTTAGAGTAGTTGAGGATGACTTAGTGGTCTCAGCAGATTCCTGTGAAAAGGCTGTGAAAGAAGCAACAGAGCAAATTAATTTACTCTTAAATCATCCTATTGGTCAACAAACCATCAATAACTTATTTCAGTAAGTAAAAACATAACTATGATTCATTTAGTTTTATAACACAGAAAATAGCTCAAAAGTTAGGTAATGAACTATAAAAATGATTTCTGAAAATTAGGATATTCTTTATTTCTTGTGGTAATCATAGAATTTAATTAAGAAATTTTCTAAGCCTTTTGTTTCATAATTTGCACTTTCAGTTTGATTAAAATGTTGAATTTTGGGTGTGTATTTATTTATAATATCTACCAAAAGGATGCTGTGAATTTGTTTACGTGTAGTTTTAAATATATAATAAGCAGCATTAAATTTGAATATTAATTCTAAAGGAAATATTTTAAATTCTCCATAACGCATTTTTGTGGGATTTAAATAATGAACTGCTAATGATTTCTAAAGACCCTATTTTGAAGTACTCTAATGGTTTCAAATCTTTTTTTTTTTATGATGACCCAAAATAAATATATAAGCCATATAAGAATACATTCAATTCAATTTATTGGTCCAGTAAATCATATACATGGTATAGGATAAGTCAGTGCTTACGCTTAAGTAAAAACATATTTACAATTTACATAAACAGGTAGTTACCAACGAATATAACTTTTTGTTTAAAAAAAACAAGAATCTTTTGTGTACAACTGCTGAAAGAAACATCAATACAATATACACAATTGCCAGCCTGGGTAGCGTGGTGGTAGCATGTCTGCCTCACGTTCAAAAGGTCGTGAGTTCGAATCTCGCTTAGGGTGACTTACCCGGGTAAGGTTTCTTTTTTCGGGGTTTTCCCTTATCCTGAAAAGACGAATGTCGAGTAACTTTAAGCTCCATGGACCCCGAGATCATTTGAGCATCATATCATCAATTGCATTCATCGTCCGATATGACCAAACCAGGTTAAAGGACGTTAAAAAAAAATACACGATTTTCCAGTATTACATTTTTACTTACAGAATACTCAAAATAAAGACTCTCAGGTCTTATCACTGTAACTCATATATTCTTCCACCGAATAGAATTAATTGAGATTTAGGAATTTGTGAATTACCTTTTTAAACTTGGTAACAGATTTAATACCTTTTAAGGGATCAGGAAGTTGGTTGAATAATTTTATGCCACTATATTTGAATGATTTCTGAAAAAGTTTAGTTCTATGGGTCTTTAAATGCAGTTTGTTTTTGTTGCCCTCCGTGGTGTAAGGGTTACCATGCTAACTTCATATACCTAAGGTCGCGGGTTCAAACCCGGTGGAGAACGATGGATTTTTTCGGGTGTAAAAATCCTTAGCATGGCTTCCTTCAAAAGGGAAGTAAAGCCGTTGGTCCCATGTCGTAGATTTACGGCACAAAAAAGAACCTCAAGCCTGATAGAGAGGCCTCTAAGCAAAATTAAGCGGTCTTTCACGCCCAGTATAGAATGGGATGCTGAGAACCACAGCAGTTAAAGAGCGTCCATAAATAAAACACCATTTTTGTTTTTGTTCCTAGTATTGTGTGCATTAGAAAACAGTACAGTGATCTTAAGCACAGGATTGGTAACAGTCCTTTAAACTTGGACAAATATCACTGTTATATTATACATCTATATTATATGTATATAATATATACATGTATTATATTATACATGTATATCTATATACATTCTGAATGCATATTTTGTGATTAAACTTCGTCTATAGTCAAACTTAAGAATTAAGATCTCATTAAACACACAATTTATGTATGTCATATATCTTTTTTTTTTTTTTTTGTAGGGTTAACTGTTTCCAAAATATTCCTTGTTATTGTTTTCAATTTTAAATTACATACATTTTCTCAAACAGGAAGTCATATTTCCTTTCATCTCTCTCTTGTTTTACTGCTACCTTGCAAAGAGAACCAATTTCAATTGTTTCTCATAACAACAAGCTACTATTGCTTTAGCCTAGTGTATTCCATTATTTCCTTTCTAATGATAAGGAAGTATGTAATAAGAACAATTCTGCTAATGTTTATCTTGATTAGCATGATGTAGATAAAAGAATAATCTATTGTAAAAATATTTTCTATATGGAACAGCTAGGGAAAGTCATGCGAATGGATTACATCAAATTATTACTTTCTCTACACGTGCTATATACGTAGTGTATACAGACAGTATTGTATTACACCCAAAATTTTGATAATGAGATTTCACCAGAAATGTGTTTTTTGAGACTCTGTGAATCAAAAAAAAAAAAAAAAAAATGTAAAAAAAATGCTTGAGTTTCTGTCTGTCAGTGTGTGTGGGTGAGTGCGTGTTTGCACAGCATAGCTCAACAATGAAAAGGCTTTTAAATACCAAACTTGCAGCAAGATGCAGCACAAAGATTTTCAAGAAAATCCTCCCAACCCCCAACTACCTTTTACGTGGAGTATTTTTAAAAAATGTTGATATCCTCAAATGGCTCATAAAGATTTTGATTAAATTTTCTTATATTTAAGTTATTTACATGACAAATAAAATGAATATCTTGAATTTTCTGAGAATAGCCTCTGAAGACTACTTTATTCTGGATGAATTTTGCATAAGTGGTAAACTGTTAGAGATAGACAGAAACTTACTTAAGAAAACATGTAGAGCTCATTAAAACATACAATATATGTTATGTACATTTTTTTGTGGAGTTGCCCATTTTTGAGATATTCCTTGTTATTGGTTTCAGTTTTAAAATACTTATCTCATATTTGCCAACTCTTGGTCATACAAAGGAACTTCAATCACATAGCAACCAGCTTTTAAAGGATTTGACTATATCTTTAGCCTATGGCAATCTCTTATTTTTTGTCACCCTCCATGGTTTAATGGTTAACATGCTGACTTCATATACCCAAGGTCGTGGGTTCAAACCCGGCGGAGGACGATGGATTTTTTTGGGTGTATAAATCCTTAGCATGGCTTCCATCGGAAGGGAAGTAAAGCCGTTGGTCCCGTGTTGTAGATTTATGGCACGTAAAAGAACCTCAAGCCTGATAGAGAGGCCTCTGAGCAAAATTAAGCGATCTTTCACGCCCAATATAGAATGGGATGCTGAGAACCACAGCAGTTAAAGAGCGTCCATAAATAACGTGCCATTTACATTTTCTCTTATTTTCCCTGTACTTACAAGAAAGCAAGTAATAAGACCATTTCTGCTAATTTCTTGTTGATTAGCATGAATTAGCATATAGAATATGGTTTTTATCAATAATTTGTTGCAGAGATGTTGTGAATGGAACGCATGAGATTTTTTGGACACGATATTTGTTAGAGAATAAAATGTTAATGCAATATTTGTGCTTACAGGTTGTGTGACCCACTTGATATAGATGAAAGTAATGACGTCTCTAACTTGTACGAGAGCTTGGCAGGCAACATTGCAGGGGTTGCGCAGTATAACAAGGATAACCGCAAGTTTGAAGGTGCAAGGGATGCCAACATCACACTTGATACTATATGTGAGATGATGAGGGACGAAAATATTGGCACTCCAGCACATCGCTACGCTGCTGTCAACAGAATGCTTCTCAATGCTTATGGGGAGGAGTGTCTGGATTATAAATATGACAGGATGATTGAGCACCTGGAGCACGATGATTGGGACAGTCCTGTAGCTTCTGGCGGAGGTAACTTTCCCATCCTTTAATTAACGTATTTATCCAAATACAAGATGAACCCATTTTTTAGAACTTAATTTTGGAATATAGCATATAAGACAGGCTTAAAAGAGAATTTTAAATGAAATTTAAAGGTTTGCCATATATTTTGAACAAACAAATGGACATTTAAACTGATTAAGTCCCTTAATTATGCATTTATTGTATTTAATTTGAATTTGCTCGGAAATTCATTTGTATTTGCTGGAAAGGGGAGTATGGAAATGTAAGGTATAGGTGCGATGGTACATGGCGTGGCATAACTGTAATAATGACAACGATAATATGATTTTGTATTTACACAACATACTTAACGTTACACATCATAAATGTTTTTAGCTAATTTGAATTTTCGTGAAATTCACATTGCAAGACCTAGAAGGAGGAACAAAATGTATGGTATACGTGATAATAGAAAATGTTGTATGGTTTGAGACAGTTCCCCATCTCGATGGTCCCATGTGGTCGGTTGCCAGCTAGCATCCTGAATTCGAGACGATTCCCTGTCTCAATGGCCCTACGTTGTCGGTTGCCAGCTAGCGTCCTGAATTTGAGCCGATTCCCTGTCTCAGTGGCCCCACATGGTTGGTTGCCAGCTAGCATCCTGAATTTGAGCCGATTCCCTGTCTCAATGGCCCCACATGGTCGGTTGCCAGCTAGCGTCCTGAATTTGAGCCGATTCCCTGTCTCAATGGCCCCACATGGTCGGTTGCCAGCTAGCGTCCTGAATTTGAGCTGATTCCCTGTCTCAATGGCCCCACATGGTCGGTTGCCAGCTAGCGTCCTGAATTTGAGCCGATTCCCTGTCTCAGTGGCCCCACATGGTCGGTTGCCAGCTAGCGTCCTGAATTTGAGCTGATTCCCTGTCTCAATGGCCCCACATGGTCGGTTGCCAGCTAGCGTCCTGAATTTGAGCCGATTCCCTGTCTCAGTGGCCCCACGTGTTGGCTGCAGGCTAGCATCGTCTTTCCAATCCTAGCTAGATATTAATGGAATGGTTTGGGTTGCATGGGTTTCTCTTTTGGGTTTCAGGGTGAAGATAGAAGGCAGCAGTTCTGCCGGTAACATAGCGAAGAAAACACAAAGCACTTTTACACGAATAATTCACTTTACTTTACTTTATGGGCATATCTATCAGTAAGTACACGTGGGGTGGCTGAAATGTCCACATTCAAGCTCTGATTAACAACACGTGCAACGCCTCACAAACATAACTCAAAAGCACACTATATCAAAGTGCATCTCCTAACGCTGACATCCGTAATGTCTGTCTGTCCCCTACGGCACAATTTCCAGACTCTCAACGTCCCACTGTGCCTGGAATTGAAACAACGCTAACCCCTCCACTGGAATGGTTGCCGTGGCTCCATTGGCCAGCATGTCAATAAGTCACTCACATGTGACCTATCTGTACATGTGGTTGCTGCTCCATGACGACATTTCGCTTTTACATTCTAAATCTGAAATATGAAACATACCTCCAAACACGTACTTTTACCCTTATTATATACACAAATAAATACATTATGCAAATAAATGAAATACACAAAATGAATGGAAATAAAATACACGCATCAGAATTTGTGGTTAATACGTGAACTCCTTATCAAGCATGACTAGGGGTAAATACATATACACATCATCCATAACTGCCTCAGGTTTCATCCGCACTTTTCTGTGATAGCAGCAGATGGCAATGAGTGCCAAGGGCGCAAACAGGCAAAACACTGCGCAGTCAGTTCATACATACATTTTTTACTCACTCGTTATTTGATAACAGCTCGCTTAATTGAACAACCAGATGTGCAAGAACAATATGGTTAGTAAAACAAGTGTATTATTAATCAACATTTATAATTATGGTACTATCACACTATGATTTACAAATAGTGATACCATATACATCTGAATGCAATATGACACACATTTTCAGGTCTTAATGTAGGAATTTAGCATACCATCTGATGTGTTCCATTCACATGCCTTTCTCTACATTTCTGTAACAAATTATTGTTAGAAAGCTTATGCTTCTATTTACTTCATGCTAATCAAGAAAAAATTAGCAGAAATAGTCTTATTACTTGCTTCTTGTAAGTAGAAGAAATCAGGGAGTACCATAGTTTAAAGTGATAGTCAAAAGCTGGTTGCTATGTGACTGAAGTTCCTTTGTTTGTACAGACAGGAGTTAACAAATTCTCGTATGAGAAAAGTATAAGTTTTTCAAAGCAGAAACTAATAACAAGGAATATCTAAAAAACGATCAACTCCACAAAAAAATGTATATAACATAAATTGTGTGTTTTAACATGCTCTACATTTTATGTGTGGTAAGTTTTTGGTCCATCTCTTACGGTTTAGCAGTTATACAAAATTCAATAAAATTCATCCAGAAAAAAGTAGTTTTCAGAGGCCATTCCCAGAAAATTCAAGATATACATTTTATTTATCAGGTAAATATCTTTAATATACAATATTTTAATCAAAATCGTTAGAGCCATTTTTAAGAAAATCAAAATTTTCAAAAAACGTTCCATGTAAAGGGTAGTTGGGGGTGGGGGGAGTTTGTTAAAAATCTTCATGTCTCATCCTTGGAAGATATCAAACTTAAATACCCAGTTTAGTATTTGACGGTCTTTTCGTTTTTAGCTATGCTGCACACACACGCACACGCACACACACAGACACAGACCTTTTTCTAAAAAATGCTTTTTTTGGATTCAGGGGGACCCAAAACATGTATTTCCGATGAAATCTCGGTATTCTACATAGTACGTGTAGAGACAGTAAAAAGACAACAATGTTTAAATGAAATTTAAAGTTTTGCCATATATTTTGAGCAAAATAATGGACACTTATGTTGATTAAGTCCCTTCTTTTTATTTAACTTGAATTTGTTTTGAGCAGTTGATGAAAAGGAGAGTATGGGTGCAATGGTACAAGGTGACAGCAGCAGTGGCAGCAGGTAACTGTTACGACGACAGTGGATATGATTTTTTATTTAGACAAATACGTAGGATATCACATTGTAAATATTTTATCTATTTTCAATTTGTGCAGAAATTCACATTGTGAGTAGGAGAGATGGTGAATGGAGAACAGAAATGTATGGTATGTGTGCGATGACATGTGACAGTGGTGGTGGCAGTATAACTGTAATGATGATTATGGATGTGAATTTCAATTGAACTTCTTTTCGCTGTATGCTAATTGGAAAATCAATAATGACGATCCCTTAACCACAATCTGTGCTTTTTGAAACTAAAACCTCAGAAAATTTTTTGGTGAAATGCAATGGTTTCTCTCTAATCTAGAGAAAGTCAAGATTAAAACTTACCCTCTCTTATCCATTTAATTGTCAAAATATTGGGAATACTTTTTTATAAAATGTTGTAATGTTCTATCATTAACTCCACTTTAACTTTGTTACATATTTATTTATTTATACAGCTGTTGCAATTGTGTTATCTTACAGTTTTATATATATAGAAAGAAAACAAGGAAAATAATGTACTAACTGCTTAATTTTATTTTCCCAGAACGCCAGTGGTTGTATCAGACCTGCACAGAGTTTGGTTTCTTCCAGACTTCTTCTCTGACTGCTCATGTTTTTGGTGACCGATTTCCACTCGACTTTTATGTTCAGCAATGTAAGGACACTTTCGGAAGAAGGTAAATTTGGGGCATGAAATTTACTCTCTCTATAACTTACTTAGGCTGAAAGAAATATTACATTTCAATTCAAAACACCAGTAATGACATATCACAAAGAATATACAGGGTGTATATAAATGAATATCGGTGTTTTAACTCTTTATAATATTTATTACATTCAACTTACAGTTATGAATGATATGTCAAATGAAAAAGCAACTCAAACAGTTTTATCAAGAAGCTTATAAATGTTCAATGTGACTACCCTTTGTCACACGGCACACATCAAGTCTATAGCCGAGTTCTTCCCAAATGTTGATAAGTGTGTATTCAGTAATTGTAGCAACAGCTGCTTCAATCCGGTTTCTTAATTCAGGGAGGTCAGCTGGTAGCGGAGGCACATACACATGATCCTTGATGAAACCCCAAAGGTAAAAATCGCATGGCGTTAGGTCAGGAGAACGTGGAGGCCATGCATAGAACTGAAGACAACACGATCCATAAAATCGTCATGAAACAACATGTCGTTTGCGAATTTGGCACATAATCCGTGGTCTGTCAGCTTTAGAGCCTATAATAACTGTAAACGGTAAGGAGGTAGCTGTAAGCGTTTTCTTACAACTTTCCAAACAGTCGACACAGGAACTTGTAATTCACGACTAGCCTTCCGGACTGATTTCTTTGGGCTACGAGTGAACGACTCCCACTCGCTCAACAGTCTCTTCACTTACTCCTGGTGGTCCCGTGCTCTTGCCTTTACAAAGGCAGCGGGTATCTTCAAACTGATTATACCATCTACGAATGTTTTAATCACTAGGGGATCACAACCGAACTTACTACGGAACGCACATTGCACAGTAACTACAGATTCGGTCTTTGCAAACTGCAAAACACAAAACACTTTCTGTTTACTAGTCGCCATCTTTGCTACCACCGCTGTCTAGCGGATTGCGGCAGAAACATTGCATGCACATGTGCACTTGTGCCAACAAACAAAACTGTTTGAGTTGTTTTTTCATTTGACATATCATTTATAACTGTAAGTTGAATGTAATAAATATTATAAAGAGTTAAAACCCCAATATTCATTTATATATACCCTGTATAGGGTCATTATATTATATGGTAACCAATTCGCAGCCTTTCTCTCCTTCACTACTCCAGTGCTATCTGCTGGGACTTTGGACTGCCAATTCCTGCTCAAAACTGCATTGTTGCCATTTCTGTGTTCCTGAGTCAGGTGCATGTTCAGTCAATCATTGTCAGTTAGGTGCTTCTGTCGCTGCAGTAAACATTGTGCATCACTTAAATTTGGAAGAACATGTGTTTATTTGTAAAGTTTACTTTAAGAGTGAATCTGCTCACCGTGTGCGCAGGGAGTTTGCTGAAAAGTTTACAAACTCTGTATTACCTGCAAGGAAAAACTATACTTGCAGTTGTAAATAAATTTAAAGCAGTGTTGGACCAGATACATTCTAGGGGAAGGTCAGTGTTAACAGAAAATAAAGTGCCACTTTGGAGCATTTACCTTGAAAATCGCTGAACAAATTAGCGCAGAAAACAAGTGTATCTGCTAGAAATGGTACATGTTTGTTGGAACTAAAGCCTTATCGCTACACACAAGTGCAAGCATTAAAAGCAAATGACCTGGTAAACGTGTGAATTATTGCAATTAGTTTTTCCAATCTGTAGAAAGAGGTTACATTGACCCAAAGCATTTGTTTTTCTCTGACAAATCTTAGTTTCATTAAATGGGCATGTGAATACTCACAACAGTTGATACTGGGCTTCAGAAAAACATGTGCTATTGGATGAAACACCCCACTATGATCAGAAAATTGGAGTTTTGTGTACAGTAAGAAGAAGAGAAATCATATGGTTGGCTTCAGCATGATTCTGCAACAGCACACATGGCTGCTGAATCATTAAATACAGTAATAGAGGTGTTTGATGACAGAATTATTGGTGTTGATTGTTCTTCTAACCTAAGAGTTGTGATTTTTATTTATGGGGTTCTTTAAAAGACAAAGTATAATGTTCCAATCCTCGCACACTAGAGGAACTTGGAGATAATGCCGTGCAAGAAATCACAGCAATTCATACTGCTGAGCTTCAATGAGTGAGTGACAACATTTTTAAGAGATACAATGTTTGTTTGGGAGCAGAAGGTCAACATTTCCAGCATCTATTATAAGGTAAGCATTTTAGTTCGCCTCTGTTTGTATTGTTTTCCCAGCAACTCCCGACTCTCTTGCACATTGTTAGAGAGCATGCGAGAGGGTTACCATATAAAATAATGACCCTGTATTATTTGGGGCACCCAAATCCAACAAAATACTAAGAAGGTATTTGTAGAAAGGGGACCCTATGTGAATTTGTGAGATAAAACAGAATTTAAAACACTGATAGTATAAAATTAATACTCATTTTCTATCTGAAACAATTCACATTTGTTCATTATTCAAGACTTCACTGATAAACTGGTAGGACTTTCTTTAGCATGTATGTACATGTACATAGTAGGTACAATTTTATAGCAAGATTTCACTGGAAGTACTTGTTTTTAAGAGTCCATCCAATAAAAGCATTTTTAGTAAAATGTCCGTATGTATGTCTGTGTTTAAATTAAAAAAATTTGATTTTCTCAATAATGCTAAATTAAAATACCATATATCAAAGATTTTTATATTACAAAAAAAATGTATGTCTGCTGGGGATAGCCTCTAAAGACCTCTTCAATCTGAATGAATGTTGCATAACTGGTAAACCATAAGAGATAGAAAAAAGCATTTCACCCAAAAATAAAAATGTAGATCTCATTAAAACACGCAATTTATGTCATATACATTTCTTGTTATTGGTTTCAGTTTTAAACTACTTAAACTTTTCTCATGCGGGATGTCATCTTTCATTTCATCTCTCTTTTGTTTTACTCCTGGCTGTGCAAAACGAACCAAATTGCAATGTTTCACGTAGTGACCAGCTTTTTAATAAAAAGGACTATAACTTTAGCCTAGTGCATTCACTTATTTCTCTTTTACTTACAAAGAAGCAAGTATTGCTAATGTTTTTTCTTGATTAGCATGAAGTAGATGGAAGAATACTTGTTTGAAGAAACATTTGTTTGCAGAACAGTTAGATAAAATCATGTAAGTGGAACACATTAGATTTTTTTTAATTGTTCCATTTATATAGCTATTTATAGGATCATTAAATTATAAGATAATCGTTATTGCGGCCTCTCTCCACTCCGCGAGAGATCTGAGAGTTGCCGGGAAAGTGGTGCCACTAAAATATGTATCTTAAGATAAATTACGGAAATGTTGACCTTTTGCTCACATACGGGCAACACAATTTGTGAAAATATTCTTGTTCACTCAGCTAAGCTTAGCAGCAGGAATCCTTGTCATTTCTTGCATGATGTTATCACTAAGTTTCTGTAGATTACACAGGGATTTCTGCTGCTGAGTGAGAACATCTTTAACTTGTTATACTGTCTGTTTGAAAGCAGATGCTCAATATTTTCAGTATTTATATAAGGTAAGGATTCCAGTACGCCTTGCCAGCACCTGGCAACTCTCAAATCTCTTGTGCAGTGGAGAGAGGCCACGAGAGGCATTACCTTATAATTTAATGAAATGAAATGGCATCTTTAACTGCTGTGGTTCTCAGCATCCATTCTATATAGGGCATGAAAGACCGCTTAATTTTGCTCAGAGGCCTCTCTATCAGGCTTGACGTTCTTTTATGTGCCGTAAATCTATGACAAGGGACCAACAGCTTTATTTCCCTTCCAGAGGAAGCCATGCTAAGGATTTTTACCCCGAAAAAATCCATCATCCTCCCCCTGGTTTGAACCTGCGACCTTGGGTATATGATTGTCATATCAGGGGTTTGACTTGAGAAACAACTACTCGCTGAACTTTCTTAACATCTGTGATATACAGACACTCTTGCAGACTTTCTGGGAGATATGGAGTGATTCTAGCTAAACAAAGATTCCCCACCTCAGCCATATCTAATGCAGGACCGTTGAGTTGAGCAGCCAGAATGCTGACCACTTGCTGAGGCATCCTCTTCTCTTCTTTTATATGGGATTAGTGTCGTTTGCTTAGTACAAAACTATATTAACTGATTAATCATTTCTGTGTGCTAATATTTTTTTGAATGCTAGTTTTATGGGGAAGTGAGGGCTAGGAGAAAGAAGAGAGCTGGTCTGTCTAACTCTCCACAGTGCTGTTAACCAAAGAGGCATCAAATTTTAGGTGAAATACAATACTTCTACTTACTGTAGCTGGTAAAGAAAGTAGTAATGATAATAGAGAAAGTAACGCGAATGTAATAATTGTTGTTTTAAAAATTCTTTTTTATATGTTCCTAAGAGATCCCAAAAACTGGAAAATATATATTCATCCCTACCCTGGTTTTAACAGCAAAAATAATTTATGGTCAAAATTAATGGTGAATATAAATTTTCAGGTTCAACAGAAATCTTGTGATGGATGGAATCAGACGTACAAACAGAGAATACGGTGACTTGCACATCAGAACAAGTCGTATTGTTTTTGTACATGGCTCCTTTGATCCATGGCATGCTTTGGGCATCACCAAGACTCTACACCCAGAATCACCAGCGATTTATATCACAGGTAATAATAGTTTAACTTTAAGGCAACTTCCTGACATTAAGCTGAATCATAAGTTCTGGTACCATTTTCCTCTAAAGTGCATGATTATATAAATAAAACTCGTCAAATGTTTGACTGTGAATATGTCACCATTCTTTTATCATTTACTTCTGGAATTAGAATAGCAAGGTAGAGCTACAAAAACTGAGTTATATGTGTTTTTAGCATTTGTTGTTAAAATGAAATGAAAATGAAATCACAGAATTGGATTCCAGCATGTTTACTGAAATAAAGTTATGGTCACATGCTTGGCAACTAGAACTATACAAATCATGAGTATCTAGATATGCTTCTTGCTTATGGCAAAGCTCAATCCTTTAGATTATTATTTCTGGGGATATTTGAAGATTAAAGTGTACCATGACAAGGTTGCTACCATTGATGATCTTCGCACACGTATGTTTGAAGCAGTCCTAGAGATTGGGCAGAATGCAGAAGCTCCAATGAGGGTAGGGCAAAAATGCTTAGATTTTAACGGAGTCTGCTGTAAATGAGCATACCATATTGTTGATGTTGCAATTAGTGACCATTAATAAATTAGCTGTTTAACAAAGATGTGGCTTTGATGTAATTATTCCATGATAAACTTTTTTTTTCCCCTGTGTTTAACACTCGCTTTTACTACTTTTGGTAACACTCATGATACGTGGAATGTGATGGTGGGGAAACCAGAGAAGCTGGAGAATACCCACCCCTACAGCTCTTTATCCACCACAAATCTCACATACTGCTGCTTAGGATCAAACCTGGGCTGTCTGGGTAAAATTTTTCCATGTTTCACTTATGAATTTCCTTTAAATTTGGTCATCAGACTAAATCTTATGCATAGCCTCTTATACAGCTTTTAGTTCAGGTCTTATGAATATGATTGGACAGCTTGAAAGAAAATCAATTAGTGGCAGTAGCTGATAATAAACACACAGGTACACGGCGAGCTAATTTCAAGCACAAACCAAAACAAAACTTTGGCTCTTAAGTCCTACTCTGCTGCCAGACTGTGCGGATAATGTATTCAGTTATCTTCATTACCTTTCAAGATAGATGAATTGTTATTGGCCTTTATTATCCGTCATATTTGGATCTCCCAGTATGCAAAATCTGCACACTCACGCCCCTAACATCCTGTATATTGACTAGCTGTATTACCCAGCATTAAATGTGTGGCTTTTTAACCTCAAGTTTCTATCCATCCTGATAATTATTTAGCATAATAATAATAAATAAATAATAACATATGTCATGGATGGGGTGTAATATTGGAGGGTGAGATGTGATCAGCGTTTCGAGCCTCCTGGCTGGTTAATGCAGTCCTCATGACCTGGAGTCGCTACTTCTCCATCAAGTAGCTCCTCAATTGACCCCCCAGGGACCTCACGAGGCTGAGTGCACCCTAGACCAGGAGAAAAGTCCCCATGCCGGTACCGGGAATCAAACCCAGGTCTCCTACTTGGCAATCAGCTGCATTACCACTGCACTAAGGAGACGACGACAGATTAAATATTGTCACTACACCTTGCTGGCTTACCACTCTTCAAACCACACAACCAGCCAGGGAAATGTGTCTACCTTTTGACCTGATGTTTGGGAGCCTTCCTGGCACATAACAGCCCACAGTCCTGTGCACATCTGCAGTATATCATTATATGGAAGATCCAGTTTTCTTTTGTTTAGCTGTGTTGTCTGTTCTTTTAGTAGCTAGATGAGGATTATGTTGCCTGGATTGAAATAGTGTTACACCTCATGTGCCGCTGGACCAAACTCCACTGGCAAGCACATTCATCACTTTTTCTTCACTGCTAATGAGTGGATCTACACTTCACAGTGCATGCCTGGACACTGCACAAGCTCCCCTACCAGGGGGGGAGGGGAGACCAGAGGTCCATGGATCAAAACCACGCTCTGCTATCATTTTTGTCACGCTTGTAATATTTTGTGGAAGCACAAGTTCAAAAGAAAACCCAAAGTTGGAATCTTTAAAAAGGCAAAGGCAAGATTGAGGTGAACCTTTAAATTGAAAGAATCAAAGCAAACTTCACCAATATACTGAACAGTAAATAACACTTTTAAAAAATACACAAAATCATTAATATTGCTCATGCTTGCCATGAATTTAAGAAAAGTAGTCAGGCCAGTTAAGTTAGCCAAGTTAAAGCCGAAAATAACACATGATGTGTAATAATAAATTTTGCAAACCAAAAGGTTCACTCCACTAATATTCAGCACAGTGCAGCTGGCCTAGAAGAGCAGCTCCCCCTTACTGCAATGCCAAGACGTCCCTGACGAGTTATGAATTCCCAACTGATTGGCTCTTCTTCCTCGTTGAATAGCGCAGGGGAGCTCGTGACGTGTCCAAGCATGTTCTGTGAAGCGTAGATCTACTTGCTAGCAGTGATGATGAAATAGTTAGGTCCAGCAGCACATGAGGTGTAACGGAGACATTACAGCATTTACAGTGAATAGCATTTATGTGCATAGGAAAAAGGTTTAATACAAGGGTCGGCTGATAAGTCCCAGGCCTCTCAATGAAAACAGCATTTAAAAAAATGTTTTTTCCTTTATTTCTCAATATAATCTCCAGAAAGGCTAATGCATTTGTCATATCGGTGTTGTAATTTAATTAAATCATCTCTGTAGTGTGATTTATCAAGGTCCTTAAAATAGCTGTTTACTGCATCAATGACCTCCTTGTTGCTGTGAAATCTTCATCCTCCAAGAAATTGTTTGAGGTTTGGGAACAGGTGGGAGACACGGGTGCTAGATCTGGCAAATAGGGTGGATGTTCAAGCAATTCCAACTTTAATTCGCACATTTTCCCATTGCAATGACTGAACGATGGGGCCAGAGCATTGTTGTGATGAAACAAGACTTTTTTTTTTCACCTCATCACTTAAACGTTGCAGTAAGTTTGCGCAGTACTCACCAGTGATACTTTTACCCTTTTCCAAGTAATCAATAAAAATAATTCCCTGTGCATCCCAGAAAACAGTCGCCATAACCTTGTTAGCTGACAAAATTGAATTTGCCTTTTCTGGAGTTGGTTCACCTGGCGCAATCCACTGTTTTGACTGATTTACTTTCTGGAATGTAGTGATGTATCCAAGTTTCATCCAAGGTAATAAGCCATTCAAAAATTCACTTGGATTTTTACGGTAGAGCTCCACATTCTTAACAGAAACGGTTTTTCTTTGCAACTTTAGATCAGGTGTCAACAAACGCGGCACCCATCTTGCACAGACCTTGTGAAAGCACAAAACATTACTTAAAATATTACCTGCACATTCTTTTGATATGTTTACAGCCTCTGCTATCTCAAACAACTTTAATCTGCGGTCTTCCAGTACTAAACAATGAATTTTTTCAATGATTTCTGGAGTTGTCACTTCTACAGAGCGTCCAGAGCGAGGCTCATCACTAGTGCTCGTACGTCCCATTTTAAACTCTGTAACCCACCTTTTAATCTTTGAATATGAAGGGGCAGAGTCTTTCAATGTACTGTCCATTTCCTCCTTGATTTCTTTGGGGTTAAGCCTTTCAAATGGAAGTATTTAATCACTGCTCGTTTTTCCAAATCCTCCATTTTCTTGAAAACTCTAAAGCTTTCTTGTTTAAAATGCTGTTATTCGAATACTAAACAAGCTATTGACCTGTAACTATGGATACAAGCTAGTCTAGAGTTAAACTATACGATGCTACCGTCTAACTGGCCTAGTGCCGCCATATCTGTGTGAGGCCAAATCTTGTATGAATCATTAACAGAAGTGTTAATGAATAGTCATATATAAGATTTAGTTTTTATTGCAGCAATCTAATTGCATGAACATTGTTTGCCTACAGGCACAGCCCACTGCGCAGACATGTATCCAAGTGCTCCCACTGATCCACCGCAGCTGGTGGCAGCAAGGCAGAAAATAGGAAGCCTGATTGGGCAGTGGCTTAAAGAAGATTGAAAGCGTAAGTAACACTCTTTATAATTTATAAAGATAGATGTTTTTAAAATCTTTTCACTAATTTTGATAATTATTTGAACTAAAAAGCCTAATATGTGCAGTATATATTGTCCATATTACAACAGGGAAATTGAATTTTGTTTAGAAAATCACACAAGGAATATCCACATAAAATATCTATATATAACAAATTATGTGCTTAATCAAGATCTACATTTTTTGTGTAGTAAGTTTTTCTATCTCTTACAGTTTACCTGTAGTAAAAATTCATCCAGAATAAAGAGATCTTCAGAGGCTTTTCTCAGAAAATTCAAGATAAACATTTTATTTGCCATATAAATATCTTTAATATACAGTATTTTAATCAAAATCTTTACAACTATTTTTGAGGAAATTAAAATTTTTGAAATTTTTTCCTTGTAAAGGGTAGTTGGGGGTAGGGGATTTTCATAAAAATGTTCATGCCACATCCTTGGAAGATACTGAACTTAAATATTAAGTTTGGCATTTAAAAGACTTTTCGTTTTTAAGCTATGGTGCCCAGACACAGACATTTCTCTAATTTTATTTTTCAGAGGGTATTAAAACATATATTTCTGGTGAAATCTTGGTATCAATATATGAAATATGCAATATATATTTTCCCTTATTACAAGTGCCACATTGAATTGTTTTAGAAAATCAAATTAAGATTAGTTTTAAAACATGTAAATTATATATAAAATAATAAGAACAAAAAGCAACACTTGTTGAAAGTTAAATAAAACGTAATGGGTTAAACTGGTTCTAACACTAATTCGCCATATTTCATAGTCTAGCTCATATTGAATAAAACAGAGCACAAGAAAGAAAAATCTGATGTGTTCAATTCACATGAGTTTCTCTACATCACTGTAACAAATTATTGTTAAAAAGCATGATAATCTAGATAAACATTAGCAGAAATAGTTTTATTACTTGGTTCCTTGCAAGTAGAAAGAAAATAAGACCATACACTAAGCTAAAATGATAGTCAAATGTTTTAAAAGCTGGTTGCCATGTGGTTGAAATCCATTTCTATGCAGGAACATTCAACTTTCCATGTGAGAAAAGTTTTAAGTGCTTTAAATCTGAAACAAATAACAAAGTATATCTTAGAAATAGTTAATTCAATGAAAAAAATGTATGACATAAATTATGTGTTTTAACATGATCTACATTTTTTATGTAGTAAGTTTCTGTCTACCTCTTATGGTTAACCAGTTATACAAAATTCACCAAAATTCATTCAGAATAAAGAGGTCTTCAAGAGGCTATTCCCAGAAAATTCAAGATATACTTTTCGTTTGACATAAAAATATCTTAAACATATGGTATTTTAATCAAAATTGTTAGAAAAATCAAAACTATGTAAACTTATTTTGAGGTGGGGGATTTTCTTGAAAATCTTCATTTTGCATCCTTGGGAGATGCTGAACTTGAATGTCAAATTTGGTAATTAACCAACTTGTTTGTTTTTGAGTCATCATGTTCACAGTGGCACACATGCACTTTTTTTTTTTTTAGTTTCTCTAGACATTCTGTGTGTAAATTTATGACTTGAAATGGGATTAATCTTATTCATTTTTAAATGTATCATAACATTAGTGTATGTAGAATGTTTAATTATATTTCTTCTCTCATGATGCAGCCTATGTATGTTTTATACTTAATGTCTGAAAATTATCTATTGTATTGTCCCCAAAAATTTGATACCGAAATTTCACAGCAAATATATTTTTAAATCCCCTGATTTCAAAATTTTTAGAAAAATGAATGTCAGTAAGTGTGTCCATGTTTGACATTTAAGTTCAATATTTTCCAAACAGCAATTTCAATAATAAACTGATGACACAAAAACAAAGGGTTTTACAGCATGTATTTATTTATATGATCCTATTTTCTTGTTTCATTGTCAGGAATCCATCCTCAGATGTTGTAAAAGTATTTTTTGAATCATCCTGTATTAGCTGAAGATTAGTTTAGTACAGAAACTTAAATTTGTATATTCATTTTGCTAATGTTAAGTATGTTATGAATTTCAGCTGTTCATATTACATCATAGTTCCACTCAAAATGAATCAGTGTGCAGCTAAGAGCTTGGGAGTTCACCACACAAGAGATTTTACTATATGTACATTTCATATAAAAATGTGAAGATTGACATTGTATGAGTGTTTTATATATTATAAATGAAATATATTCTGCTGTATCAGCCTAAAGCCTTGTTTTCCTTACCTTACTCTGCAAGCTAATAGTGTGTAGCCAAGGCTCAGGATTTAAAATAGCCTATACTCCCTTATAGTTAGCCTATACTCCCTT
This sequence comes from Hymenopus coronatus, assembly GCA_030762935.1. NCBI lineage: Eukaryota > Metazoa > Arthropoda > Insecta > Mantodea > Hymenopodidae > Hymenopus > Hymenopus coronatus. The sequence continues at coordinate 16,875,044 of CM060882.1, read as the reverse complement.
ATAGTTAGCCTATAGTAAGCCTATACTCCCTTATAAATACCCTATAGTAAGCCTATGCTCCCTTATAAATAGCCTATAGTTAGCCTATACTCCCTTATAAATAGTCTATAGTTAGCCTATACTCCCTTTTTAATAGCCTATAGTTAGCCTATACTCCCTTATAAATAGTCTATAGTTAGCCTATACTCCCTTTTTAATAGCCTATAGTAAGCCTATACTCCCTTTTAAATAGCCTATACTCCCTTATAAATAGCCTATAGTTAGCCTATGCTCCCTTTTAATTAGCCTATACTCCCCTTATAAATAGCCTATAGTAAGCCTATACTCCCTTTTAAATAGCCTATACTCCCTTATAAATAGCCTATAGTTAGCCTATACTCCCTTATAAATAGTCTATAGTTAGCCTATACTCCCTTTTTAATAGCCTATAGTTAGCCTATACTCCCTTTTAAATAGCCTATACTCCCTTATAAATAGCCTATAGTTAGCCTATGCTCCCTTTTAATTAGCCTATGCTCCCCTTATAAATAGCCTATAGTAAGCCTATACTCCCTTTTTAATAGCCTATAGTAAGCCTATACTCCCTTATAAATATCCTATAGTTAGCCTATGCTCCCTTATAAATAGCCTATAGTTAGCCTATGTTCCCTTATAAATACCCTATAGTAAGCCTATACTCCCTTTTAATAGCCTATATTTAGCCTATGCTCCCTTTTAAATAGCCTATACTCCCTTATAAATAGTCTATAGTTAGCCTATACCCCCTTATAAACAGCCTATACTCCCCTTATAAATAGCCTATAGTTAGCCTATGCTCCCTTATAAATAGCCTATAGTAAGCCTATACTCCCTTTTAATTAGCCTATACTCCCCTTATAAATAGCCTATAGTAAGCCTATACTCCCCTTATAAATAGCCTATAGTAAGCCTATACTCCCTTTTTAATAGCCTATAGTAAGCCTATACTCCCTTATAAATAGCCTATAGTTAGCCTATGCTCCCTTATAAATAGCCTATAGTTAGCCTATGCTCCCTTATAAATACCCTATAGTAAGCCTATACTCCCTTTTAATTAGCCTATACTCCCTTATAAATAGTCTATAGTTAGCCTATACTCCCTCATAAATAGCCTATAGTTAGCCTATACTCCCTTTTAAATAGCCTATACTCCCTTTTAAATAGCCTATACTCCCTTATAAATAGTCTATAGTTAGCCTATACTCCCTTATAAATAGCCTATAATTAGCCTATACTTAGCCCATACTCCCTTGGTCTAGACTAGACTATAAATAGGCTATACTTGGTCTATACTGGGGTATAAATAAGCTATACTTGGTCTATACTGAGGTATAAATAAGCTATACTTGGTCTATACTAGACTATAAATAGGCTATACTTGGTCTATACTAGACTATAAAAAGGCTATACTGGGCTATAAATAAGCTATGCTTGGTTTATACTAGACTATAAATGGGCTATACTGGGCTATAAATAATCTATACCTGATCTACACTAGACTATAAATAGGCTAAATTTGGACTATTCTGGTCTATACTATAAATAAGCTATACTTGGTCTATACTAGACTATAAAAAGGCTATACTGGGCTATAAATAAGCTATGCTTGGTTTATACTAGACTATAAATAGGCTATACCTGGTCTATGAATAGGCTATACTTGGTCTATACTAGACTATAAATGGGCTATACTGGGCTATAAATAATCTATACCTGATCTACACTAGACTATAAATAGGCTAAATTTGGACTATACTTGGTACATACTGGGCTATAAATAGCATATATTTGGTCCATACTGGGCTATAAATAGCCTAGCTTAAACAGCCCATATTCAGCCTAAATAGCCTTGTCATGTTTTACTTATAACTCTATACTGGGCTATAAATAGGCTATACCTGGTCTATACCTGGCTATACTTGATCTATACTAGGTTATAAATATGCTATACCTGGTCTATACTAGGCTGTACTGGGGTATAAATAGCCTATACCTGGTCTACACTAGGCTATAAATATCCAATACTCCCCTATAAATAGCCTAGCTTAAACAGCCCATAAATAGCCTTGTCACATGGTTTTACGTATAACTCCATACTGGGCCATAAATAGCCTATACTTGGTCTATACTAGGATTTAAATTGGCTATACCTGATCTATACTAGGCTATAAATAGCCTGTAATTGGTCTATACTTGGCTATAAATGTCCAATACTCCCCAATAATTAGCCTAGCCTAAATAGCCTTGTCATGTGGTTATAGATAAGTTTATTTGCCAGAACAATTGGCAGTATTCTAAAATTCATCCAGACAATAAAATGGATTTAAAATCAAAGTGCGCTTCACTGACCTCTTAAAAGATTCAATGGAGAGAGCTTTAGTACTGTTACAGAGAGTGTTAAACAGATTTAATAATATTATTTCAAATGAATTTTGTATCTCACTATATTTACTTCTATTTATGTAAATATTGGAACTAGTTTTGGAACTAGCCTATACTTGGTCTATACTAGGCTATAAATAGCCTTGTCATGTGTTTCCTGAAGTTTGAATAAAACTGTTCTGGGCTGGAGCCTCATTGTTGTATTTACTTTTCATAATGAGATTGAGTTTTATTTATAGTCACTTTAACTGCTGTAGTTCTCAGCATCTCATTCTATATTTTGCACTTAAATTTTACTCAAAGGCCTCTTTATTAGCCTTGAGGTTCTTTTACATCCTGTAAATCTATGACACAGGACTAAGGGCTTTACTTCCCATTGGAAGCCATGCTAAGGATTTTTAGCCCCTAAAATATCCCTCACCCTCCACATGTTTTAAACCATGGGAATTTGAAGGACTTTGCTTCTATTACAGCCTAAATAAAAACAAAATAAATAAAACTTTAACTGAATTTAATTATGTGTACAACATTACCTCTAAAATTTACAAAAATACATACAAACATTTAAAGCATATCACAGAAGTATAAACAAAACCCTTTGTAACCTATTTACATTTCAGTAAATATAGACAGGAAGAACATATATAGATATAAAGACACAAAAGACCAGGCATACAGAACTGGAACACAAACTAGCTCACATCATCATTCATCCTCTCCCCAAACATCAAGAGGTGTGCATCTCTCATAGAGCTTAGTTATTTATGTCAGATAAATACAGTATAGTTTAGGCATAGACTTAAGAAAAACCCCAACTCTTGTTTCCTAGTTCTGCACTCCTGCATTAGGCACTAAATAACTTTCTTTACCTTTTAACTCTGTGCATTACAGGTAACTTCCTCATAATTTAAATATAACTTTTAAATTGAAAAAATAAAATAAAATTTTGCACAGCAGAAGCTTTGCTCTGTTCCTAAATTGTTGTAAAGTAATTTTGGAACTGAAGCTACCTCACATGACTTTCTCTAGTTATTCTACAAACTTCTTTCAACATGATGCTAATCGAGATAAACATTAGCAGAATTTTATTACTTAGTTCCTTATAAGTAGACTGGAACTAAGGGAATGCACTATGCTAAAATGATAAACATTTTAAAAGCTGTCCTTAGGCGATTGTCATTGCAAATTGCTTCTTTGCTTGGCCAGGAGTAGAACAAAAGAAAATCGGACACTTCCGTCTGAGAAAAGCATAGGTATTTTACAATTTAAACTAATAACAAAGAATATCTCCAAAATGGTAAGCTTCACGAAAAAAATTATATGACATAGTTTGTGTATTTTAACAAGATCTACATTTTTTGTAAAGTAAGTTTTTGTCTATCTCTTATGGTTTACTAGTTATAGTAAATTAAGCAAAATTCATCCAGAATACACAGGTCTTTAGAAGCTATTCCCAGAAAATTCAAGATATACATTTTATTTGTGATAGATATGGCTTTAATATGTGGTATTTTAATCAAAATCATTAGAGCCATTTTTAAGAAAAACAAAATTTTCAAACTTTTTTCAATATAAACGGTAGTTAGGGGTGGGGGGATTTTCTTGAAAATCTTCCTGTCGCATCCTTGGAAGATACCAAACTGTCTTTTCGTTTTTGAGCTATGCTGTCCACAGACTCAGACCCACGGATCTATTTCTGAAAATGCTTTTTTTGGATTCAGGGGGGCCTAAAACATGTATTTCTGGTGAAATCTCGACATCGAATTTTTGGGTGGAATACAATACTTCTCTATCCCTATGTACATTGTACATACGGGGCTAGAGAAAGTAAAAATATAAATCCCATGCACCTTTTCCTTCTATTTCACACCCATTCTCACAGCATCACAGCACTATGATATGAAATTTGTGAAAGGAATAAACATGTTTCAGTTTTTGAATTAAGATGGTTTTTCAACCCATTCTCCATGAAGATTACAAGACATTATTGTACAGACAGCAAATTTAATACAATGCAACTGTTTATCTAGAACCCTTCTAGCCAATTTGTGCTTTGACACCCTGTATAATTACTACATCCAACTGAAAGAATAAACTGTTTATTAGAATTAGTAATTTCAATTTTCTCATTAGGGTGTTTAATGTAAGATCTACCCAAATGATCACCTTTTGAAATATATTTTTGCATTGCAACAAGTTGGTTTCAAAGTGGAAGTAACAGAAAAAGATCAAAAGCTGAAATTTAGTTTGATTCCTTATTTCCTTGCAAATTGGAAAATCTAGCCATTTATAAAATAAAATGTCATTAATGCTATGATTCAGGGAGACAGTATATGGTTGACTAATTTGATAAGAAATTAAGTTTTACAAGATTCTGTGCATTTGCTTCATAAATAAAGAGTTGAATGTAAAATTCAATGATCTTTCCACAATCTTTCTTTCTGTGTTCATGTCACCATTGTCCCAATAGGGTGCATTATCTTAATATTTACAATTAAATCTATAACTATGCTAACCTTAGTATGAAAATAAAATCCCTTTTTTATTGTGCTATGTGTAATAAGAAATTATATATAACCCTGAGAAATGCCTAACTCAAAGATCCTGAGAGGTAGTAATTTTTCTACTTCAAAAAAAAAAAAATGTTTTATTCTGAAATTTCTGAAGCACCTCAGCACATTACCAGCAGTTCCAAACTTATTTATTAATTTTTTTTAATTTCAAATTTTTTTTAACCTTATTGGTCATTGATGATGAATGAAATCAGTGAAATAATGATCCAATGAGCTTGGGGTACAAAGAGCTTAAAGTTACTTCACATACATTTTCTAAGGATGAGGGAAAACCCAAAAAAAATAACCTTATCCAGGTAATTTGCCCTATGCGAGATTCAAACTCAATACTTCTTGAATGTGAGGCAGACCTCTTATAAAAGATATTAAAATTAAAGTACCAACACACATTATGAATGTATCCTTAAATGAAGGGACATTTCCAGATGTTTTAAAGAAAGTAATTGTAAGCCAGTATTTAATAAAAAGGAAACAGAAATAATATAGAAAATTATAGGCCAAATACATTATGTTCTACTATTTCAAAAATAATAAGTGCATTTTTAAACCATTTGCAAAACTTTTTTACTAAATTAAACATAATATCAGAATGGCAATTTGAAAATATAATCAGAAAGGTAAATAATTACATAATTTAAGCTTTAAATAAACAGGGGAAGGTAAAAGCTATTTTGTTTACTTATCAAAGCCATTTGACTATGTAAATATAGTTACTGATAAACAAATTAGAAAATTACAGTGGCCATGGAATGGCACAAGAATGAAATCAGTTTATATCTTAAAAGCAGAATGCAGAGCATCAAAATAAATCACAGAAATAGTGATTGAATAAATTGAATTACCTAGGAGTAGTGCAAGGCTCGAAATTAGGTCCATTTTTGTTTCTAACATATATTGATATTTTTGAATTGGTACAAAGAAATGGAAATATAGCAATTGGATATGCAGATAACCTGATAATAGTAATTAAATATAAGCCAGTTGCAGAGTTAGAATTAAAAGCAAAAAAATAAACTTTGACATGATGTTAAATATCCAAAAAGACAGCCTGGAAAAATTTTGGAATAGAAAATTATAAAATAAGAACTAAAGCTTTCCTGGCGACGTGTTAATTCAAAATCTTCTCGGGCTTCTAGCCAGGTAAAAACTTGGCTTGACACCAACGTTTCGAAGAAGTGCATCTTCCTCGTCTTCAGGGTGAACTGATCAGATTTTGAATTAGAAAATTATAGTTTAAATAGTATACAACTGGAGAAAATATACCAGATATCTAATGCACAAATCTTTTTAGCATGATAATAAACTGATTAAATTAAAAGTCATATATAACGCATAAAAAAAAGCAAGATAAATACTGGCTTATATATGAGACAGGTAGGAAAACCAAGAATGCTGAAGCACCTACACAGGTATACTTTGCTTTTATACACTCACAATAAAATATGGGATAATATTGCAAGGAAATATTTCAGCAACAGAAGTCAACAAGATTTTTAAATTTCAAAAGAAAGCAATTAGAATAGGTAATGTAAATAGAAGAGGCACCTTGCATATATATTTATGAAACTGTAATTAGATGCACATTAAGCAGACATTGAATGAAAAAACAAGGGAAAAACTTTTTATAATGAGCTATCTGAAGAAATAAAACTTAAAAAATACTCATTTAATTAAGAGCAGTGAACAGGTGCTTAATGGTAAATGTGTTTTATAATCTGGAGGAATTTAAGTGTGAGGCATTTAATTAAGAAATGTATTGTATTTGTAAGTGTTTCTGACAAATCGACAATATGTAGATGTTTTCATGGATGAAATAAATTGAACTTGAAAATTGACTCATGAAGGCATAAAACCACAAAACTATGAGATATGTTTTGAGACACTTGATAATTTTAAACTGTAAGCCTTGAATGATTGATACATGAAGCAAAATATCACACAAATGTGATAATATGTTATCAGACATTTGATAACTTTAAATTCATAACTCTGAGCTTTGAATAATTGATTCATGATGGCAAAAAACCACAAACACGAGATGCTATCATATACTTGACAACTTTAAACTCTTGGCCATGCCAGGGCCGAGTGGTTAGACCACTCGCCTCTCACCTCGACGGCCAGGTTTCGATCCCAAGCGACTGCATGTGAGATTTGTGGTGACAAAGCGGCACTGGGGTGGGTTTTCTCCAGGTTCCCCCGCCATTGTATTCCACCAGTGTCACCGCCTGCTGTGCCATAAAGTAGTTAAAGCAGGCATTAAACACTACAAAAAAAAAAAACAAAAAAAACCCTTTAAACTCAACTCTGAGCTTAACAATTGATTCATGAAGGCAAAAAACCACAAAAACATTATATATGTTATCAGATACTTGAAAACCTTAAACTCATAACTTTGAGCTTTGAATAATTTGATTCATGAGGGCAAAAAACCACACAAATGTGAATTAATATGTTATCAAACACTTGGTAACTTTAACTCATAACTTTGAGCTTTGAATAATTGATACATGAAGGCAAAAAAAACCAGAAAATATGAGATAATATGCTATCAACACTTGATAATTTTCAACTCATAGCTCTGAGTTTTAAATGAATTGCTCCATGAGGGCAACAAACCATAAAATGTGAATTAATATGTTATCAAACACTTGATAACTTTAAACTCATAGCTCTGAGCTTTGAATAATTGATTCATGAAGGCAAAAAACCACAAAAACACGAGCTATGTTATCATATACTTGATAACTTTAAACTCACAGCTCTGAGCTTTGAATAATTGATTCATGAAGGCAAAAAACCACAAAATTATATATATTATCAAACACTTGATAACTTTAAACTCATAACTCTTGAGCTTTGAATAATTGATTCATGAGGGCAAAAAACCACACAAATGTGAATTAATATGTTATCAAACACTTGATAATTTAAACTCATAACTTTGAGCTTTGAATAATTGATTCATAAGGGCAAAAAACTATAACATAATATGTTATCAGACACTTGATAACTTTAAACTCATAGCTCTGAGCTTTGAATAATTGATTCATGAAGGCAAAAAACCACAAAAACACGAGCTATGTTATCATATACTTGATAACTTTAAACTCACAGTTCTGAGCTTTGGATAATTGATTCATGAAGGCAAAAAACCACAAAATTATATATGTTATCAAACACTTGATAACTTTAAACTCATAACTCTGAGCTTTGAATAATTGATTCATGAGGGCAAAAAACCACACAAATGTGAATTAATATGTTATCAAACACTTGATAATTTAAACTCATAACTTTGAGCTTTGAATAATTGATTCATAAGGGCAAAAAACCATAACATATAACATAATATGTTATCAGACACTTGATAACTTTAAATTCATAACTTTGTGCTTTGAATAATTGATTCATCAGGTCAAAGAAACTCACAAATTGAGGGCAAAAAAACTACAAAACTGTGAGATATGTTGTCATACCCTCATTAACACATTGAAGCCCAAGTATAGCTCAGGCCGTGCAAAATGTTCATGTGGCCCCACCTGAGAATAGCTTGGGCAGGTATTTCTAATGCAATTCCAAGACCTTAACTCGGTCTTGCACTATGCAGCAAAGAACATATCAGTTATTATTTAGTTTTGCAATAAATCTATTGCAAAACTAGTCCAAGGATTCCAAAAGATAAGTGAAGATTTGTTGCAACTATTAATTGTTATATTAATATTTGTGTTACTTCACTGTTACTAGCTTCTTTTACATTTATAATAATATTTAGTTGTCTGATTTGTGCTGCCATCTGTCCCTGGTCAACTATTAGGAAATTTAGTAATATTGGCTGCTGTCGGGTAGTCGTGCCATTTTCCTTGAGAGTGGTGATCTGTTTGTTATGTTTGGTGTTAAAAAATGTTAAAATGCTGCATTTTCCTTGATTTCTGTGAACTGAAGCTGAAATTCAGAATACAAATGAAGCTCTGGAAAATTCCAATTCCCAGGGAGAGTTTTTCAAACTTTCAATAAATGGAGTATAAGAAGCTTTACGCAGTTTTTTTCAAACTCATATTTGATACTTATTGTAAATTTAAAATAAAATATTAATACAGAATTTATGACTATTTTCTTAGTTGTTTAGAAATCCTTGAATACTGTATACTTTTAGATTGTCCCTATACTTTTTGGCAAATTTGATTGATGTACTGTAAATAAAGTATGCATAAAAACCTTGGGTTTCTTGGCCCTTCAACTGAAGACACGCTTCAATGTGTTAACTACGTAAGTGGTTTTCTGAATGTTTTATTTAGATCTGAAACACATATGGGAGAAGCTGACACACCTCAACAGCAACATCTAATCAGTGTCTGCTTATTCAGATAATGTTTTAACAGCAGCTCATGATTACAGGCCCTTGTGCGCAACACTCAACACCAGATGGTCTTGGTGGCTAAGTTAGTTAGGCTCTGGCCTTCTAATCAAGGTTTGGGTTCAAGGCTGACAATTTTCAACCCTTTTAGTGCAAATCATATTCTAATCATGATCTGAAAATTCTGCAAGAATTACTGATCACGATTTAATCATGATGCCATTTTCAGTGTTTTTACTCTGGGAAAGCCTGTATAGTTTCTACCTCATAGCCATGAGAAGGTTTTCTGGGGTGTTTCAGGGCCTTATCTTTACACTCCAAAGCACTAAATCAGCTCCAAAATTTAATTTCTCTAGCCGGTGTTTGTTTATGTCGGTAAAAAGTGGCGTTGTATAGCCAAAGGTTATGAACCAAAGAGAAAATAAGAGCTGCAGTTTGCGATGTATTAAAAGAACGCATGTGACCTTAATGAAAGCGTTTCTGACATCCAGGTAAGAGAGGAAGATTGAAAATGCGTCCGATAGCAACAGCCTTTGTACGTATGCAAAATCTGTGTAGGTATTTATTAAAATGGATATATGGAGGTGTCGCCAGACGACAGATACAATGTGAATCAAACATTTGCTATGCAACAACACAGGTTGTACAGTACTCTAAGTTATATTTGTATCCTATTGCTTTATGCCATTTTCATTAGCAGTGCTATCATGCTCATGTGTGTGTGTTTGTGTTTTTTTGGTGAAGGCTGAACTTTCTGTGTTCTAAGGTTTTGTATGCCTTACTATTGATTAATTTGGGATTTTTAATTTTATTTTAAAATTTTTCTTTTATTTTTAATTTAATTTTTTAAAAACATTGAAGAGATTATATGTACACAGTAGACAAAAGGGTTTACTAAAAATGAAAAAAAGATTCAGCTCTATATGTCATTTGGCACTCATTTTATTAGTAATAATTTAAAATAATTAACCTAGATCCAAATCCAAAATTGCTAAAAACCATGTCAGGACACACAGAACTCACAACCTGGGAAAACATCCTCATATGGAAAAACAAAGATCACCTAATAAACTTTGAAATCCCACCAGTAGACTACTTAGTTAAGAAGTTCAGCATTTTGGCACCAGAGAAGAGAACACAAGCAAACGCAACCAGCAATGGCAGTTGGACCCGTGAAGTTGAAAATGGAAGCATAGGCTTCCGAAACTAGTCCCTCATAATAACAATGTTAGTGTTAAAAAACCAACTCAACAAATTAATATCACATATAATTTAAAACCCTGCACTTTTCTCTAAAATTGTTTGGCACTTTTCAGGCAGCATTAAATGTGCTTAGAAGTGAGTTCCAAATCAGTAGATTTGGTGGCACGTAAAAAAGCTCCTGTGGGACAAAATCTAGCATACTGGCAGTTCTGATGTGCTCCTCACCAATAGATGCTTAGAGAACCTATTATACTGTGCCTTTGTTTTATACCAAGGCCATAGTAGCCGTATGTGCATATCAGTCAAGATGGCAGTGACCTTGGTATTAAGCCACTCTGCACAACAGCACAGACATATCAAGGATGTGTGTTATTCTCTTATGGGGGCATTCAATAAGTCCTAGAGCTGACTTCTCACCCAGAGGCTGGGGTGCGGAATTATTCTTTATCCAGAATTATTCCCTATCCCCCACAGAGTCTGGAAGTATGTATGTGAGAGTGAATGTGTTTGAGGAAAATAAAATGATTTAAACCAAATATAAAAGAACCTACAGTCAATGAGTTGTTTCAAGTACAAAGCCCCCGATATGACCTTAGACGTTAATATATATAATCATAAAAAAAAAATTGGACTTGTAATAAATACCAGCTTGTAAATGCTCTGGTTGATATCCTCATTCAAAAATTAAAAATAAAGTAGAAATTTAACTACTTTAAAAAAAAAAAATAAAAAGAAATTATATTTAATCTTGTAGCATCGAAAAAAGTTTGTATTTAGTAATCATCATCTCCGACTAAAGTTTCAGCTGTATCCATCCGTGGTTTTGTTACCTTGGCGATTGAATCAACAAGCAAGTTTAGTGTGGTGATAAACACTTCTATTTAAAAGCCTTAACACCGAAAGAGATAAAAGTCAAGTTGGATGACATTCATGGCACATCTGCTCCTGTGTTGGCAACAATTTACTATTGAATAAATTAATTTAAATGTGGCCGTAGATCCACAAATGATGAACATTGTTCAGGACATCCAATAGAAGTGACTGCCTCCAAAATTGACAAATTTAAAAAATTATGATTTTTAAAGAAGGATGTAGGTGCTCCAGAAATTTACAAAAATGAAAAGATACACACAGAAGTCATCTGCAATATCAACTCCTTCCCCCATTTGCACTCTAACCCTCATGATAGATATTCAGCTACATTAAACAGAAAAGTATATAACTGTAATACATACAGTCTGGTAGAATTAACTATGCACCCGACACTATAGCTGTCTCAAGGTCGTTCTCTCACACTGTTGTCCATGTACACTTCTAAACTATCAAAATTACTACACTTTGACATCTATTTTTTATTACATTAAATAAGTTTATCACTGCATGATTTAAAGTAATAGGTGTATGTCATTATATGAGAGTGATTCAAATATAAAAGGCAATGTTTTTAATAAAAAATTGAAAGGGGTTTTATTTATGGACACTGTTTAACTGCTGTGGTTCTCAGCATCTCATTCGATACTGGGCATGAAAGACTGCTTAATTTTCTTAGGGGCCTCTTTTATCAGGCTTGACTTTTACATGCTGTAAATTTAAGACACAGGACCAACAGCTTTACTTCCCATCTGAAGGAAGCCATGCTAAGTATTTTTATGCCCAAAAAAATCCATCGTCCTCCACCAGGTTTGAACCTACAACCTTGGGTATATGAAGTTAGCATGGTAACCATTATACCACGGAGGGCAATTTTTTTAAAAATATATTGATTAAACATATACACAAGTGACATTTCTGCATAGAACTTGAATTTCAAGCTTGAATATTCCTTGTTCAATTTTGTTTTTACTGACGCGACAAAAAACAAACAAATTTAACCATAACTTCCAAACCATTAGAGCAAAATTGATGAAATTTGCGCTATATCTTATTTGCATTACATATGTGGTATAAATTTAAAAAGGTTGTATTATTACTTTGGAATTTCAAACTTTCAGTCATACACGTCCTTAACCCACTGACCTTTAACCCCTCACTCCACCATCCTACTTGTATCTGCCTGCACAGTACTCTTGACTCAACTACAATATTTGAATCACCCTGTATATTTTTGTACACAAGTCACAACCACTGCAGTTATATGACAATGTTTTTGGAGTGATCTACATTACAAGTAAAGGCATGGCATAACCTGAGGAATATACTAGTCGCCCTCCGTGGTGTAATGGTTACCATGCTGACTTCATATACCCAAGGTCGCGGGTTCAGGCGTAAAAATCCTTAGCATGGCTTCCTTCGGAAGGGAAGTAAAGCCATGGGTCCCGTGTCGTAGATTTACGGCACGTAAAAGAACCTCAAGCCTGATAGAGAGGCCTCTGAGCAAAATTAAGCAATCTTTCACACCCAATATAGAATGGGATGCTGAGAACCAAAGCAGTTAAAGCGTCCATAAATAACACGCCATTTCCATTTTTGAGGAATATACTGAACATATTGCAACATTTACAATGAGATGTAAGTGCAGACGTAAGCATTCACATAGAAACATGCAACGCAATGCAAACTCCAAGCTTTATCTTTATGAATGCAGTGCCTGCTGAGCAATATCAGACGATCGCAATGCAAGTTTTTACAGTGCCCTCTGTACATACATGCTGATCTTCCATTTGACTGTCATGCACCATTTTTGAATTGTTGATTCTGTACTTTGATTTAATGGACATACCTACGTAACCACCATTTGAGTCTAGATTTCTTGGCAATTCATAATGCGCAAAGAGATAATGCACATTACATTAAAAGTGCAGCTTTATAATTCTCTGCACAATTTTCAATATTTTGGCCAGTTTATAAGGTCTCTACCGCATCAGTTGTGTGTATAGTTTTATAACCTATTTATTTATTATAACAGTTTAAATTAATTTTCTGATATAATAGTGTTAGTTATGTTATTAAATTTGAAACCATTTATTTATGAATATAGAAAACCATGCCAACTTCTTGCGTTGCGCTTAAGATTGCATTGTGAATGTGGCATGACATCACACCTATTAATTACATAACTAATTTGAGTCAAATGTGGACACTATAGTTTCACTTACTTAGCTTTCCCCGGATGCATTTCAAAGATGTTCATCTTCATCGTTGACGGGTGTTTGACTGGCTTTAGCAGAGGAGGTTACATTCGTAATTATCTCTGTGCTATCCTGATATATGGTGGACTTTGTGACAGTGATGTGTTTTAACAATTGAAATTTAGTTGAGTCGATTTTGTAACACTACACCACTTACTTTTTATTTCGGAAAACATGTTTCAGAAGCCATGTGCTTCCATTGTCAATTCCTTTGGTCGACTGCCGGCATCGCTTGCTGTGGTGGTTGTCTCTGTCCCTGGTGGTGGTTTGATGAACCTCTGAATGAGTAGATCGAATTGAAAACGCGGTTCTTGTTTTTCCAAATATATATGTTTTCCCAAAGTATTAATTCTTCCTTGTGATGTTTTTGAGGATTTTTGGGCTTCTATTTATAGTGTGTTTCTCTTTCCAAAACTGCCAAGCTACTGCAGATTTGTCTTCTTGTTCGAGTTTAATATTTCTGTGGTGTTCTTTTGCCCTTGCTTTTATATTTCTTTTTGTTTGGCCGATGTAGATTTTTTCACAGTCATTACAGCTGAACTGATATATTCCTGGTTTGTTTGCTTGTGGGATATCATCTTTTAATTTAGAATTTAAAATGTTTTTATAGAGTAATTGTTTTTAGGGGCTAGAATGATGTTATATTGTTTGAAGATCCTCTGGAATTTGTAGAAAGTTGTAGGGTGGTATGTAAACTTCTTGTAGATCTTGTTTTCTTTCTGGTTTTGAGTGAGTGTGCCGACTTCTTTAATTCTCTTCCTTTTTTTGGCTTATTAACTTTTCCATCTGTTTTTTTTTTTTTGGAGGCAATATTAAGGTGGTGTCTGCTGGTGGTATTTCAAAATTCATAAATCTGTGCACATTTTTCCTAATGTGTATCCTTTCCCAAACTGCTAGTTCAGTTGTGGTTTTTACGTGTTTAATAAGTTTAATGTCTGGTTTGATGCGTGTTGTGATTTCCAGAAGTGATGTGATACTGCAGATTTGAAATGCATCTGGGGAAAACTAAGTAAGTGAAACTATAGTGTCCACATTTGATTCAAATAGGTTATATCATTAATTACATGCATAAACGCTTCATATCATACCTTGTTGATCACACCTCTTGTGTTTGTAACAATATTGAAGGAGACACGTCAGGTGCATAGTTAGGTCTCTCTGACTGTAACACTTATTACAATGGCAAGATTATAAAATTAAAATTCAGTCATTATCCTGGCAACTATTCAACCTTAATGTATTCAGTTAACAATGAGTCAAAATTTTACACACTCTAAAATTCTACACTTTTCAGGGAGTATCTGTATCTTCAGTTAATTTGTCGACAAATTAAAAAAAGATCAACATATAAGTGTAGAATTTTAAACTTCAAAATTTTGACTCATTGCTAAACGATTCCATTATAATGGTGCTTCACTATATACAAATATTCTTAATCATTTATATGTTGAGCCTTAGTTTGAAGTAAATATAAACATACTATCAAACCTGTCCAACAAGCCCTTATAAGTGCTTATCTGCTTACACAAAACTGATGGTACATTTATGCTTACTTAATCACCAAGTACAGCGTAACAAAATCTTCATACATGATGTACAGAAATTGCCTTACAGTAAATGTACTTTAAGGTAGTGGATATTAAGCACACTATTCCATAAGCCATTATACTACAAAGCTGTTAGATCAAGGCTCAAAAGATATTTAGACCAGTGACGTCTTCTAATCCAGTATTAACATGATTTGCTTTACTTCACTAATGAAAATTGCAAAGTTCTTATCCACTTTGTACTTGTTTGTGATTTCTGGACCATGTTTTACCTATTTCAGGTAAACACAACAGTTTTGTAATGTATAAAGCCAGAAATTATCAGAAAAAAAACCAAACAAACATATACTGGTATCACACATTAACTTCATTTAAAAGAATCTTGTGTCCCATTTACATGACTTTCCTTACCCATTTTGTAGCAAATATTTTTCTTCTTGATAATTCCTAAATACACGGTCCTTCATTTAAAAGCAGTTTGCCTCTCCCGAGACCTTGCTGGATTCCCCCACTCCCGGCTCTCTTTGTGCGCGCAGTATTGTACTGACCACCAATATGAACAGTCGATTGACTCTAGAGCAATGCATCTTTTTTTTATAAAAGTTATTATAAATGGGAATCACCAAGTTGTGTTCATACAGAGTATATTCAAATGTTTGTGGTGAAGTGCCTCCTTCCAAATTTACAATTCACAAGATTGTGAAGAAATTCGAAACCACTAGTTCTGTGGTAAACAAAGAACAAAAGCATAAATATACAGTTTTAACAGAAAAGTTAGACGACAAAGGTGCAATTCTTGAACGTTCATCAACAAAATTAAACCCAAAATTAGCACAACAGGTGGGAATTTCAGAGTCTTCTACACATAGAAGAACTAAATTATTAAAACTAAAACCTTATAAGTGTACAAGTGTCCATTCTTTAAAACAAGGTAACCCAGTATCAAAAATACTTTATTGTTAATGGTTTCTTTCATCAGTGAATGACAGTTTAATTGATCCACAGCTTCTGTTCTTTTCCGACGAGGCGTGGTTCCACCTAATTCGTATGTCAACACTCATAACACGGTACTGGGCCTCTGAAAATCCACAACGCGTTCAAGAAATCCCTCATTATTATCAGAAAGTTTGAGTTTGGTGTGCTAGATGTGTAATCAGACCAATATTTTATGAGCACACTGTAAATGCAGTGTGTTATACATGCTTTATGCATAGAGTTTATGTACGAGCAAAGCCAGCTGTGGCACACCAATGCGCACAGGCAAAATGTTGTGAGGCTTTAAATGAAAAACCCTGTATTTCATATAATCAGTATAAAACCAGTTTTGTATCCCAACATTCACCCTAACACTCATATGATAACAGCCTTTGCACACCAGTTGATATGACCAACACTTAAAACAGGAACATGTAAATGTGTGTCTGATTCCTTCAGTATATAAAAATAAATAAAACTAACAAACTTTCACATTTCCTCTTTCACATTCTTCTTTCCGTTGGCTAAGATTTGAATTTTCCTTTTATATGGCACAAAAACAATTATTTTCATTCACAACAAATATGTCGGCAGTTATGACTACCAGTAAGTATTCTTGCTGAGAATCACTTTAACGCACTTAAGAACATAACACCCACAGAATGAGAGTTTAAACGTTAATAGGGACTAGAGTCCTCTGTAGCTTTTTAACACAGGAGTTTAAACGTCCACAAACACCATTCACATCACAGTTCTCTGTCAACCTTTAGACAACACTATTATAAATCTGGGCCACAGAACAAAAGGCTGGCTCACAATAAACAGGGAGCAGGAATATCTCTCACTGACAGTCTGGAAATCTTCTGGAACGTCATTTGTTTGTAATTAACAAATATTTACATAAAAAGTTGGCGTCTGAGAGACAACAAAATGTCCAGCTGCACATACTGAGGCTCAACTGCACTGTCGAGCTTCAAGTATGAACTTGCTACTGCAACAACTGTTCTTAATGTTATCTTCACTATTATAAACTATCTCTTTATCACACGATAAAAAAAGGAAAATAAGTTTTACCTTTAAGAGAAGGTTTGAGACAGAATAAAAACATTTTCATTATTAACATTGTTTTGATGTTTGACCAGTTTCGAGAACTGTAAATTGTTCTCATCTTCAGAGACAGACTAGCTGATGTTTGCCTCTGTTGTGTGCTGGTTTTGTTGGCATATAGTGGTGGAGTGATGTACTTTCATGGGTGATTTGGTGGCAGCAATTCAAAATTCATTAAGCTGTGTTTATGTTTTATGATTGAAATCTTTCCTCTGTATTTTGCACAATTTTTGAAGAAACTTGGAGAAATCTTGCAGATATGCAAAGAAACTTCTGACATTGATTTAAACTTGTAGAGTGATAGTTGGCAATAACTATGTGAATATCAACTGAATAATAAGTACTTACAAATGTAAGTCGCTATTAAGGTGTTCTCTGAAGTAAGAGACCGGGTAAAAACATACGAATCAGTTGGAGGATTGAATGTTATACTGGCATTTAGTCACAGTAGCTCAATGATTAGAGCAACCACATGGAGAGTGGAAGAAGTGTGTTCAAATCTAGGCTGTGGCACTGACTTTTTCAGCTTGTTATAATAATAAAACACATTACCCAGTGTAAGGAGCATTACCAATATATTAGAACTGCTTAATAAATTTTGAACTGCCTCCACCGAACCAGTTATGGAAGTACACCACTCCACCAATAGATGTCAACACAAACAATACAGATGCCAACAACAGCATCCGAGCGATTTGTGTTTCTTGACACTGGACAGAAAACAAAAATGCAAATGAGTGTTTTTATTCCAACTCAAACCTTATCATAACTTTCCATTTCGCATCACTGTTGCTAGTTTATCCAAATATTATATTAATAAGTTTGACCTCTCTCATTGTATCTCAGGCGTCCACTTTATATTACAATTTCTTATCTGTAACTAGCCTTTTGTGATGCAACAGAGGCCATTCGTAATATTATTTTCCACAATAATATAAGCTTTAGGTTTGCCTGAAAGCCTAGTTGCTTACATTTCTGAATGACCTACAATATTTATCTAAATACAAGACAATGTTTTCTCCAAAATATTAATGTTGAGAACTGGGAGTCATCTTGTATCTCCATATATAGCATGTGGAAAAAAAGTTTCCCTGCAGATATGGCAGTGGCAAAGCCAAGATCATGATGTACATGGCAGGTTTTGTGTATTTTATTTTGTACTATAAACTTAGCTGGCTGTTAATGGAATGGTAAGCATTCATACAAGAAAAAAGATTTCTCTTCGAGACAAAAACAAAAATAGATGATTTCCTTTCACATTGATGGTTGTGCCTAATGTTGTATTGGTCAACCAGAATGTGGCTTGGCTGTGTATTTCACACCTCCCTCTGCAAATATACCAGGAACATTTCCACTCTACCCTCACCTTTCGCCATTACATGAATTTCCACACAAATTCAAATAAATTAAAACTTTTTATAACAGTGCTTTTGTTATGGAAATGAGTTGGTTTTTTTTTTATTTATGGACATATCTAACTGCTGTGGTTCTCAGCATTCCATTCTATATTAGCCATGAAAGACCGGTTAATTTTGTTCAGAGATCTTTCTATCAGGTTTGACGTTCTTTTACATGCCATAAATCTATGACACGGAACCAATGGTTTTATTTCCCTTCTGAAGGAAGCCATACTAAGGATTTTTATGCCCAAAAAAATCCATTGTTCTCCACCAGGTTTGAACCTAAAGTTAGCATGATAACCATTACACCGTCAGGGAAGGGTCAGAAAAAGATGGTTCATGGAGTTGGATCGAGTCTTCAAGAGGATGTTAAGAAGTTGCTGAGCAAACATTGAAATATGTAACAAGGAAAATAACAAATGGATTAATTTAAGGTTTAATAGAAAGTTTTAATTCAAAAGAGGGACGTCGATCTCTAAAACCTGACTTTGACGAAATAGAAGCACAATGTAAAAAGTAAAACTTGGTAATAAACTTGTACTGTTCAAATTTAACATGTATATTTTTGAAATAAATTCTTTTATAGCCAACTTTAGGCTTACAATCTCTGGAGTGGTTTCCTACCAGAGTTGTCACTACGCTTCCCCAAGCATATAACGATTTAAAATTCTTTTACAGCCAAACTTTACATATTTGATATTAACCCTAGAGTTACATTTTGCCCTCTAGCAGATAAATGGCCTATCTTATCACCTTATTGTGAGTATCAAGTTATTGTTGAGCTTCCGTTTTGTTGAGTCATAGCAACAGTAGCACCAACAGGTCAAGGGCAACAAAAGGTTATTCTTGGAACTGCACCAGCTGGTACTTTATATACCGCACACCTGGTCATGCAAGTAATACCATATCATGGCTCATATCGTAACCTGTGTATTGTTTAAATGTGTTTAAATAATTTATTAATTGTTACCAACATTTCATGTGTCTAATTTTAGGGCAAAGAAATATTTGACAGAACAGGAGTTAAAACGGGCTCTTTTAGAGGTACTTGCTGAAGAAAATGACTGTGGGAATATTGATGATTTGTTTTCTGACAGAGATGATGAAAAAATATCACTGAGTGACCATGACAGTGACTCTGAAATTAACTATGAAGAAGTGCTTTCTTTTGATGGTAAAGATGACATTTTAAAGGTAGGGACAAAGAAACAAAATGGATAAAAACTGGTAGGCATAAAAAAGCATCCCATCTACCAGTAAAAAATATTGTGAAGATCTTTCCAGACCCTAAAACAGTAGCACGAGGTACTGTAGAGGAAATTGAATCTTTCTAAACTATTGTTCTGTTAAAAAAATGTATGGTTTCACCCGAGGTCGTAGGGGACTAATTTTCATATACTTTGTAATGTAACCAATTAATACACATATGTATAAAACTGCTATGAAGTATACGATTAGTGTAATAAATAGTATAATAGTTTAATAAATAGTAACAGAATATCAACCTAGCTGTGCTGTGTACAGAATACACCACGCGCCTGCTCGTATATCACTAATGAGCCTTATCAATCATAGTCATTGTAGTGCACTGCCACTCCCTCTCTTCCTCCTTCCGATTACATGACTTTCCATGCAAATTCAAATAAGGTAGCAAGAACCAATAACTTAATCAGCTTGAGTGTCTCACAATTTGTTCACAATATAAATGCCACACTTTAAATTTCATTTAAAAATTAAATCATGTCTCTTTTTAAAGAGATCGTATGCTAAATTCCAAAATTAAGTTCTGAAAAACTGGTGTTGTCCCTCATTCGAGATTTTGTATTCAGATAAATATGGTATTTCATCCCTTATCTTGTCTGTTAATGTAATTTTTTAACTCATATTTTTGTTTCCGAGGTATACGAGATGGAAGTTTTAAGTGACTCACTCTGTATTATTATTTGTATTGCTCGTCTTTCTTCACAAGTTCACAACTACATGAGTTCATAGCCTTCTTAAATAATTTCTAACATGAATATAACTACAAACACAATATGCCATTACTGGAAACAAGGAATGGAAAATTAAAAACTTCAAATTCCAGGGCTCCAATCAAACACTCAATTGTGTGTATTCATACTCTTTTAACGCATACATGGGGCATTCAGAAATGATTTACAATTGTGCTGTTTTAAAAATCATTCAATATGAGGAAACATCCACTTGTAGGACCATGAACTCGTAGTAATATGCAAGGTCGATTCAATAAATAATCATGTATAATGGTTTAATTTTTTTTTTACACAAGCCGTGTGTAGGACAGGTAGAGTCAGACTGAGAAATTCAATGCCATAGCTGGGATTTGAACCACGGATCTCCCAATCTCTAGCTGGTATGAGCTACCATGGCAGCATGCCATCAGAGCAACTGGCTAGAGATCTGTGGTTCAAGTCCCGGCTATGGCATTGAATTTTTCAGTCTGATTCTACCTATCGAACCATATATAAGAAATTAAAAATGTGTGGGGGGGTATATTGAGACATCCCATTTATATTGAAGCATGTTTAATAATTAATAAAATATAAAAAGAAACTATTTTTGTATATCATTTCTGAATGCTTCTTGTGTTCTCATTCCAGCTTATTCTGAACCAGCCTTTAAGGTGCTCCATTTGGACTTTGTACTTAGAAATTGAGAGCAGCTTAGTTTCTAACCTGCTGTCTTTATCCCTGTTTCACTAAATGTACATCATAGTTTGTGAAATGTAAGTTCTCTGCTTTGCAAACACTCTCAAAAGTGTTTAAAGTCTGCAACACAAAGCAAAGAATCTGCAGAAACGTCTGAACACTGCAGACAACGGACTAGCTGCTTTTGCTGTTCAGGACTCTGGATGCAGTGCTGTACTGTTACCTCATTTCAGCTCTCAAAGACAAAGTCACAAGGCATCTTGGGCATCTTTGAGGCTGGCCAAGGCAAGTAGCCCGCAGTTCGAAAGACCCAGTAGTCGTACGACACTTTGCTTATGAGGAAGAGCAGGAGCGTCACCTCGCCAGCAATAATGTAGTTGATATAATCTGTCCATACTCGTGGGTACTTGCATACCCTGTTTTGGTCCAGATCTATCACCTGAAAAATAGAGCAATACATTAGGATATTAACACAATTTGTGCACAATCAGGCTTCTAGCCAGGTTAGTGGATGAATTGACTCCAACTTCAGTTTACCCTGAAGACGAGGATGATGCACATCTTCGAAACATTGCCTCCAACTTCAGTACCCTGAAGACTAAGATGATGCACATCTTCGAAACATGACTCCAACTTCAGTTTACCCTGAAGACGAGGATGATGCACATCTTCGAAACATTACCTCCAACTTCAGTTTACCCTGAAGACAAGGATGATGCACATCTTCGAAACATTGCCTCCAACTTCAGTACCCTGAAGACTAAGATGATGCACATCTTCGAAACATGACTCCAACTTCAGTTTACCCTGAAGACGAGGATGATGCACATCTTCGAAACATTGCCTCCAACTTCAGTTTACCCTGAAGATGAAGATGATGCACATCTTCGAAACATTGACTCCAACTTCAGTTTACCCTGAAGACGAGGATGATGCACATCTTGGAAACATTGCCTCCAACTTCAGTTTACCCTGAAGATGATGCACATCTTGGAAACATTGACTCCAACTTCAGTTTACCCTGAAGACGAGGATGATGCACATCTTCGAAACATTGACTCCAACTTCAGTATACCCTGAAGATGAAGATGATTCACATTTTCGAAACATTGCCTCCAACTTCAGTTTACCCTGAAGACAAAATGTTGGAATCAATTCATGCACTTACCTGGCTAGAAGCCCTACAACTTTTAGAGTTAATATGACATCAGGAAAGCTTCAGCTCTTACTTTATAATTTGTGCATTCACACCAATCACTGTCATGCTAATTTTGACAAACAACCCAAACATAGAAACTGAAATTGAGAAAACAGCAATCATACAATACGAGAAACTTATAAGCAGAGACCGGATTTTAAAGGGAAAAAATAATGCCAAAAAAGAATACAAAAGTATTAATAAGGGACACCTACATTTCAGGTTTCCAGCTTACCAAAAAACAGTGGTACTGGTACAGGTACAATATACACTCAATTCTCTTTCTACAAAAGATTAAGTTTAAATACCACAAATTTTGAAGGAGAGATTTCAGCAATACTTCAGAGCTTACAGAACCTACTATATCATATAAACAAATTTGAAAAAGTTTGCTATTATCTGACTCTAAAGCAGCTATAATATCCATAACATCTGATGTAACACCTAATAAACTAAATATTGCAGAATGCAGCAAAATCATAAAACAACTAATTAATTTAAATAAAGGATTAATATTTCAATGGATACCAGTACATTGCGGAATACAGGGTAATGAAACAGCTGACTTTCTAGCCAAGAAAGGTAGTAAAATTACATCAAATTCATCTGATGTAAGAGAGAAAACAATTAACATTATCACAATTGTCAATAATAGTTAACAATACTATGAATTCTGGGACTTAAAGTACTTGCAACATTGTAAGCTGCCATTGGGGTCGTCATCTCAAAATAATCACCTTGTGGTTTACCGGGAAACATGCATACCAGTTAAGAAATTCAATGCTATGCCAGCATGTAGCCATGGTAGCTCAGAGGTAGAGCAATCAGCCAGAGACTGGGAGATCCGTAGTTTAAATCCTGGCTTGGCATTGAATTTTTCAGTCTGACTCTACTTATCCAAGGTATGTTATGTCTATCTTCTACGTTTATAATATACTGTAACTTACTCTTTCCTTAAAGTTTTCACACTGTATATTTTCAAAGTCTTTCACATGTTTTTTATTCTTCAGCAGCCATATCTGAAACAGAAATCAAGTACATGTCAGAATTTTTACAAAGTGTATCAAAATAATGCTCATATGGATTGCATTAATGCTGTATTCTTAACTCTTAATTGCACAATTTATTTTGCTATATATGCTGTTCTTCCTCTAATTTGCAAACTGGTCCTATTATATGTCCAAACCATCCTAATTTTAAAGCTTTTATGTGGTTAATGACATTTTCATTTTTGATTAATTTACTTAATTTGTTATTATAACATATTCTATGCGAGTTAAGAGTCCCAGTAAAATGTGTCTGTGGTAAAGGATGGGGAGAGCCCAAGTAAAATAACTGGTGTGATGGCATGTTTGGATGCTAACGGGGTTACATTTGACTGCAGTTGCATGAATTTTGTTCTTTAGTATTACAAAAGTTCCATTCACATGACTTTCTCTACATTTCTGCAACAAATTATTGTTAAAAAGCTTATGCTTCTATTTACATCATGCTAATCGAGAAAAAATTAGCATAAATAGTCTTATTATTAGCTTCTTTGTAAGTAGAAGGGAAATAAGGAAGTACCATAGGTTAAAGTGATAGTGAAGAGCTAGTTGCTCTGTGACGAGTTGCTTTGTTTGTACATATGGGCAGGAGTTGAGAAATTCCTGTATGAGAAAAGTATAAGTTTTTCGAAGCTGAAACTAAAAAAAAGGAAGAATATCTCAAAATCGAACAACTCCATGAAAAAAATGTATATAACATAAATTGTGTGTTTTTGTGTGCTCTACATTTTCTGTGTGGCAAGTTTTTGTCTATGATTTAGCAGTTATGCAAAATTCCGTAAAATTCATCCAGAATGAAGAAGTCTTCAGAGGCTAATCCCAGAAAATTCAAGATATACATTTTATTTGTCAGGTAAATATCTTTCTTATAGGATATTTTAATCAAAATTGTTAGAGTCATTGTTGAAAAAATCAACGGACTTAGCTATGCTGCCCACAGACAGACACATACACGGACATTTTTTTAAAATGCTTTTTTTGGATTCAGGAGGTCTCAAAACATGTATTTCCAGTGAAATCTCGGTATCAAATTTTTGGGTGAATTACAATACCTTCTCTATACACTATGTACATAGTACGTATAGAGAAAGTAAAAAAAAAAAAAAAAATAAAAAGAACTACAGTTTATTGCAAAAAAAATATTAATCATTTTACAATATAAAACAGCTATAACTAACCTAATTTTATTGGTGAAGGTTAGTGTAGTATGAAATTAGAAAAAAGTCTATTGAAAATATTAAATTCTTTCATTAATCATCTTTGTTGCATATGTGCAGGCAGCATTTACATTCCTACCTTGAGTATCTGTGCAGTGTTGCAATCGCATGTAACTTTATTCTCACCAAGAGTAACTTGTTTATAAGCATCACGTTCAAACGCATGTGATAAAATGTACGTAGGTATCTGAAACAAAAAATACACTCTTAAGATGCAGCTAATAACAGCAACTGCTTCCTCCATGGTCACTTCCATAGAAGAGTCAACAGCTTCCAAAATATGAGAATGGATCAAATATACAAGTGGGTATCAATAAATCTCCTTCTTACTAAGACACTACAACTTTAAAAAAATCTGATGTGTTCTATTCTAATGATTTTTCTCTACATATCTGCAACAAAATTTTGTTAAAAAGCTTATGTTTCTTTTTACTTCATGCTAATCGAGAAAAAATGAGCAGAAATCGTCTTATTACTTGCTTCCATGCAAGTAGAAGGGAAGAGAGTACCATAGGCTAGAGTACTAGTCAAATTCCGTATGAGAAAAGTATAAGTATTTTAAAGTCGAAACTAATAACAAGGAATATCTCAAAACCAGTCAACTCCACAAAAAAAAAGTATATAACATTAATTGTGTGTTTTAACAAGATCTACATTTTTTGTATAGTAAGTTTTAGTCTCTACCTTAAGGTTTACTAGTTATACAAAATCCAGCAAAATTCATCCACAATAAAGAGGTCTTCATAGGCTATTCCCAGAAAATTAAAGATATACATATTATTTGCTGTGTAAATGTCTATAATATACAGCATTTTAACCAAAATTGTTAAGAGCCATTTTTGAGAAAATCAAAATTTTCAAATATTTTTCCATGTAAAGGGTAGTTTGAGGTGGGGGGATTTTCGTCAAAAGCTTTGTGTCGCATCCTTCGAAGATACTAAATTTATATATCAAGTCTTGTAGTTTACCACTTTTCGTTTTTGAAATATTGTGTTCACGGGCACACACACATGGACCTTTTTCTAAAAATGCTCTTTTTAGATACAGGGGACCATTAATGCCTATTTCCAATGAAATCTCAGCATCAAATTTTTTGGTGCAATACAATACTTCTGCTACACACTACAATAATACGAGTAGAAAAAGTAAAAAGTTTTGGTCTTCTCAACAATTGGTTTCCAGACTTTTCTATTTTGTAAGCTAATAGGCCAGTTTTTTATTTTCATATCCTTAATGTCATCAAGTACATCATTTAACCATATATTTTTGGACAACCCCTTAGTCTTGAGTTCATTGGGATGCAGTTATATTCTTTTAACCATTCTATGATCCTGGGTCCTATTTACATGTCCAAACCATTCTAATCTTACGGCTTTTACCTGGTTAATGATATTTTCATTTTTGATTAGTTCATGTAATTTATTATAACATATCCTCATATATTATTGTTTCACTGCTCCAAATAGTACATAATATCCTTCTTTCAAATACCATTAGTTTTTATAATAGTTCAACATGAGTCGGAATAGTGACACCTCACTTAAAATGAATTTTCAAAACATATGTTTCAAGGGTGATTACCCTCTTCTTCTTGAGGTCCTACTAATGGCTGGAAATTGTGCTCTGTGGCCTGTTACGGTGGATACATCTGGTGTTCTCGGCAGAAATTCGTAATCATATGGTGGTATTTCAAAATTCATGAGCTGGTCTTTGTGTTGTGTAATGAGAATATTCTCCCAAACTGCAAGTGCTGCCAGGCCGTTTACAGGTTTAAGCAACTTTATGTCAATTAAAATCTAGTTGAGTCGATTTTGTAACACTACATCACTTACCTTTTTATTTCGGAAAACATGTTTCAGAAGCCATGTGCTTCCATTGTCAATTCCTTTGGTCGACTGCCGGCATTGCTTGCTGTGGTGGTTGTCTCTGTCCCTGGTGGTGGTTTGATGAACTTCTGGATGAGTAGATCACCTGGCAGGATTTCAAAATTGAAAACCTGGCTCTTGTTTTTCCAAATATATATGTTTTCCCAAACTTTTAATTCTGTCTTCCTTGTGATGTTTCTGAGGATTTTTGGGCTTCTATTTATAGTGTGTTTCTCTTTCTAAAAATGCCAAGCTACTGCAGATTTTTCTTCTTGTTTGAGTTTAATATTTCTGTGGTGTTCTTTTGCCCTGGTTTTTATATTTCCTTTTGTTTGGCCGATGTAGATTTTTTCAGTCATTACAGCTGAACTGATATATTCCTGGTTTGTTTTCTTGCGGGATATCATCTTTTAATTTAGAATTTAAAATGTTTTTTATAGAGTAATTGTTTTTAGGGGCTAGAATGATGTTATGTCGTTTGAAGATCCTCTGGAATTTGTAGAAAGTTGTAGGGTGGTCTTGTAGATCTTGTTTTCTTTCTGGTTTTGAGTGAGTGTGCTGACTTCTTTAATTCTCTTTCTATTTTTGGCTTTATTAACTTTTTTGTACACCAGTTCTGCCCGAAATCCATTCTCTGTAGCTATGTCCAATATTTTAGTAAGTTCACATTGGTATTCTGTTTTTCCCATTGGTACATTTACCAATCTGTGTGTAAGGCTGTTGAGTAAAGCATGCTGATGGGGAATGGGATTGTAACTTTTGTTTTATATAGCTGTTGGTGTGGGTAGGTTTTCTGTAGATGCCAAATGTAAGGTGATTATTAGTTTTGATGATTTTTAGGTCGAGGAATGGTAGTTGTCCATCACATTCCTTCTCCATTGTGAACTTTATAGACTTTTCTTGCATATTTAGGAGTTTCAGTGCATCTTCTAGGTGTCTTTCTGGGACTATTGCAAAGATGTCGTCTACATAGCGGTACCATATTTTGAACCACGTGAAAGTGGGTTACCCATTGCTAAGCCTGAGGATTGTCTGTAGTATGTGCTATTGAATTGGAAATAATTCAGATTGATGAATACCTCTGCCTAAGTATGGAAGTCTTCTATTTCTTTCTTGTTTACGCCTTTGTCTGTGAGCCATGTTTTGAAGGTTTCAAGTAATTTTTGGATTGGAATGCTGGTGAATAATGATTTCACATCAAACGAGACCAACAATTGGTTGAACGTGTAATGTTCTGATGTTTTACTAGTTGAAAGGAATTTTTAATGGTAAGACTTATGTTCTGGGAAGCTATTGAATTTGTTGACTAACCCTTTGATAATTTGTAGGTTGGTGAGTTTATACAACTGACTATTGGTCTCATGGGTTTGTCTGGTTTGGCACGTGAATGTTTAAGGTGATAAGTGTCCCGTAGCTAAGATTCTTTTGTGTGTGTCAATGTTCTCTTGTGAGACAAGTTAACTGTGTCGGTGACAAAATTCTTCAATTATATCGCACCAGGAACTTTCTCCATGAGTGTAAAGTGAAAGAAATAAAATCATAAAACTAATATAGGTGGCGATGATATTTTGTGATAAGTTCCCATTCCACTTCCTCGAGATCTCCTTCTAGTCTACTACTCTAGGCACAAGAGCATCCTTGCTCACACTGAGCAAAGATAGCTGAGGGCACTCAGAACTAAGCATTGCCCCAGAAAGGGCCAGTCATTGCTCTGCAGAACAATACCCCCAGGTACGTCCCGTCTCAGACGTTGGTGGTAATCTATACCATTTCCCCAGGCTTTGCCACTGCCGTACCAGTGAAGTTTGAAACTTACTTTTTCCCAGTAAGACATTCAGAAAACATATATCGCAAATGCAAGACACTAATATTTTGGAAAAATACTTTGTCTTGTATTTGGATAAATATGGTACATCAGAAGTTAGTCTTCAAACTTTACTGCACTTACTTCTGTTAATTTGTTTCCTCTTAAAGCAAGAATGTTCATATGTTTAATGAAGTGTGACCCTTCAATATCTAGTATAGAGTCGATGCTGTTGTAGTCTGCATAGAACTGCTGCAGTTCCCGGTAATTGGGATCAGTGGTGATTTTCTTCAGACTGGTGATCTGCAACAAATAAAGGTCATTTACTCATTTTAGTCCAAAGCAAATTAACTACTTTGTACCTTATGCTACATTTAGCACAAATAATTTATTACAGTCTAAATTGGTTCTAATACTAAAAAAAATATGATGTGTTCCATTCACATGACTTTCTCTACATCTCTACAACAAATTATTGTTAAAATTTTATTCTTCTATTTACTTCAGGCTAATCAAGAAAAACTTAGCAGAAATAGTCTTATTACTTGCTTCCATGTGAGTAGAATGAAAATAAGGGAGTACCATAGGCTAAAGTGATAGTCAAAAGCGGTTGCTATGTGATTGAAGTTTGTTTGTTTGTATGGACAGGAGTTGACAAATTTCTTTATGAGAAAAGTATAAGCATTTTAAAACAACGACACAATGAAAACTTTGTCTTTAGAGACTATTAACACTAGGTGATCTCCACAAGACTGGCTGTTGTACTCCGTGGTGTAATGTTTACCATGCAACTTCATATACCCAAGGTTGCAGGTCAAACCCAACGGAGGGCGATGGATTTTTTTGGGTGTAAAAATCCTTAGCATGGCTTCCTTTGGAAGGGAAGTAAAGCTGTGGGTCCCGTGTCATAGATTTACAGCATATAAAAGAACATCAAGCCTGATAAAGAGGCCGCTGAGCAAAATTAAGCAGTCTTTCACGTCCAGTATAGAATGGGACGCTGAGAACCACATCAGTAAAAAAAAGAGACTTGGCTCCATATATACACAGTGATGGATCTTTGATCTCCAGAGCACAAATTGCTGGTGCCATTCTTGCTTTATAGATCTCTTGGATATGGAGCAACAAGTTTTGATGGAGAAATCATTGCAATCAATAAGTGAAAGTCTCAGAAATCTTCTGTGCCACATTAATAAATTCAAGAATACAGTTATATTATCAGACTCCAAAGCAGCTACACATCTTCTGAGATAACGAAAATGCTCTCCCAACTGTTGACACTCAATAAAAGAATAGTATCCCATTGTGGAATCCTGGGAATGAGAATGCCGATGCTTTGGCAAAGAAGGGCAGCATTGCTGCTTACAGACTCTGTCAAAAGATTCATTAAATCTACACACACAGATTTCAATAAACAAAATCTCATAATACAATCAAAAGGGGAAAAATGGAATTCTTCTCATTCAATTCTAGATTTACCAAGCAAATCATCTGTAGCTGCATTTAGATTGGCAACAGGCCATGAGTGTTTGGTATAGGATTGGAATATATCAATCTCCAAACTGTCCACTGTGTAACTCAGGTCAAGACATGGATTCGAAGCATCTCAAAAGCTGTGCTTAGTGGCTGACCATGAAAATATCTCTGAAAAATATTGGAGTGCAAGAAAAAAAACTGAAATCAATAACAAGGAATACCTCAAAAACAATCAACTCCATAAAAAAAGGTGTATAACATATATTGTATGTTTTAACGATCTCTACATTTTCTATTAAGTAAGTTTTTGTCTATCTCTTACGGTTTACCATTTATGCAAAATTAGTACAGAATCTCTTCAGAGGCTATTCCCAGAAAATTCATGATGTACATTTTATTTTTCATGTAAATATCTTTAATATACAACATTTTAATCAAAATCATTAGAGCCATTTTTGAGAAAATAAAAATTTTCGAAAAAATTTTCATGTAAAGTGTAGTTGGGGGTGGGGGGGGGGGAGGATTTTCTTGAAAATTTTCTCCTTGGAAAATGCTGAACTTAAATACCAACTCTGGTATTTAACGTATTCCACACACACACACACACCCCCACCCACACACTGTACAGTTCAGAACCTCCCCATGCCACGAAATCATGAGGTATACTTACACTATTGTTGGTGACATTAAGTATAAGTGTGTGTTCTGGAATGTCCGGAAGCTCGGTCAGGTTACGATTGGAACAGTCCACTTTGATAGCCATGTAGGGGCCACCACTAATGTAGACAAGTCTTATAGGCTCACAAATGCATTTTATCTTTGACAAACATTCTTGCTCCACCTGCAAACACACAATTTACTATTATTAGCATCTTGATATATATTATACTTTAAAAACACAACTAACATATGTGTCACTCTCCTTATTTCTTTCATTTGCATTATACAAGGTCATACTCAAAACCATGAACAATCCATTATTATAATTAAAATTCCAACAATGTAACAAAAAGGACTGCAGGATCGTAATCTACAGAATTTACACATGTGATATCACTAGCTTCTATCATGTGACCCAGGCAGCAGTTCCAAATTGGTGGACATCGATGTTTTGTTTCACCACAGTGCCATCATTGAATTCCTTGTTAAGGATATCAATGACTGAAATTTCATGAACAATCACAAAAATTTTACTTTTTATTTTAATTTTATAAAATAAGTTAAACATTCCTGAATATAACAAGGGTATAATTGACCACTAGATGCCATTTTTAAGTGCCTTAAGTCACTTGAGTTACACAAAGGATTAGAGGTGAAACTATATTGAAGTCGGCAAGAAAAAATTTAGATCGAAGAGATCTATTGGATCATGCACAGTCAAAAACAAAGTTGGGCAAACGAAAAGCAGCAATGCAAGAAGAAAAGGCAGCAGGAGAGGAGAAGAAAAGGAAAGCTGAAGCTCCACCCTACCATCCTAGATGATTTTAATGTAAGCCATGCATTCAAATCTTTCCTTATTTTCTTGCTATTGATATCTTCAGCATTTATCTTCTTGAGGAGTAGTTTTTCTGCTAGACAAATAAAATTTGCTGTGTATGTTCACAGAGATACAAAGAATAAGAATTGTCCTAGGTTTTATTGTCAGATGTATTTAGGCATATATTTTCAATTTTCAAACATAAAAACTATATATTTTATGACAAAACAGCATGTTTGTAACTTTAAATATTTTTGGAGCCTAAACCAAATGAGACACAGAGAAACCTAGGGCAATTTCAAAAGGCGGATGTATTGTGACCTAGGGTTAAAATATTGGACCAAAATTTTAATTTTTTTGTCGCAAGGGGCTTTTTTAGTGACACGAAAAAAACGTAAACAAATTTGGCTATTACTTCCAAACCATTAAAGAAATATGGATGGCATATGCACTGTAAACTTATTTGCATTTATTACAGCTGTGGTATAAATTTCTTAGTTTGCAATTTCAAACTTTCGGTTATACATGTCTTTAAAGAGGAAAAAATCTGCTGCGAAAATTCACCTCAGGAATGGGTGCTAGCACGCATGCATGCGTGGATGCACACCCACACTTTTCAGCCCTATAAAGTGAGGATTAGGTCTTCCCAACTTAGAGATGCCGAAGAGAAAACACCAGCACCTTCACTGTCGCCGGGACACTTCACCAGGCAAGCTCAGTACCCCAGCAACCCCAAGAGCAGGCAAACATCACCACAACCAACCCGGACACCACCTACACAACCAATGCAGACATCACCAATCAACCTGCTGCAGGAAATCCAGGACATAAGTGAGGCCATTCAGAAACTCGACACGAAGGTGCCGAGCTGATGGTCTTGGAGGACAGGCTTCAGGACCAGAACATCAACTCTACCAGGCAATAGCATCAACAGTAAGAAGCCAACTAGAGAATAACATCCGGCTCATCTTCAAGGAGCAGGTGAGAGCCCTTCTGGAGAGGAAGCCGCAAATGCGAGCCACTTCGTTTTTTTGGTCCAGGCCGTAAACTTCAGGACTTTAGGCATGAAGACCTTCCTGAGCATGACAACTGGGTAAGAACAGTTCACCAGTACTAACTCCATCCTTCACCCTCAAATTCCTTCATTCCTCTCCCCAATCCGCCGTGGTGATAATCTGGGCCTTGGTCAAGTCTGTCTCCCGGCCCTCATTCACTCCTCTGACTGCGCTCTGCAGTCAGATATCTATCACCTTGAATCCACGGGTGCAGTCAGGCGGTACCACCTATCCTTACTTCCTTTTAATACTGGTGGAGGGATTTTTTGTCGGTATGCCCACATGGGATACCCCGACACTCCGGGCTTGCCCAGATCAGTCCATAAGATGGATTTTTCCCCTCCACTCGCAAAAAAAAAAAAAAAAAAAAAAGTCTTCCCAGCTCTCTTGTAAGAGGGGTGGGAGAATGTTTCTTGTCACTTAGTGAGAATTTTCAGGGTCTCCCTTGCTTTGAGGTACGCTCCTAGACTCTGGAGGTAGACCAAGATAGTTTTTATACCTAATATGGGCAAACAGTTGTATTGTAGGTCTGGATTCCTTCATGTTGAACATTTTCAAAAAACTAGTGCATAGATATTTGAGAGATGTGTTACTGATTAACAGGCCCATACATCCTCAGCAGTATGCCTGCCTACCGTACAGGGAAATCCACAGAATCAGCAATCCACCAGCTCATGATTAGACTGGAGGGAGGGGGCGGGGCTGGGCTGTGGAGACCTGACCATGAGGGTTCTAGACATTGAGGGTGCCTTTAGTCATATGATTGGGTGCCATTAGATGTCAAAAATAGAGGTAACAGGTCAATCATCTTGAACAGACTCTAACATTAAAAAATCTGATGTCTTCCATTCACATGACTTTATCTACATCTCTGTAACAAATTATTGTTAAAAAGCTTATGCTTCTATTTACTTCATGTTAATAAAAAAAAAAAATTAGCAGAAATAGTCTTATTATTTGCTTCCTTGTAAGTAGAAGCGAAATAAGGGAGTACCATAGGTCAAAGTGATAGTCAAAAGCTGGTTATTATGTGACTGAAGTTCCTTTGTTTGTATACACAGGAGTTCAGATAGTCTTGTATGAGAAAAATATAAGCTTTTTAAACAAGGAATATCTGAAAAACGATAAACTCCAAAAATGTATATAACAAATTGTCTGTTTTAAAGTACTCAACATATTTTGTGACACAAGTTTTTCTCCATCTCTTACATCGCCCTCCGTGGTGTAATGGTTACCATGCTAGCTTCATATACCCAAGGTCGCGGGTTCAAACCCAGCGGAGGACGATGGATTTTTTCGGGTGTAAAAATCCTTAGCATGGCTTCCTTCAGAAGGGAAGTAAAGCTGTTGGTCCTGTGTCGTAGATTTACGGCACGTAAAAGAACCTCAAACCTGATAAGAGAGGCCTCTGAGCAAAATTAAGCGGCCTTTCACGCCCAGTATAGAATGGGCGCTGAGAACCACAGCAGTTAAAGAGCGTCCATAAATAACACGCCATTTCCATTTTTTCCATCTCTTACAGTTTAGCAGTTATGTAAAATTCTTTAAAATTCATCCAGAAAAAAGTAGTTTTCTGAGGCTATTCCCAGAAAATTCAAGATATACATTTTGTTTGTCAGATAAATATCTTTAATATATGATATTTTAATCAAAATTGTTAGAGCCATTCTTGAGAAAATCAAAATTTTCGAAAAATGTTCCATGTAAAGGGTAGTTTGGGGTGGGGGGTTTTTTCTCAAAATCTTTGTGTCACATCCCTGGAAGATACTAAACTTAGATACCAAGTTTGGTATTTTACTGACTTTTTGTTTTTGAGTTATGTTCACAGACACACAGCCCTTTTTCTGAGAATTGCTCTTTTGGATAGGGGACCCTAAAACATATATTTCCCGTGAAATCTTGGTATCAAATTTTTGGGTGGAGTGCAATACCTTCTCTATACACTATGTACATAGCACGTACATGCTTCATTTAACCATGCAGGAAACAGATAATATTGACTTAAGAGCACAAATATTTTAAATCAAAATGGTATATTACCTTTTCAAAGTCTTCCACATGGGAGAAGGGCACTGTAGTGGTGAAAAAGAACCAATAATTCCTCAACAGTTTGCAGTATGTTTTATCATGGCCCAGGAGATCCAACTTCCATGATGCATTCCTCATTCCTTCGCTCACAGCCTTGATGTTTGAGCACCATATATCCGAGTTATCTGCACCAAGTATTTATTGTTAATTTTTGGAGAGGTATAACAGGTCCTGTTATATTTACCATTTACAGATTAACAATCTATAAATAACAAAAAAAAAAAATTTAAAAATGTTTGTACGCAGTAAAAGTTCACTTGTAAAGTTTGAGGAAATTTACAAATCCAAATACACAATTTACAAACAAACATTATATGCATTCCATCACATATCTGTTTCAAAGCTCTCTAACCTCACATTACAAAAACCATTGAAGATCTATTTTTCAAGTCTCCATACTAATAGCACATTAACTACTTGATTATACGTGGTGAATCAAAAATACTTTTGGATTTGGGAATGGATTCCTGACATCGAAACAAGGAAATAGGTTCATATAAATATATGCTCTAACACACTTCTTTTTCGTGTTATCAATTTATTAATGAAAGTCACCTTCAACGGCTTTCCTAGACCAACTTAATGACTTTGTTTATTTATAGAAGGCTCTGACCATTTTACCCTCCAGAGTTGGCCTAGTGTTGCCATGGCTACTTGTTAACATTTATCAGATATGTGATACATTCCTCCAGCACGTCTTACAAGTGCTGTCTACAGGGACTTCATTCAAAATATTCTCCCAGACTTATTAGAAAATGTGCCTCTGCAAATAAGAAGCAGCATGTGATTTATGCATGATGCTCTAGCACATTTTAGTCTCATTGTTCAAGATGCACTGACTGGTATTTCGCATGACAAATGGATAGGTAGAGGAGGACCAGTTCCATGGCCTACGCATTCCCCCAAACTAAATTTGGATTTTATCTTTTGGGAACACCTTAAAACACTGGTTTATGCAGCAGACATCCTAGAAGAAAAAACTCTTAATCTATGTGCCATGTAAGCCGGCGAAATCATACGACACTGACTGGGAGTATTTAACATTCCATGCATGTCTAGATACATCTACCCTAAACAACCAGCCTCAAAACTTGTACACTGTACAATACCTTCTATGTACATCGTACATATGGGACTAGAGAAAGTAAAAGGTTGAGATTTAGGCTTCTGTGGATGTCCTCTCATCTAGAGGCAAACATTGAAAATAAGTTTATCATTTACAAAATAGCAATCTCAAAAATTGAAATTGAGTGTTATTTATGGACGATCTTTAACTGCTGTGGTTCTCAGCATCCCATTCTATACTGAGCGTGAAAGACCACTTATTTTGCTCAGACACTTCTTTATCAGGCTTGAGGTTCTTTTATGTGCCATAAATCTATGACAAGGCACCAATGGCTTTACTTCCCATCCGTAGAAAGCCATGCTGAGGATTTTTAAACCCAAAAAATCCACCACCCTCTGTTCAGTGTGCAGGTAGCATAAAAGAGAACATAAAACTGTCTCTCATATTATCTTCAATTGTTAAGTTGGGTAGGAAAAGATATGGATTCTTAGGATGATAAATCCCAGAGATAATCTTCTTAAAAGGGATTTAGTTAAAATATTACTACTCCTAATTAAAGGGACAGGACCCTATAATGATTAGAGATAATACAATAAACCTTCAGATTTCAGTGCTTGGACATTCATAATCTTCAAATGCTCATTGTGGTTTACCGCCACACACTTCTGACCCAAAACTCTGATGTGTTCCATTCACATGACTTTCTCTATATCTCTGCAACAAATTATTGTTAAAAATCTTATGCTTCTATTTACTTCATGCTAATTAAAAAAAAATCAGCAGAAATACTCCTATTACATGCTTCCTTGTAAGTAGAAGCGAAATAATGTTTGTATGAACAGGAATTGTTAATGAGAAAAGTATGTTTTTAAAGCTGAAACCAAAAACAAGAAGTATCTCAAAAACGATCAACTCCAAGAAAAAATTGTATATAAGATAATTGTGTGTTTTAAGGTGCTCTGCATTTTTTGTGTTTTAAGTTTTTGTCCATCTCTTTTGGTTTAGCAGTTATGCAAAATTCCATAAAATTCATCCAGAATAAAGTAGTCTTCAGAGGCTGTTTCCAGAAAATTCAAGATATACCTTTTATTTGTCAAATAAATATCTTTAATATACAAAATTTTAATCAAAATCGTTAGAGCCATTTTTGAGAAAATCAAAATTTTCGAAAAAAAGTTCCATGTAAAGCAATCTTTTCTCAAAATCTTTGTGTCGCATCCCTGGAAGATATTAAACTTAAATACCAACTTTGGTATTTTACCAACTTATCGTTTTTGAGCTATCGTGCTCACGGACACACACACATGGACCTTTTTCTGAAAATACTTTTTTGGGTACAAATATTTCCAGTGAAATCTCGGTATCGAATTTTTGGGTGGAGTGCAATACCTTCTCTTTACACTATATACACAGTACATATAGAGAAAGTAAAAATTAGTGTGACCATATAATTATCATTAGTTTTTTGTTTATTCTGTAAATGATGTTAATTTCCATATTATTTAAATTGTAATACTTCTTGTTTTAAACTTTGCTGATACATTCATATTTCTAGATTCCAGAGAGCATAGGGAGAGCACCCCCAGCTTTAGTAATGGATTAAAACCTAAAAGTGAATGTATTGTTGCCAAGGACCCCTTTAATAAACAATCTGATGTCTTCCATTCACATGACTTTGTCTGCATCTCTGTAACAAATCATTGTTAATAAGCTTTTTCTATTGTCTACTTCACGCTAATAAAGATAAACATTAGTCGAAATGGTCTCAATACTTAGTTCCTTATAAGTAGAAGGAAGATAAAGGTATACACAAACCGACAGTCAAACGTTTCAAAATGTGGTTGCTACAGAAGTAAAATCCATTTCTTTGGGTGGCCAGGAGTTGACAAGTTCCTGTATGAGAAACGTTTAAAGTATTTTAAAACTGAAACCAATATAAGGAATATCTCAAAAACCATCATGTGTACAACAAAAATGCAAATGACATAAATTGTGTGTTTTAACCAGATCAACATTTTTCTTGCTGTTTACGAGTTATGTAAAATTTATCCTGAACATGTCTTCAGAAGCTATTCCCAGACAATTCATGATAAACATTTTATTTGTGAAGTAAATATGTATAATATAAGGTATTTTAATTAAAATCATTAGAGCCATTTTTGAGAAAATCAAAGTTTTCAAAAATGTTTCCATGTAAAGGGCAACATGGGGTGGGGGGGATTTTCTTGGAAATCTTTGTGTTGCATCCTTGGAAGATAATAAAATTTAAAACACCAGGTTTAGTATTTAACAGTCTTTTAGTTGTAGAGCTACGCTGTCCACAGACACACACCCACACAAACAGATTTTTTTTTTTACCCAGTGGACCCTAAAACATGTATTTCCAGTGAAATCTCAGTATGGAATTTTCGGGTGGAATCCAATACCTTTTCTACATTAAGTATATAGTACATGTAGAGAAAGTAAAAATGGTACTTACTTGAGAGATCTATTTTGAAGATGGAATTATTCGCTGGTGGAACAGGTGGCACCAGCGAAATGTTGGTGATATTGTTGTACGAGAGATCCAGGATACGTAGAGAACTGAGATTTGCAATAAGTCTGCTGTCCACTTTAGTCAGTGCATTCCCAGAGAAGTTCAAGCAATGGAGTCGAGGAAACTGATTGTTATCAAAGGCACCAACCACACTGTCCATTCTTCCATCTGTCCATGACAGCTCCTCCAGGTTTGGTAGCCTGAGTAAACTCACGTTAAGTCCATCATCACCCAGCGATGAATTCCTGATGTGAATTTTCCTCAAGTCAGTCCTTTTGGTAGCTGTACAACATTATAAACACGGAC
This sequence comes from Hymenopus coronatus, assembly GCA_030762935.1. NCBI lineage: Eukaryota > Metazoa > Arthropoda > Insecta > Mantodea > Hymenopodidae > Hymenopus > Hymenopus coronatus. The sequence continues at coordinate 16,836,551 of CM060882.1, read as the reverse complement.
ACATTTCAAACAAAATCAGAAAAATTCTTGACTGCTATAATGTAGAAAAAATCTGACGAGTACCACTCACATGACTTTTGCTTCCTACACTACAAACAAACTATTCATACAGAAGATTATTCTTCTACTTCATACTAATCGAGATAAACATTAACAGAAATGGTCTTATTACTTACTGCTGTAAAGCACAGCCAAAGGATATTTTTGGCGGAACAACAGGGCAAGCCAAGGGATCTGTGAGCCCAGTGATACCTTTGCGGAATTTTATGATCTTTTAGACTGGCTTGGCACCCACCCCATTTCATTCAATATGGAGTGCTTTCCACATATTTCAAGGTGTTCATATTCATTAAAATTTCAATTTTTAATGTTCCTTAGTTGGATAATAGGCCTCAAGAGGCTTAAATATCATTTACTTATCACGTGTATTGATACATATTTTTAACTTTGCACATATATGTTACTCAGATGATTAGGGACCAATCCCTCGGCTATATTTTGTTGTCATTTTGCAGTTGCCCACTCCTTTCCTAAACAGCCCTTGGCTACGCTTTGCAGCTTAGGACCCCCAACATCACAGGGCAGAAATGCTAGCATTTTGCTGAAGCATGTTTTGTGACCAACTGCTATTGGGGCACTACACACTACCATATGCAACATCTGTCAAATTAATTATTTTTCCAAGTTTTTGAAGAAAAGAACAATTGAAGGGGAGAGATCTCTAGTAGTAGAAATATTTAACACAATCACATTTTTCGGCCAGTCAGAAGTATTGATAAATTGGTATTATTGCAGTAAACATCGCGGCTAGGTCAAAACTTTATTTTGTTCTAATTTCTTGGTCTAAAACTGAAGGAGTGCAAAATATCAGATTCTAACCAAACCTTATTGTTTGCCTCTCATGCCAATTGTCATTAATTCGACGACATGAACTATTTTTAAGTGCACAAAAAAAAAGTTAACAAGTACCACAGATTTTCCCAAAGATTAGAGTAACTTTCACTGTGGACTGCATGGAATTACATTCCGAGTGCGTAAACACGCCCCCTATTCACATGGTTATGGTATCATAAGTTGCTAATGAGAGAAATAGCAAGAGGTTTCTTATAAACCGAAGTAGGTAGCCAATGTCTGCAAATTTCCCTTTCCTTGTTTTTGCTTCTATTTGAGAAACAAACAAATACCACACACATATTGCTCATTATACTCGTTTACAACTTAACTGTAAATTTACTGCTTAATTGAACATTTAACACCGTAAATTACTTAACCTATGTATTGAAAACATTTCCTTTTCCTTATACGAGAAACCACAACCAAACACCACACACGTATTCACCATTATACTGGTTTAAAATCTAGAGTACAATTGAACCGCTTGATTGACATTTAACACCACAAAATCTTATTTTTGGTTGCACATTTCAGCTATAAAAGCTGTACTCATCTCAAATGTTTATAATCACAATATGGCGACTTGATATAAACGTGCTTCACCAACCACAATACTTAAGGAAAGGGCATTTCCTATCTATTCCCTCTATATCTAAGCCCAGTGATACCTTTGCGGAATTTGATCTTGGTACTCGCCGCATTTCTTCAATGTGGAGTGCTTTCCACACATTTTAAGACACACATATTCATTAAAACAGACTTTTTTAACGTTCCTTAGCTGGATAATAGACCTCAAAAGGCTAAAATACCATTTACTTATCACTTTGCATTGATAAGGCACAGGGGGTTAGTCCCTCGCATATTTGTTGTTAGGACCGATCCCTCGGTTACGCTTTGTTGCCATTTCGCAGTTATCTACTCTTCTAAAAACAGCCCTTGGCTACGCTTTGAGGTTAAGGACCCTCAACATTGTACTACGCTTAAGTTCGCGCCAAAAACTACGACGAGCTACCAGCACAGATTGCAAATAAATCCCAATTTCTTTTTAAAATGACCATTTATGCTTACCTGAGATGTCACACCTTGAATGTACACAACACTAACTTCGTGATATCAAGAAATTAACACATACTTGAAAGAAACATTGCATAAATGTCCTCAAAATTGTTTAGCGTTTTAATACCTATGTAAAATTATTTCTTCCACACTCTCCGGGAAAGAAGTTTGTTTCAAAAATAAAAATTGAACGACAGAAAACTTCACATTTCAAGTTTAAAAAGCACAGAACAGCCAACTCATTACTAACCATTTTATTTCATATTACCAACTTTCACAAGGAAAAATTTAGCATTGAATTTCGGATTTCAATGCCATGAATGAAACAAGAAACAATTGTCCTTAAACTGTGTTGAAATCGATTCTAGTCCATTCCATGTGAATACGATCCGCATTTTACGTCTTAAATTTAACGATCGCTTTCAATATACTATATTCGAGAATAAGTAATTCAAGAGTTTTATGTTCGAGTTGGATTTACGTTAGCGGATCTGTTAAATACTGTTATATGTATTATAAGCATATTTTGAGGTTAGCGTATGATTTTGAGAATAATAATGGAAACCATAAAAATGGCTCTGCTCTGTGTTTTATTATACCAGTTTTTGGTAAATTTATACACGAGATCAAAATGACAAGCATTCAGTGTGTGTAAAGAGTACAAAAATACAGCATCTTTAACGTATTCATCACGAGTTGACTACGAAGGTGACTATAATCAAATGCATTAAATGTATTTGCTAAAATAGTTCATTTCGATATCGCTTTCTAGAGGATCGGTGCAAGATTCAAATATGATCTGAAATCTGAATCCGCAATGTGACACTACTTCACAAGTTCAGAAAGAATATATACACACACTAATTCCACAAGCCTTTGAATTTAATCCCAAAAAAGCAACGCAACGGTCATCCTTAATGATGCAAAATAAACGGCACGTCTGCCTACACCTTCAAAACAGATTCCGTAGTATTAAAAATAATCTAATAGTTACACAGTGTGGAAAAATCTTACTTATTTGCCAAGAAGTAGTCATTTTTTACATTATCGAAAGTCAACAGCTATCAGTCACAGTTATTAGTTGCACAATTAACAGAGTACACCAGATTTATATTAACTTAAATGAGCATTACTTATCCCTAACTTGCAAACTGAACTTTGGTGTCGTGTCCTAAACTATAATATATAGCGTAGTTTCCGATAAAGTCACAGAGTTTTCCAAAAGACGTGATTGTTCAAGATACAAAAGTACGGATTATCAAATACACAATTGGTGGGTTTATTTCTCGACTTGACTAAGGCATTTGATATGGTAGATCACAAAATTTTGCTAAATAAACTCCATAACTATGGAATAAGAGGTATTGCTTATAATTGGTTTAATACTTACCTAGAAAAGAGAGAACAAATAGTGCAAATCGATTATCTTGACACAAATTCAACACTCAAAAAGGAATTTTCAAGTAAAAGAAAGGTTTCAACTGGAGTACCCCAAGGATCAGTTCTGGGGCCCCTTTTATTTTTGATCTACATTAACGATCTGCCTCATTATATAAAAAGTGAATCTGATGTAAAAATTACTTTATTTGCTGATGATACAAGTATATTCATAAGTGGGAAGGACAGTATGAAGCTTGATTCAAACATATCAAGCACCATAAGCAAAGTTTCAAACTGGTTCAAAGTAAATAAACTAATAATCAATGAGGATAAAACTATAGCTGTCCAATTTCATAACAGAACCTTAAAGAATCAAGGACTGTCGAGCATTAAATTTGGATCAAAAATAATTCAACTAAACTCGAAAGCTAAATTTTTGGGTCTGTGGGTTGACCAATATCTCAGGTGGGACAAACATGTGGAGACATTGACAAACAAGTTAAGTAGTGTGTGTTTTATCCTCTACCAATTAAAGTCTCGTGTTTCTAGTGAGGTATTAAAAACTTGCTATTATGCTTACTTTCACTGACTGTTGTTATATGGAATAAAGCTATGGGGAAATTCTAGTTACAGTAATGCAATATTTAAATTGCAAAAGAGAGTGTTGAGAATCATGTTGGGCATTCCCCCTAGAGAAAGCTGTAGAGAGCATTTTAAGAAACTATATATACTCATCTTTCCAAGTCTGTACATAAAAGAAATGTTAATTCATGTTAAAAGTGGTTTGAGTAAATTAACAGCAAACTCGGACATACATGCGCACAATACTAGGAACAAAAACAAGCTGCACTTAAAGACCCATAGAACTAAACTTTTTAAGAAATCATTCAAATATAGTGGCATAAAATTATTCAATAAACTTCCTGATCCGTTAACAGGTATTAAGTCTGTTACCAAGTTTAAAAAGGAAATTCACAAATTCCTAAATCTTAATCAATTCTATTCGGTGGAAGAATATATGAGATACAGTGATAAGACCTGAGAGTCTGTATTTTTGAGTATTCTGTTAGCAAAAATGTAATAGTGGAAAATTGTGATTAATTGTATTTATTACAGTAATACTATTGTGTAAATATTTGTATGCTTAATTGTGATGTTTACTTCAGCTGTTGTATATAAAAGATTCTTGTAATACTGTCTCAAAATTAAGTTTAATCATTGTGAATTATTGTGTGGTCTAATTTTTATATAATTTTTTTTTTTTTTTTCAAAGCAAAAAAGTTAATCGCTGTATGAAATATTCATTGGTAACTACCTATTTATGTAAATTGTAAATATGTTTCTACTTAACTGTAAGCACTGACTTATCCTATATCATGTATATGATTTACAGGACTAATAAATTGAATTGAATTGAATTACGATACAGGAACACGTGCTTTATACGGAGGAATGACTACGCTAGCGCTCCTATCGATATGGACGGCAGTATCAAAGCATAATAGCTGTTATACACTGAATTTCATTTGAGATGTGCCGTTTGAAATATGCTCAAAAACGTTTCGGTAAAGTCTGTGCTTCATATCATTCAAGCAATACGAGCATGGGTCCAATTTATTTTTTTTCCCCCAGATTTACGAAGGGGGTGTATGGGAAATGGAATGTTTATTTATGGACGCTCTTTAACTGCTCTGGTTCTCAGCTTCCCATTCTATACTGGGCGTGAAAGATCGCTTATTTTGTTTAGAGGCCTCGCGGTTCTTTTACATTGCGAAAATCTACGACACGGGTATCAACGGCTTTACTTCCCTTCCGAAGGAAGTCATGCTAAAGAATTTTACGCAAAAAAAACACCGCTTTCCGCCGGGTTTGAAGCCGCAGTCTTGGGTATATGAAGTTAGAATGGTAACCATTACACGACAGAGGTGTATGGGTAAGTAAACATTGATGACAATATATGTTATTTTACTAGGTGGATTTATGTATTTTTTGTTGGTAAAATTAATACTGGTAAATAGTTCTCTGTGAAAAAGTGCGTTCATATCAGAAGGAAAATTGATCTAGATGCAGCTATAAGAAGATAGAACATTTTCTATGTAACATATTAAGTTACACTTTTGATATTTCAGGACTAGGTTCTAATGCAAGACGAATAAAGTACATATATTTGTATTGGCGTTCAAGGACGATGTGATGGTCCAGTATTTGCAGCTTTTTTCGCTATTTTTTAAAGTTGTATTCATGAGGAAAATTCCATGATGTTTCTAGGATGACTATTATTCCCGATCTCAGACGTTCGGCAACTGTTTACATATCAGGTCGCATAGTTGATTCTCTGCCCTTTGCCCTGCCCGATTATAGGTGGTGTGATACGAGGAGATAAATATCGATCGCACTGAAAGATTAAGCTTCATATGTGGTTAGTTTTCACACTTTTTCACAAGCTTCAAATGTATTCAGGGTTCTAATTTAAAATATTGAAACCGATGGTATTATTGTGCTTTTTTAAAATTGGTTTTATGGAACAAATACATAATTCAAATAAACCTACAAGCCTTTGCACTTCCGTTCTTTAAACTAATAAACACCCTCATTGCTCCTACAAAGGTGAAAAATTAAAATTAAACCTCGACACTTAAAATAGTTCAAATCGGTAACCAAGAGAACCTGTGTCACAGATTCTTTGGTACACTGTAGCTAACCTTCGTCGTTTGGACGATGATTTTTTGGATAGTGTTTAACGCCACTTATGGCACCGCAGGCGATGATACATGGAATGAAAATGAAACATCAGCGATATCCGATGGCAGGGTAAACCGGACAATCCGGAGAAAACCCGCCCCTCGACGCTTTGTCCACCACAAACCACATATGCGGTCGCCTTGAACCTTCTTGGTGAGAGGCGGAGTGGTCTAACCACTCGGCCACGGCGCGGCCCTGGGAAGATAATGTAGAAATCGCCGATGATACCGCCCCTCGCAGCATTAGAAAATTCCCAGTTGCGACTTAAATGAATAATGCTAATTCAGCCCATGTAAAGTCATTCATTGTGTATGAATCGGTTCCTCGTTTTCTCACCGTGAATCACGTGAATGCAGGTCGGCGGTGTACGAGCTGTACTAAACACAGGAGGTGGCCGTTGTGTGATGTATGTAAACACAGCAGACATAACGCAAAGCCTTTCAAAACAGATAGACCCTGAAATGTATACTTCATTTATAACAATACTATTAGTAAGCGGACAAAATGGGATACACTTGTGTTATATAGGTACATTATTTTCTACCAAAATAAATTAAAATTATTTGCACTTACTCACCTCCCACTCTGTATAAATAGCATTTGCATGTGTATGTGTAAATATTTACTAGAATATAAAATGCAACGGTGAAATTTTTCATTTGGCAAAGACAGTACTAGTCCCCTCTTAGCTGTACCTTGTGTGCAGATTTCACCACTTGTGCCTTCTTCGAAGCCGGTTTGCCTTTTAAAAACCCACTGATTCGATTGTACTTTTGTCTCATCCACAGTTATGTATCGACGCAGAAACCCATTAGGATAGCGACGTAAAAGTGACAAATCAGCTTCCGAATCGATCACACGATTGCGTGTATTCTCCATTGAGAGCAAACGCGACACCCATCTTTCCAAGACCTTTGTCAGACCTAATTTTTGGTGCACAATTGAGAACACTGTACCTTGTGGCCTTTACTATTTCGGGAACTTTGATTCGTCGATCAGTCAAAACCATATCCTGGATTTTGTCAATCATTTAGGAGGAAGTCACTTCTACTGGAACGTGCGGAACTATGTTCATTATGTGTGGATGTACGGCCACGTTTAAATTTATTTATATAACTGTATAACGTTGCAAAGGCAGGAGCAGATGGAGGTTTATTTATGAACTCTCTTTAACTGCTGCGGTTCTCAGCGTCCCATTCTAGATTAGGCGTGAAAGTCCACTTAATTTTGCTCAGAGGCCTCGTTTATCGGGATTGGGTTCTTTTACGTGCCGTAAAGCTATGACACGGCACCAATGGCTTTACTTCCCTTCCGAAGGAAGCCATGCAAAGGATTTTTACGCCCAAAAAAATCCATCGTCCTCCGCTGGGTTTGGCCATGAACTTTATCCAACTCAGTTTTTCTTTCTTTCGGTTATGCCTTTTAAATAGAAGTGCTTAATCACCGCACGAAATTCGTCCCCCGCCCCCATATTTCTAAATAAGCAGAAGATTCTTGATTGAATCCCCTATGGCAACGAAACCACGTGATGGATACAGATGAAACCTTAACTGCCATCTAGTAACAGAAGACTGTTACTAAATACAATGTTACCATTGTAGTTTCTTGGATTTTCTAAGGACTTATTGAACACCCCTCGTACCTACCCGAAATACGTTCTCTATTAATAACTCACCCCAAACTGTGATCTTTTCCTTGACGAGGAAGGGAGTCTGGTGACAGCAGAGCAGGGCATCTTCAGCGACGCTCTTGCATCCTGGAGTAGGTGGGCAGTTTTCTGCTGGCTGGTAGAAACAAGAAGCTGTCGGGGGCGGCTCCATGGTGCTATTCGGCTGCAACAGCTGCTGAGGCGGCTGGGAAGAAGTCGGCAACCCCAGAACCAGCCACAGCGACGATACCGCCATCAGCAGCATCAGCATCTGTCAAACAAGCCAACTGCCCTTAGTAATTCTTGACATATGCAGACACACTCAAATCAACAGAATATTTGCCAAAAGTTATACAAAGAAGCATATAAATGGATAACAAATACTGGTGATTTCTCTGGTGACACCTTAATGACCCAAGATAGAATGTTGGCTTCGGTCATCTTTATTACTTTCTCTACATTACTTTCTGTACATAGTGTATAGAGAAGGGTATTTATTGCAGCCAAAAATTCGGCACCGAGATTTCACCAGAAATTCATGTTTTGGGACCCGCTAAATAAAAAATAATCTCATGTGTTCCATTCACATGTCTTTCGCTCTACATCTCTGCATCAAATTATTGTTAAAAAGCTTATGCTTCTATTTACTTCATGATAATTGAGAAAAATTGGCAGAAACAGTCTTGTAAGTAGAAGCAAAATAAGGGAGTACCATAGATTAAAATGATAATCAAACGTTGGCTGCTATGTGACTTAAATTCCTTTGTTTGTATGGACAGAAGTTGCACATTCCTGTATGAGAAAAGTATACGTTTTTTAAAGCTGAAACCAATAACTAGAAATACCTAAAAAACTATCAACTCCACGAAAAAATTGTATAAGATATAAATTGTGTGTCTTATCGTGATCTACATTTTTTGTAAAGTAAGTTTTTGTCTATCTCTTACGGTTTATCTCTTAGGCAAAATTCAATAAAAATCATCCAGAATACATAGGTCTTTAGATGTTATTCCCAGAAAATTCAAGATATACATTTTATTTGGCATGTAAATATCTTAAATATAAGAATTTTAATCAAAATTCTTACAGCCATTTTTTGGAAATTCAAAATTTTCAAATTTTTTTCCAAGTTTGGTATTTAACGGCCTTTTCGTTTTTGAGCTATGGTGTCCACACACACGGACCTTTTTCCAAAAATGCTTTTTTTGGATTCAGGAGGACCCAAAACATGTATTTCCGGTGAAATTTCTGTATCGAATTTTTGTGTGAAATACAATATCTTCTCTATACACCAAGTACATTGTACGTGTAGAGAAAGTAAAAAAGCAATTTTAGAAAAATGCCCGTATGTCTGTCATGTGTGTGGGGGGGGGGGGAGGGGATGCAGCAGAGCACAAAAACGAAAAAACCGTTAAATACTTATTTAACGGTTAACTACGGTATTTAACGGTTTAACTCTCCTTTAAGTGGAATATTTTTTCCAAAATGTTTATTTTCTCAAAAATATTTCTAAAGATTTTTATTAAAATACTGTATGTTGAAGATATTTTTGTGACAAATAAAATGTATATTTTGGATTTTCTGGGAATAGCTTCTGAAGACCTCTTCATTCTGGATGAGTTTTGTATAGCAGGCAAACCGTAAGAGATACATAAAAACTTGTTACACAAAAAATGTAGATTTCATTAGAACACACAATTTATGTCATGCACATTGTTTTTGTGGAGTTAACCTTTTCGAGATATTCCGGATTATTGGTATTACTTTTAAGCCACTTAAACTTTTCTCGATACGGGAAGATATCTTTCTTCTCGTTTCTCGTCTATTTACTCCTGGCAAGTAATGTAACCAATTCTGCTTACGTTTATCTTGATTAGAATGACGTAGATAACAGATTAATGTTTTGAATAAAATGTTTGTTTACCGAACAGCTAGAGGATATCATGTGAATGGAACACATTTTGTTTTGGGGAACCAAGTAACAATGACAATTTCTGCTAATGTTTATCTTGATGATCGTGAAGTAGGCTGAAGAATAAACTTTTTAACAATAATTTGTTAGAGAGATTTAGAGAAAGTCGCTGAATGAACACATTAGATTTTTTAATTTTAAGCAATACAATGAGATCTTACGCGGTCGTTGTTTGTTTCTAATAAGGATTTATTTTATTTACTGTACATTCTTATGTGAATACTGAATTGTCTAGGCTGGATGGTTAGCGCGCTAGCTCCTAGTTTTTCAGTTATTTGATCAAAATTCCGGCACACCAGCGATAGAAAGCGTCGTTACTGATCATTAGAGCTCAGTTCGGGGTCACGAAATCGCTCTGTACACAAGAGTATAACTGTGGTCTCCACAGCCAGTTTAGAACAGTATTGCATGCACTATCTAATATTGCTCACTGCCTGGCCTCGTTCAGTTCCTGCTAGTAGATAAACCAGTGAACACTGAAAGAGAATGCGGATTGAAAAATGTCGAAAACACGAAATGGTAGTCCTTCGACACTGAACAAACTTGTGGATGATTCAAACCTATTTTGAGTGACAGGAGGAGATACTTTTCTTTCGATATAGTAAAGATGTATATTTTAATTCACTGCAATGAGTTCTGAGCGAGTTTGGTGGACTTGTGTTCATTGTCTTTTTAAAACTATAAATATTACTCGTATTTTTCCTGATATTTTTTGTATCAAGTGTTATACTTTTATTTGTAAACATACGAATCGTTTTTATTTACTCTGAGCGAACTTCAGCGGTCTTTCACGCCCAGTATAGAATGGGACGCTGAGAACCACAGCAGTTAAAGAGTGTCCATAAATAATAGGCCATTTACATTTTTTTCTGGAACACACAAAACCTCGTCTGCATGCTTACGCTACAAACCCCCTCCTCGCAATTAACCTCTCTTTCTACCGCCGACTTCTCTGTGTGTTCGTAACAGTGTGTGCTTCGGAACCCAAGATAGAGATTTACTGATCAATCCCCAAGATATGTTCTCACTGGCCGCCACTCCACGTCTTTTTGGGACACCGGCTTAGCAAAACATCTACAACGCTGTTGAATTCTGAACTGAAGGGCACGTCGTTAATAATAACAATAATAACAACAATAAGTTTAGGGAGTAGTTTAGAAAGTTAAACATGATTACAAGTATGTGCATTCCTTCATTAGTTTGGTGTTGTGTTAAACGGTGGGAAATAAAGAGTGTTTGCATCACATTTCTCTGTCACAGAATATAATAAAACCTTTGATCACATGATGTGAACACATTTAAAGCTGTTGGGGTATATTATTCGTCAAATAATTGATCACATCTTTTATCCACTTTTGAATAAGATACCCAATATTTGACACCATGAGCAGTAATACATTTTTCCGTTTAGAATGTGTGTTGCGTCATACATTGGTTTTTATAAGTAATTTCATTATAATAGTGTTTTATTAAATGCATGTGTAACAATTTCACATAATACTTAATATAACCTAACCTAATACTTAACCTCAAAAATACAATGTCTTAAAGAATGTTAATATTGCATTTATGAGTATTAACAATAAAGACAGCAGTCAAATACTACTTAATGGTTGTAATAATGACAATGTTCTTCTTTTAAGTATTAGCTTCTTAAATGCATTTAATTTATGCCTCACACCATTCGCAGTATCATCTTCATATACTTCAATAATGGCTTCTATGTTTTAATATATGTGCAGTCTTTTGTTTGTGTTATGGTAAGCTTTATGTTTTAAATTCTACAACACTTTATGTGATTAATAATAGGAAGTGAGCTGTTTGGTTGTAGGCATTGACAAAGTGTACCTGTCTGCCATTTTATTTTCTCATCACAGATGTGATGGTGGGTTTAACTTATATCACAGAAGTATGACACTGCTAGGTGTGATTAAAGAGATTGATGTAATCATATTACTGTGACTGTAATATTACAATAACTGTAAACCACGTCCCACTGCCAAGAAAAAAGCTAAATATAGAACATTTACGTTGCCGATAAAACGCCTTAATGGTCACGTTCAAAGTTGCCATTCTTTTGTCAACAAGAGATAAGCCGTTCTGCGCAATGCCATAAGAGAAAGAGATGTTGGGTGTTCTTGCTGTTAAGATTATGCTTATGTCATCTTCTCAGTTTGGCTATCAATAAATTATTTATACCGCAGATAGGCATGCTTCAATTATATAATAATTAGGTAGGCGTCAATCTTGAAAGCTTTTACTTTCTCTAGCACGTATATACAATATAAGATATTATAATCCATCGAAAAATTCGATACCGAGATTCCACTGGAAATACATGTTTTGAGAGCCACTGAATAAAAAAAATGTTCACGTATGCGTCTGTAGGTAACAGCTCAAAAATGGAAAGTCTGTTAAACATCAAACTTGGCACTAAGTTCAGTATCTTCCAAGGCTGCGACATGATTTTAAAGGCAAATCCTCCCGCCCCAAACTATCCTTTACATGGCACATTTCTAGAGAGTTTTGATTTTCTCAAAAATGGCTGTAACGATTTTGATTAAAATATATATAAATATATAAATCGAATCTTCTGGCAATGGCCTCTAAAGACCTCTTTATTGTGGACGAATTTTCCTGAATTTTGCGTAACTGGTAAACCGTAAGAGAAGACAAAAAATATAGATCTCTTTAAAACACATAATTTGTCACTTTTTTTCGTGAAGTTGATCATTTCTGAGATATTCCTGGTTATTTGTTTCAGATATAAAATACCTGCTTAACTTTCCTCACACCGAAATTTGTAAACTCCTGGCCTTGCATACAAACGGAATTCAACCACATGGCAACCAGCTTTTAAAAGATTTGATTATCGTTTTAGCCTAATTCCGGCTAAATGTGATTCCCTTAATTACCTTCCACTTACAGGGAAGCAAGCAATATCTATAGATACTCAAGATAAACATGAACATAAATTATCATAAAGTAAATAGAAGAATATGCTTTTTAACAATAATTTGTTACAGCAATATAGAGAAAGTCATGTGAATGGAACATATAAGATTTTTGTGTAATAAGTTTTGTATCTGTTTTAAAGATGTCTTCAGTGGCGATTCCCAAAAAATTCAAAAGATACATTTTATTTATTTTTAATGTACGGTACTTTAATCAAAATCGTTGCCATTTTTTGAGAAAATAATATTATCAATTATACATACAATAATCAAATACATTAACTTGGATAAATACCAAGTGTGTTAATTAACAGTCTTTTCGTTTTTGAGCTATGCTGTCCATAGATACACACTCAAGAGTTTTTTCTAAAAAAAATGGATTCATGGGGCCTCAAAACATGTATTTCCGGTTGAATGTCGAAGCTAATATTTGGGAGGAATACAACACCTTCTCTACCTGCTTTGTACTTGTAAAAGGGCCACACGCGAAGCAATGATTGCGATAAATGAATAAACACACAACTATGTCACTTTTTACCCCTGTTGTATACAAACCCTTGCTTTGGAATTGCACATCCGAGAGAATGAATGGTGTTTCTTGTGACCGTTACGAGCATATGTGTGTGCCCCACATGTTGAGAACCGGATAGCGTGTTGCCACAACCACTACTAAGGTGTGTACCGGCCAGCCCACTTAATTGCACAGCTATAAATACCCAGCAATAAATAAACCTGTTTCAGGTTCCTGGTTGGCTGCCGCAACAAAACAGGTTTCCTAGCACTCCTTCATACTTCGGGGTAAAGTTCATGAGCCGATCTTCAATTGCTTCCTTTTTACATCACGCGAGTAAAAACATATTCCTCATACGTATATCTGCAAACAAAAAGTTCTGGATAGAACTACACGCCTGCTTTCTATTCAATAACAACACTAACTAGAGGCGTTCAATGAGTCCTTGAAAAGTCCAAGAAATTACATTTAGTAATTTAGTTTATATTTACGAGGGCCTTCTTTTTTTTTTTTTTTTTTTTTTTTTCAACCTCCGATGGGCTATAAACGAAAGACAAGTTCATAGAAAACAATGATTTTATTACTAAAAGTTTTGTACGCTTATGGTTACTTTTCAACATAATCACCGAAAAGATTGAGATATTTATCGTACCTGTGCACAAGCTTTGTAATACCCTCTTCAAAAAATTTACCGCCAATGATTTCAAATGAGCATTGACGTTGTTTTGAAGATCGTTGGTTTGAAAGTGCTGCCCTCCTAGCCACGTCTTCAGTTCAAGGAAAAGGTGAAAGTCGTTGGGTGCCAGATGATCGGTGGATGATCGAAAATGTCCCATTGAAATTGTTCAAGGAGTCGATGGCTTGTGCCAGCAGTGTGTGGACGAGCGTTGTCATGGATCAACACAATTCCTGAAGTCAGTATTCCTCTTCATTTGTTTTAAATGGCTCTCCGCAAACGTCGTAAAGTACGAAGATCTTCAAAACAACGTCAATGCTCATTAAAAATCATTGGTGGCAACATTTTTTGAAGCGGGTATTGCAAAGCTTGTGCACAGGTACGATAAATGTCTCAATCTTTTCGGTGATTATGTTGAAAAGTAACCATAAATGTACACAACTTTTAGTAATAAAATAATTGTTTTCTATGAACTTGTCTTTTATTTATAGCCTATCGGAGGTTGAAAAAAAAAAACGGTCCTCGTATATCAGCAAACAAAAAGTTCTGGATAAAACTAAGCGCCTGCTTTCTATTCGATAACAACATTTACTAGAGGCGTTCAATAAGCCTTGTAAAGTCCAAGAAATTACACACGTAGCGTCGAAAAAAGGTTGTGTTTAATAACCGTCGTCTCCTACCAGATGGCAGTTAAATTTCAGCTATATCCTCCACGTGGTTTCGTTGCCATAGGCGGCTGAATCAACAATCTTGTGCTTCTTTAGACAGATGGAAGGAACATAAAAAGAGTTTCCTGCGGTGATTAAACACTTCTATTTAAAGGACTTAACACCGAAAGCGATAAAAGCCGAATTGGATGAAGTTCAGGGCACATCTGCCCCTGCGTTTGCAACTATTTACAATTGGGTAAATTTTAAATATTTTAAAGTTGAAACCAATAACAAGAAATATATCGGAAACGGTCTACACTACCAAAAAAACTATATATAGGCATAGATTATGTTTGTTTTTTTTTTTTTTTTTTTTTTTTTTTTTTTTTTTTTCCGAGATCTACATTTTATGTGTAGTAAGTTTTTGTCTATCTATTACGGTTTACCAGATATACAAAATTCAGCAAAATTTATCCAGAATAAAGAGGTCTTGAGAGGCTATTACCAGAAAATTCAAGATATACATTTTATTTGTCATATAAATATCTTAAGTATAAAAGATTTTAATCATAATCGTTAAGAGTCATTTTTGAGAGTCAAAATTTTCGACATTGTTTCCATGTAAAGGTTAATTTGCGGTGGGAGGATTTTCTTGAAAATCTTTGCGTCGCTTCCTTGAAAGATACTGGACTTAAATATCAAATTTGGTATTTAACGGACTTTTCGTTTTTGAGTTATGCAGTCCTCAGACAGAATTGAAGGGGTCCCAAAACATGTATTTCCGATGAAATCTAGGTATCGAATATTTGGGTGCAATACAATACCTTCTCTATATACTATGCAAATAGTACGTGTAGAGGAAAAACTGCAAAATTTGACAGATGAGCTCAGCCATTTTATTTTGCAGCCGTTTTCAACTACAAGATGGTTGTTTGTATGTATGTAAGCGGAACGTGACTGCAGCAACTTGCAGATGTTTGTGCTAGCAACGCGAAACAAAGTCCAAACATTGTTCACAGCGTAAACAGTGTGTGTGTTTTGTCTTCAACAAGCACTGTTTGCTCCTACTTATCTCGTACACATTTAATCATTACAAGATTATGAAAGCCTCTGATGTTAAATTTACCAGCTTCAGTTCCCATTTTCTCAAGGACTATTAAAGTTAATGTGTTGACAATTTTACAGCATACAGTTGCATATAATTGCACTGGTTGCCAAGTGACTGAAGTTCCTTTGTTTATATGGGCAGCAGTTGACAAATTCCTGTATGAGAAAATTATGTTTTTCATAGCAGAAACCAAAAACAAGGAATGTCTCAAAAACGATCACCTCCACGAAAAAATGGTACATAACATAAATTGTGTGTTTTAACGTCCTCTACATTTTGTGTGTAGTAAGTTTTTGTCCATTTCTTACGGTTTAGCAGTTATACAAAATTCCGTAAAATTCATCCAGAATAAAGTACTCTTCAGAGGCTATTCCGAGAAAATTCAAGATATACATTTTATTTGTCAGGTAATTAGCTTTAATATACAATATTTTAATCAAAATCGTTAGAGCTATTTTTGAGAAAATAAACAATTTCGAAAAAAGTTCAATGTAAAGGGTAGTTAGGGGTGAGGGGATTTTTCTCAAAGCTTCCTGTCGCATCCCTGGAAGATTCTAAACTTAAATACCAAGTTTGGTATTTTACTGACTTTTCGTTTTTGAGTTGTCGTGTTCACAGATACACGGACACACACACACACACACACACACACACACACACACACACACACAAGGACCTTTTTCCGAAAATGCTTTTTTTTAGATAAAAGATAGTCTAAAACATATATTTCCGGTGAAATCTCGGTATCGAATTTTTGGGTGGAGAGCCTGTTATGAAATACGTCTGATATTTCCGTTTCTAGTGTGATCAAGGTATCATTTGTCGAAGGAAATTACCTGAAACCACTTTGCTCAGCACTGAAGAACTTTTGTTGTTCAAGGATTCACTTTATGCGTTTGTTTATTATTTTTACAAGCAATTTACTTATTGTACACATTAAAGCATAACTGCGGCTTAATTAAATATTTTCAATATCATTTCATGAATCGCAAGCAAACAGTAAATTACTTTCAATTACTTGTTTGCTCTATTTTTACTTTCTCTACACGTACTATGTAATGCATAATAGTTACAGAAGGTACCTATTTTATTCCACAAAAATTCGATGCCAAGATTTCGTTAGAAAATGTTTTGAGGTGTCCTGATTCCAAAAAAATGACTTTCTTTATAAAATCTTGTTACAAAAGATAATTCCTTTATCGACATCGTGGTAATGGAGATAAACATTAGCAGACATTTTGTATTGGTTCCTTCCAATAGGGAAATAAGCTAAAGCAATAGTCAACCTTTTTAGTTTCTTAAGCGCGTATGTACATAGAGGCTAGAGAAAGTATTGTGCTCCACCCAAAAATTCGATATCGAGATTTCACCGGAAACATTATTTTGAGGTCTCCTGAGTCCAAAAAAGAAATTTTTAGAAAAAAAAAAAAACATGCGCGTGTTTATGTGTGTCTGTGGTACAGAATAGCTCACAAACGAAAGGTGCGTTAAATACCAAATTTGATATTTAAGTTTAGATTCTTCCAAAGATGCGACACGAAGATTTTCAATAAAATGTACATAGTATCTACGTTAGAGAAAGTAAAAATGCATATGACAAACTACGTTTTTTACAAGATCTACGTTTTTTGTGTAGGATTGAATGTGTCGGCGCTGGTGGTGCTCGGTGCGGCGTGGCGGGAAGAAGGATGCTCAAAGCGACTGACGTAGACCCGGGACCAGGACCACTCTTGTCAGGGTCTCAGACCCTCTACGAGGCGGATGCCCCGGTCTGCCTGTCCGGCTGGAGGCAGTAGTTCGCCATCTGACTACGGATGGTAAATTAACTACTTAGCTAAATGATATGGCATCACATACGTCAACGAGATATCTAACCAAACATATCCGTCGCGATGTAAAACAAAGTAGATTAAAACAAAATTAGTTTGTTCAAATACTAACGCATTTCCTAATCCGAGCCATGGACATCTTACGAGAAATGAAATGGAGCCTTCTTAGCGTTGCTTAGTTAAGTTTGTTGCATAATATGTAGAAATACTGGGGAGCCATATGTTGCATAAGGTCGGGCGCGTGGGTGTGCGAACCACATGTTGTGAACCTGTCCTTTATTAGGTTTTCCTTGGAGAGCTAGACAAACCTCAGCTAACGACCGACCTTAATCGTACTTTATCTCTTGTTTTTGTTTGCCACGCGTCTCATTTGTAGCGGCTGTGCGCGATTATCTGTACAGTGCGAGCACTAAGTTAAACCTCATCTGATGAAACAATTCAAACAGCCCTTCATGTTCACTGTTGCAAAAACGAATAACTAACTCTTATTCCACCATCCAATAGATACTTAAACTGTCGCAAAAGTACCCGACCTGGCGTATAGATTAGGCATGGAGTGATTCATGAACGAATCGTTCATATGACCGACTGCAAGAAAAGAATCATATGAATCTGTCAATCTTGGCATGAATCGTCGTTCAAAAAGAATCGTGTTAGGCTCAACATGAATCGTTCAAAAAGAATCACATGAATCGAGTCAATCAATAGCAGGTATCGTCGTTCAAAAATAATCGCAGATTTGAAGAATCGTGATTCAGGTATTGGGGTTTGCTTTTCTTTTGCTTCCACCTTTTGAAGTACCAAGCCGAGCTTCGATGAAAACAGCTGCGCACGATGATATGTAGAGGGATTTATAACCATTTATTTTATTGTGAGAAAATAAATAGTGCTGAGGCCATGAGGCTATTATATAAGAACATATGAAAATATATAAATAATATATAATATACATAAGAAAGCTACCACGAGCGTCTTTATATTGTTTAGGGATGAAATAATTAAACGTAAAAGCAACAAAAGAATGTACAACTGTTTATACATATATACGAGGTAGTCCAGAAAGTAAGTTCCGTTTCAATTTATCTCCGCTGCAGCGCTGCGATCGCAGTTCCGCACATGCGCGGTAGACGCTCTGTATCAAGGAGAAGAAAGGTGCGCCATTTTGAGATCGCTGTCAGCCACATACGCTTTGTTATGCTGGTTTACAATGTCGGTGTTGATTGAAAATCCCGCCGCTTGTGAAATCAGATCTGTGATTCGTTTTCTGAATGCTAGGAAAGTGAAACCAATTTGCGAAGTTTACGGACAAAATGCGATAAGTGATTCAATGGCGAGAAGATGGGCCCGACAGTTCAATGAAGGACGTAGTGAAGTGCACGGTGAAAACGAAGTGGGCGTCCATCTTTGGTTACAGAAGAACTGGTTCACTCGATTGATGACAAGATCCAGGAAAACCGCATGTTTACAATTAGTGCTCTCGCTATGGAATTTCCCCAAAGCTCACGATCACTAATTCATGAAATTGTTACCGAAAAACTGAAATTTCGTAAACTTTGCTCACGTTGGGTACCAACGTTTTGAAGACACAGGCGGCAAACTTCTATGAAGAAGGTATACAAAAATTTGTGCCACGCTATGACAAACGCCTGCAAAATTTCGGCAGTTAAATGGAAAAGTAGTTTAAGAGTTATAGAATTTTGTGCAATAAATAATTATTCTGTATCTGTACACAGTTTAATTTTATTACCAAACGGAACTTACTTTCTGGACGTACCTCGTATCACAGATACATTACCTTAAGTGTAGTGTTATTTATGGACGCTCTTTAACTACTGTGGTTTTCAGCGTCCCATTCTAAATTGGACGTGAAAGACCGCTTAATTTTGCTCTTAGGCTTGAGGTTGTTTTACGCGTCGTAAATCTAGGACACGGGCCCAGCAATTAAACAATCCATTTATGAAACCGTATCTCTGTTGAAGAATTCATGCACACAAGATTACGATTGCTACATTGCGCACCTCGCTGCGAATAGAGTTGCCAACACGTGGCATCAAAATCCCGCTAGAAAGTAGCGATTTTTGAGCAAAATCTCCCACTTTCAGCTGTTACTGTAGAATAATAGCAATGCTGTTCATCCAAAACATATAATCATCCTTGTCACTCATTCCAGAAGGCTGAACTTCAATTTTCTACAAGAGTATGCAACACAAGAACATGACCAGTATAAGTAGAGGCAAGATTTTGTGTTGACAACTTAGCTGAAATATTAAAGCATCAATACAATGGCCGAAATTAGGCAATTTTAACCAATCGCGGTCATCTGACTGGAGCGATATTGTCGAAACATCTCATGTTCGTTTCTTTGAAATCTTGTCGCACCCGACGTTCGTTTGTTTAATCTCCTGTCTTGGTTATTGGTAACAATTCAGTCAGCCGTGACATTGCGCGCGGGCGGAAAGATTGAAACGGTTTGGTCAGACGACCGCACAACAAATAAACCAAATCCGATAATACGGATAAAAACCGCGCCAATATGTCGAAACTTCATGCAATTTTGTTTAGAAAGAGGTCACAAGTTTTTATGTGATACTATAACGGAAGAAATAAATACTATTTTACATGATTGGGCAATTAATATGAGCAAAGTGAATGGAGATGGCTACAGCTATCGATATTCCTGTAGACACCGTCGGCCACGTCATAATTCAGGAGGCAGTGAAGAAAGAATAAAAAATCTTATGTGTTCCATTCACATGACTTTCTCTACATCTCTACAACAAACTATTCTTAAAAAGCTACTGCTAATATTTATTTCAGCCAAACGAGAAACAATTAGCAGAAATAATCTTATTACTTGCTTCCTTGCAAGTAGAAACGAAATAAGGGAGTACCATAGGTTAAAGAGATAGTCAAAAGCTGGTTGCTATGTGACAAGTTCCTCTGTTTGTATGGACAGGAGTTAACAAATTCCTGTATGATAAAAGTATGTTTTTCAAAGCAGAAACGAAAAACCAAGAATATCTTAAAAATGATCAACTCCATGAAAACATGTATATGACATAAATTGTGTGTTTTATCGCGAGCTACATTTTCTGTACAGTAAGTTTTTGTCCATCTCTTACAGTTTAGCAGTTATGCACAATTCCGTAAAATTCATCCAGAATAAAGTAGTCTTCAGAGGCTATTCCCAGAAAATGCAAGATATACATTTTATTTGTCAGATAAATACCTTTAATATACGATATTTTAATCAAAATCGTTAGAGCCATTTTTAAGAAAATCAAAACTTTCGAAATTTTTTCCATGTAAAGGGTAGTTTGGGGTGGGGGGATTTTCTTGAAAATCTTCGTGTCGCATCCTTGGAAGATACCAAACTTAAATACCAAGTTTGGGCTTTAACGGTCCTTTCGGTTTTGCGCTATGCACCCCTCAGACACACACACGGACATTTTTCTAATTTTTTTTTTTATTCAAGGAGTCTCAAAACATGTATTTCCGGTGAAATCTCCGTATCGAATTTTTGGGTACAATATAATACCTTCTCTATACACCATGTACATAGTTCGTATAGAGAAAGTAAAAATATTCGGTAAATAAACATGGTCAAATGCGTCATCTACCATTTGAGAACTAATGTAAGTATTACAATGATAAAATCTCACTTCCTATATATTATAAACTATTAATAGTCTATTTCGCTGAATTGTCTCATCAAATACAACTCGTGTTTTATCTCTTAGGGCGCCGCTTCGCTCTGGTCGTGAATTATCGGTAAGATGAAAACATTCCTGGTATTCCTTATGAGAATTATTTTTAAAATCTGTTCCATTCACATGACTTTCTCTATGTCCCTGTAACAAAATTGTTTCGAAGTTTATTCTACCTGCTTCATGCAAACCGAGATTAACATTATCACTTAGTTCCTTGTAAATAGAAGGGGAATTACGGCACACACTAGTCGATAAGCGATTGTCAAATCTTTTAAAAGCTGATTGAAATCCGTTTCTTTGTAAGGCCAGGAGTTGACTAATTTCCAATGAGAAAAGTATTTTATAACTGAAAACAATAACAAGGAATATCTCGGAAATGGTCAACTCAAGGAAAAAAAGTTGGATGTGTACAATTCACATGACTTTCTCTACATCTCTGCAACAAATTATTCTTAAAAGATTATACTTCTATTTACTTCATGCTAATCAGTAAAAAAATAGCAGAAATAGCCATATTACTTGCTTCCTTGTAAGTAGAAGCGAAATAAGGGAGTACCATAGGTTAAAGTGATAATCAAAAGCTGGTTGCTATGTCACTGAAGTTCCTTTGTATGGATCGCAGTTAACAAATTCCTGTATGAGAAAAGTACAAGTTTTTCATAGCAGAAACCAAAAATAGCGAATGTCTCAAAATTGACGAGCGCCACGAAAAAATGTATATAACATAAATTGTGTGTTTTAACGTGTTCTATATTTTTTGTGCAGTACGTTTTTGTCCATCTCTTACGGTTTAGCAGTTATTCAAAATTCAGTTAAAATTCATCCAGAATAAACTACTCTGCAGAGGCTATTCCCAGAAAATTAAAGATATACATTTTATTTGTAGGGTAAATATCGTTAATATACGAACTTTTAATCAAAATCGTTAGAGCCATTTTCGAGAAAATTGAAAATTTTGAAAAAAGTTCCATGTAAAGGATAGTTTGGGGTGGGGGGGAGAGTTTTCTCAAAATCTTCGTGTCGCATCCCTGGAAGATACTAAACTTAAATACCAAGTTTGATATTTTACCGACTTTTCGTTTTTGAGTTATCGTGTTCACGGACACACACACACACACACACACACACACACACACACACACACACACACACACGGACCTTTTTGTGAAAGTGCTTTTTTAGATAAAAACATATTTCCGGTGAAATCTCGGTATCAACTTTTTGGGTGGAGTGCTCTCTATACACTGTGTACATTGTGCGTATAGAGAAAGTAAAAATGTATATGATATAAATTGTGTTTTTTAAGATTATCTACATTGTTTGTATAGTAAATTTTGCCTCTTACTATTTCTCAGTTATACAAAAGTAATCAAAATTCATCCAGCATAAAGCGGTTTTCAGAGACTATTTCCAAAAATTCAAGATATAGCTACATTACATCTGTGATGTAATTTATCCTTAATATACGGTATTTTTATCAAATAGGTTAAAGCCATTTTTGAGAAAAACAAGTAATTTGGGATGGGGGAATTTTCTTGAAAATCTTAGTGGCCTTGGAAGATAATGAACTTAAATACCAAGTTAGGTGTTTAATCGACTTTTTGAGCTATAATGCCCACAGACACACACACGTACATGTTTCTAAACATGCATTTTCTTATTCAAGGGGTCTCAAAACAAGTATTCCGGTGAAATCTCGGTATTGAACTTTTGGGTGCATTACAATACCTTCTCTATACACTATGTACATAGTACGTCTAGAGGAAGTTAAAATACATATTTCGCATGGATCGTTGTAAAAACGAAAACTGTAAGTCTATGCTTATAAAGAACTAAGTGATAAACCATTTCTGATAATGTTTATCTCGATTAGCATTAAGTAGATAGAAGAATAATCTTTTGTAAGAATAGTTTGTTTGCAGAAAAGGTAGAGAAAAATTCAATGCCATAGCTAGGATTTGAACCACGGATCTCCCGGTCTCTAGCCGGTTGATCTACCACTGAGCTACCAAGGCAAAATGCCGACATATTATTCAATTTCTCAACTGACTCGCATGTTTCCCGGTAAACCTCAAGCTGATCTCAAATTATTTTGGTTTAATTATTTTTTCACACAACCGTCTGTAGAACAGGGGTTGGATAGGTATAGTCCGACTGAAAAATTCAATACCATAACCGGGATTTGAACCACGGTTCTGCTGGTCTCTAGCCGGTTGCTCTACCACTGAGCTACCATGGTAACATGCCGGCATAGCTATCCAACTCCTGTCCTGCTTAATGGCTTGTGTAAAAATACAATTAAACCAATACCAATTGACCATAATAGTTAAATATACTATGAATGCTGGGACTTAAGTACATGCAACATTGCAGAAGTACCTATCCAATTCCTGTCCTACACACGGTTTGTGTGAACAAACAGTCAAACCAATACCAGACAGAGAAAGTCATATGAATGGAGCATATGGGATTTATTACTTTCTCTACACGTACTATGTACATAGTGTATAGAGAAGTGTAGTGCACCCAAAAATTCGATACCGAGATTTCACCGGAAATATATGTTATGTGACCCCCTGAATAAAATAAAAAACACTTTTAGAAAAGTCCGTTAAAAACCAAACTTGGTTTTTAGGTTTGGCATCTTTCAAGGATGGGACACGAAGATTTTCAAGAAAATCCACCCACCCCCAACTACCCATTTACATGGTTAAAATGTCGTATATTAAAGATATTTACCTGACAAATAAAATGCATGTTTCGAATTTTCTGCGAATAGCCTCTGAAGACTACTTTATTCTGGATGAATTTTACGGAAATGTGCATAAATGACAAACCGTAAGAGTTGGACAAAAACTTACCACACCAAAAATATACAGCACATAAAAATTTGACAATTTATGTCATATAAATTTTTTTCGTGGAGTAAATCGTTTTTGAGATATTCATCGTTATTGATTTCAGCTTTGAAAAACATACTTTTTTCATACAGGAATTTGTCAACTCGTGTCCGTGCAAAGGAACTTCAGTCACATAGCAACATGATTTGTCTATCACTTTAACCTATGGTACTCCCTTATTTCGCAACTACTTACAAGGAAGCAAGTAATAAGACTATTTCTGATAATTTTTTGTCGATTAGCATGAAATAAATAGAAGCATAAGCTTTTTAACAATAATTTGTTGCGGAGAGGTAGAGAAAGTCATGTGAATGGAACACATTACTCTTTTTCTGGGTGTTTCAAGTCCAACTAGGCGGGATAAATAGTTTTCGCCGTAAGATTGGTAGCCAGAAGTTAGTCTAGCGAGAAAGCCGTTAGATTGGCAACTCTGACTGTGGGAACTGCGTGTGATAGATGCAACAATTGCTGTGATTGTTTGATGATGGGTTGCCCAGAAGTCAAGGTCAGCCTATTTGTGTTTCATCCAGTCTCCATCTGACTCATCCACCATGGCCCGCTCTTCTCGGCCCCCCTTTTCCGCCGTAGACACTAGCGCAAAATGCCCTGTCCAAACTCGCTAATTTCAGTAACATAGTGCATTCACACTGACAAAAAACCTGATGTGTCCCATTCACATGACTTTCTCTAAACCTCTGTAGTAAAGTATTGTTACAAATCTTATGCTTCTATTTTCTTCATGCTAATCAACATAAAATTAGCCGAAATAGTCTTATTACTTGCTTCCTTGTAAGTAGAAAAGAAATAAGGGAGGTTAAAGTAATAGTCAAAAGCTGGTTGCTATGTGACTGAAGTTCCTTTATTTGTCTGGACAGGAGTTGACAAATTCCTAAATGAGAAAAAGTATAAGTTTTTAAAGGTGAAACCAAAATCAAGGGATATCTCAAAAACGATCAACTCCACGAAAAAAAAATGTATATAACATAAACTGTGCGTTTTAACTTGCTGTACATTTTTTTTTGTGGTAAGTTTTTGTTCCTCTCTTACGGTTTAGTAGTTATGCAAAATTCCGTAAAATTCACACAGAATAAAGTAGTCTTCAGAGGCTATTCCCAGAAAATTCAAATATACATTTTATTTGTCAGGTGAATATCTTTAATATACGATATTTTAATCAAAACCGTTAGAGCCATTTTATATAAAATCAAAATTTTCGAAAAAAAAGTTCCATGTGAAAGGTAGTTTGGGGTGGGGGGATTTTTCTCAAAATCTTCGTGTCGCATTCCTGAAAGATACTAAACTTAAATACCAAGTTTGGTATTTTACCGACTCTTTTGAGTTATCGTGCCAACAAGCACGCACACACACACAGACACACACACACACACACACACACACATGGACCTTTTTTCTGAAAATACTTTTTTTGGATACAGGGGATCCTAAAACATATATTTTCGGTGAAAACTCGGTATCGAATTTTTTGGTGGAGTGCAATACCTTCTCTATACACTATGCATATAGTGCGTGAGGAGAAAGTAAAAATGGTGAATTTGCTGGGAATAGCCTCTATAGACCTCTTTATTCTGAATGAATTTTGCGTAACTGGTAAACCGGAGATATAAACAAAAACTTATTACACAGAAAATGTTGAGCACATTAAAACACACAATTTGTGTTATACACGTTTTTTTTGTGGAGTTTATCATTTTTTGAGATATTCCTTGTTTTTGGTTTCAGCTTGGAAATATTTTTCTCATACAGGAATTTGTCAACTCTTGTCCATACATACACAGGAACTTCAGTCACATAGCAACCAGCTTTTGATGTTACTTTAACCTATGGTACTCCCTTATTTCGCTTCTACTTACAATGAAGAAAGCAATAACCTATTTATGCTAATTTTTTGTCGATTAGTAGGGAAAGTCATGTGAATGGATCACATCAGTTTTTTTTTAATTTAGAATTCATATCATTTTATAATGAAACAACTAATTTTTCACAATTTTTGGCAAATTTTAGAGATGCATAACCTTAGCTGACTTTTCATTTTTGGGTTATCGTGTTCACGGACACACGAGCGCATGGACATTTTTCTAAAAATGTTTTTTCTGGATATAGGGGACCCAGAAACGTGCCTTTCAAATGAAATCCAATTATGAATTTTTTGGGAGGAATGCAACATCATCTCTACCTATATAGTATACGTACGAAGTAGAGAAAGCAATAATCAATAGAAAGTAGAGAATTTCATGTGAATGTAACACATGGTTTTCTTGTTTCGTTGTTGAGGTAGTGTGTTTTGACCTCGTCTGGCTACATTTAGACCGTTATGAAACTCCGTTACTCACAAATACGTTATTTCAGAAAAGTTTCACACCTTGAGGGTTCAGAAATCTCATTACACCTACTTCTCAGCATAGCCTATAATAAACACAAGCCGGGTTTTCCAGCTTGTAGCAATTTGCTGTTTAATTTTAGAGTTACGTACGGACGAGCTTTTCTGTCTTACTTCTGTACTTTTACATTCTCTACTCATTATCTAGCTGAAAGAAGAACAAATCTGATGTATAGGGTCTTTCAAAAGTCACTTCAAATTTTGTACCACTATAAATATTATATTGCACATAGGATAAAACAAAATCTGATGTGTTTCATTTACACGACTTTCTCTACATCTCTGAAACACATTATTGTTAAAAAGCTTATGCTACTTACTTCATGCTAATCGAGAAAAAATTAGCAGAAATAGTCTTAGTACTTGCTTCCTTGTAAGTAGAAGAGAAATAAGGGAGTACCATAGGTTAAAGTGATAGTCAAAAGCTGGTTGCTATGTGACTGAAGTTCCTTTGTTTGTATGGACACGAGTTGACAAATTCCTGTATGAGAAAAGTATAAGCTTTTTAAAGCTGAAACCAATAATAAGGAATATTGCAAAAACGATCAACTCCACGAAAAAACGTATATGATATAAATTGTGTTTTTTACCCTCATCTACATTTTTTGTGTAGTAAGTTTCTGCCTAACTCCTACAGTTTACCAGTTACGCAAAATTAGAAGAAAAAAATACAGAATAAATAGATCTTTAGAGGCTATTTCAAGAAAATTCAAGATATACATTTTATTTGCCATATAGATATATTTAATATACGCATTTTAATGAAAATCGTTAGAGCCATCAAAATTTTCGAAATGTTTTCCATAAAGCGTAGTTTGCGTAGTGGGGATTTTTTTTTTATCAAAATCTTCGTGTCTCACTCCTGGAAGACACTAAACCTATATACCAAGTTTGGTATTTTATTGACTTTTCGTTTTTCAGTTATCGTGTTCACAGACACACTGATACGGACACGCGCGCACGCACACACACACATACGGACATTTTTCTAAAAATACTTTTTTACTTTCTCCATACGCACTATGTACATAGTGTATAGAGAAAGTATTGCACTCCACCAAAAATTCGATACCGAGATTTCACCGGAAATATGTGTTTTAGGGTCTCCAATATCCAAAAAAAGCATTTTCACAAAAAGGTCCGTGTGTGTGTCCGTGAACACGATAACTCAAAAACGAAACGTCGGTAAAATACCAAACTTGGTATTTAAGTTTAGTATCTTCCAGGGATGCGACACGAAGATTTTGAGAAAAATCCCCACCCCAACTATCCTTTACATGAACTGTTTTCGAAAATTTTGATTTTCTCAAAAATGGCTCTAACGATTTTGATTAAAATTTCGGATATTAAACATATTTACCTGACAAATGAAATGTATATCTTGAATTTTCTGGGAATAGCCTCTGAAGAGTAGTTTATTCTGGATGAATTTTACTAAATTTTGAATAACTGCTAAACCGTAAGAGATGGACAAAAACTTACTACACAAAAAGTGTAGAGCACATTAAAACACACAATTTATGTTATATACATTTTTTTCGTGGAGTTCGTCGTTTTTGTGACATTCCTTATTTTTGGTTTCTGCTATGAAAAACGTATACTTTTCTCATACTGGAACTTGTCAACTCCTATCCATATAAACAAAGGAACTTCATTGACATAGCAACCAGCTTTTGACTATCACTTTAACCTACGGTTGTCCCTTATTTCGCTTCTACTTACAAGGATGCGAGTAATAGGACTATTTCTGCTAATTTTTTTCTGATTAGCATAAAGTAAATAGAAGTATAAGCTTTTTAAGAATTTTTTGTTGCAGGGATATGGAGAAAGTCATGTGAATGGTACACATCAGATTTTTTTTGGATCCAGGGGACCCTAAAACATAAATTTCCGGTATAATCTCGGTATCAAATATTTGGGTGGTGTGCAGTACCTTCTCTATACACATGTACATAGAAAATAACAACAGATGTCAAATACAGGCCAAGCAAAGGGACTTGGTTTTCTTTTGTTTCTTTTTTCAGTTCACCGTTACCGTGTGCACAGTTTTTGTTTTGAATCGTTTCATTAAGTAGCCTCCTTTAACATCTATGATTATAGCGGGGGCTTTGCATTAGAAACAACATAGGTTTTTACTTTCTCTATATGAACTATGTACATGGTGTATACCCAAAAATTCCATACCGTGATTTCACCGGAAATACATGTTTTGAGACCCCTGAATCTAAAAAAAACATTTTTAGAAAAATGTCCTTGTCTGTGTGTGTGTCTGTCTGTGCGTGTGTATGTGTATCTGTGAGCAGCATAGCTCAAAAACGAAAAGTCCGTTAAAAACCAAACTTGGTATTTAGGTTTGGTATCTCCCAAGGATGCGACACGAAGATTTCCAAGAAAATCCACCCAACCCCAAGTACCCTTTACATGGAACTTTTCTCGAAAATTTTGGTTTTCTTAAAAATGTTTCTTAGCGATTTTGATTAAAATATCGTATATTATAGATATTTACCTGACAAATAAAATGTATATCTTGAATTTTCTGGGAATAGCCTTTGAAGACTACTTTATTCTGGATGAATTTTAGGAAATGTTGCATAACTGCTAAACCGTAAGAGTTGTACAAAAACTTATCACACAAAAAATGTAGAGCACATTAAAACACACAATTTATATTATATATATTTTTTTCGTGGAGTTGATCATTTTTTTAGGTATTCCTTGTTTTTTGGTTTCAGCCTTGACAAACTCATACTTTTCCCATACAGGAATTTGAAGTTCCTTTGTTTGTATGGACAGAAGTTAACAGCCACGTAGCAACCAACTTTGACTATCATTTTAACCTATGGTAGTCCCTTATTTCGCTTCTAGTTCAAGGAAATAAGTAATAAGACTATTCCTGCTAATTTTTTCTCGATTAGCATGAGGTAAATAGAAGCATAAGCTTTTTAACAATAATTTGTTGCAGAGATGTAGAGAAAGTTATGTGAATGGAACACATCAGATTCTTTAACGTTGATTTTTTAATAAGTTTCTTCACACGCACACACGCACATTCACTCTCACATATACACTTCCAGACTCTGTGGGAGATAGGGAATAATCCAGGTTAAAGAAAAATTCCCCGCCCCAGCCGGGAATCGAACCCGGGACCTCAGGGTGAGAAGTCAGCTCGTTGAGGTACAGTTTTGTTTAATAAAACAGTAGTAATTTTATTCATACTGAAATAAGAGGCGGTTAGAACGCTCGCCACCTATCTAGGCGCCCATATGTGAGTTTTCTAGTGGACGAAACAGCGTCTGGGCGAGTTTTTTCCGGGTCCTTCGGTTTCCCCCGCCACTTATCCCATCAATTGCCCCATCATCACCTATCCTATCATCCATTTCGCTTTCATTTCATACCATTCACTTCATGCTCATACCTGGCTACGGGTCAAATACTCGTTCCAGGTTCTCCATTCTGTGGTTTCGTGCCGTTGGCTCGCCGAAGGGCTTCTGACTCCCTAGGCACCCGCTTGCACGTACTAGAAAGGTGTCAGTCCTAAAATTACGTGAAGGGTAAACCGACTATGAACAATAATCATTATCATTATCATCATTATCATATCCTCTTTAACCTGGTAGGTCATATCATATGAATGGTGAAATGACGCTGAAATGAGCCTGGAGACCATAGAGATTAAAGCTACCCGACATTCGTCTTCTAGGATAAGGAAAACCCCAGAAATGTTCGAGAACAGTATTTTTTAGAACAAAGGCGCTGTTTAGCTGGTTTGCGGTTGGAAACCAACTCTCGCAGTTGCTAAGTCTTCCACTTAATGGCCCCTTAACTGAGGTGCGAATCTCTTCTTGCAAGCAGTCCAGGTAACAGCGACCTTACTACGTTCTCTAGTGTAGGGTCGTTATTTGTTTGCTAATGGTTATTGCCCAGTGGCAGTGAGAAGCGGTCCCGTTTGAAGATCATGTTTTGGAGAAAACTAACCACATTCGCCCTAAACGAGGTTCGAACTCGGGACCTGTTGCATATGAAACAGACACTCTGCTATCACAGTACAGCGGTGGGTTCATATTTATTCTAACCTTGTTTATCTGTAACACACAAAACGTCTTTTCGTTTCACATGCATGAATTTATGGAACAGGGACAGGCGCCAGTCGGAATATTACCTTCCAACGTGATCTGTTTTGCATGTCACCGAGCTGTACTTACGTCACACGTGGCCTATCACGTCAGAGGTGCTCCATTAATCATTTGTTTGTTCACTGTAATTATTACCGCCTTGTTTTATGGCCTTTTAAATGTTTCAGTGCTACTTATTAATTGTAGTGGAGGAGTGTCCAACAACTTTAATGCTTCTATTGACATTTGGTTTAAATGCCATGGCTAAGTGTTCAAGTTTAACGTAACACGTGTCATAATTTGAATCGTACTAACGAAAAGCCTAAGTTATAGCAAGAATTAGGAAATGCAGATGCCGCTAATAATTGGACCCATTTTTATTTTAAGAAATTCCATTTGAAAAAAGTAAGTTTTTCAAAGCTAAAACGAAAACCAGGAATATCTTTAAAATGATCAACTCCACTAAAAAAAGTATGGGACATAAATTGTGTGTTTTATAGTGATCTACATTTTCTGTGCAGTAAGTTTTCCCCCATCTCTTACGGTTTAGCAGTTATGCACAATTCCGTAAAATTCATTCAGAATAAAGTAGTCTTCAGGGGCTATTCAGAGAAAATTCAATATATACATTTTATTTGTCAGGTAAGTATCTTTAATTTACGATATTTTAATTAAAATCGTAGAGCCATTTTTAAGAAAATCAAAAATTTCAAATTTTTTTCCATGTAAAGGGTAGTTTGGGGTGGGGGGATTTTCTTGAAAATCTTCGTGTCGCATCCTTGGAAGATACCAAACTTCAATACCAAGTTTTCAGCTTTAACGATCTTTTCGTTTTTGAGCAATGCTGCCCCCCCACACACGGACATTTTTCTAAAAATGTTTTTTTTTTATATTCAGGGAGTCTCAAAACATGCATTTCCAGTGAAATCTCGGTATCGAATTTTTGGGTGCAATGCAATACCTTCTCTATACACTATGTACATGGTTCGTATAGAGAAAATAAAAAGCTGGTGTGTTCCATTCACATGACTTTCTCTACATATCTGCAACAAGCTTATACTTCTATTTACTTCGTGCTAATCGAGAAAAACAGTAGAAATAGTCTTATTAGTTGCTTCCTAATAAGTAGAAGGGAAATAAGGGAGTACTATAGGCTAAACTGATAATCAAAGGCTGGTTGCTATGTGACTGAAGTTCCTTTGTTGGTATGGACAGGAGTTGACAAATTCCTGTATGAGAAAAGTAGAAGTTTTTCAAAGTTGAAACCAAAAACAAGGAATATGTAAAAAACAATCAACTTCACAAAAAAATTATATGACACAAATGGTGTGTTTTAAGGTGCTCTACATTTTTTGTATGTTAACTTTTTGTCCATCTCTTACGGTTTAGCAGTTATGCAAAATTCCGTAAAATTCATCCAGAATAAGGTAGTCTTCAGAGGCTATTTCCAGAAAATTCAAGATATAGATTTTATTTGTCAAGTAAATATCTTAAATATACGAGATTTTAATCAAAATCGTTATAGCCATTTTTAAGAAAATCAAAAATTTCGAATTTTTTCCATGTAAAGGGTAGTTTTCAGGTGGGGGAGGATTTTTCTCAAAATCGTCCGTGTTGCATTCCTGGAAGACGCTTAACTTAAATACCAAGTTTGGTATTTTACCGACTTTTCGTTTTTGTGTTATTGTGTTCACAGACACACTGACACACACGGACATTTTTCTGAAAATACTTTTTTTGGATATAGGGGACCTTAAAACATATATTTCAGGTGAAAGCTCGGTATCGAGTTGGAGTTCAATAACTTCTCTGTATACTATGTACGTAATACGTTTAGAGAAAGTAAAAACAGCTTTATTGCAAAAGTATTAATATTTTTACAATATAAGACAAATAAAATATCCTAATTTTATTGTTGAAGGTAGTGTATTACGAAACTAGAAAAAAAAATTGAAAATACTTAAAACTTCGATTAATCATGTCTATTCCATATGTGTAACACAATGTAACTATGGGTTACAAATGTTCTAGACAGAAAGAAATTCTGGAGTCCTCGTCATTGTGTTGTTGCTACGTAACGAAGTTCGACTTTTTGGTATGTATGGGTTCGGAAATTCGCAGAAAGCGGTAATTGTTGGGAAACACGGATTCTACTCCCAACTACTTCCGCTCTTCCTAAAATAATTACGCTTCCCAGTAGTGTATGATTATCGTGTATATACATAGTAGGTGGGCAAGGAATGTTTGCTTCCCAAAAACTCGATGTCGAGATTTCACCGGAAATATGTTTTAAGAAAACGGGGGGGGGACATTTTTTAAAAAAAAATCTGCTAATGCTTTCTCAATTAGCATGAAGTAAATATAACTAAATTATACAATAATTTGTTACAGAGATGTAGAGAAAGTCATGTGAATGGAACACGTCAGATATTTTTAAATAAAAAAGAGCAAAATCCATACAACTTCAGTCTAATGTAAGTCGGCTTCCATGTGTGTCACCACACCGGTTATTTTACTTGGGCCCGCCCCATCCTTCACCATAGGCACATTTGACTGTAGTATCTGGGATTAAGTTTTGGCTTTGAATGGATGGCCAGCCTACTGCGTATCGCACTAACGAACACGGCTATTCCAATCACTTCAGTTGTGATGCTGGTGAAAAGGTTACAAGTACCGGTTTACGAATTATAGGAAGAACGGCATATGTAGCAACATAATTCATGCATTTAAGGGTTAAGTCGCCCTCCGTGGTGTGCTGATTCATCACGCTAGCTTTCAAAACCAAAGACGGTGGAGGGTGAAGGATTTTTTTCAGACTCAAAAATCCTTAGCATGGTTTTCTTCGGAAGGAAAGTAAAGCCGGTGGTCCCGAATAATACTTATTTGCACGTAAAAGTACCTCATGCCTTCAAAGAAGGATCCTGGGCAAAAATTTCTGCTATTTCGCGTCCGCAACTCGTGATTTCGTCCTACAGTGCCATCTGTGGGCGACGAGCCGATCCCTCAACATGGCGCATAGCGGCGTAGTCACGAACTAGAAACTCTCCGGCTCTGCTCTACTTAGGCGATACAGGAAATACTACACACAAGAAGATTTTTATGCTGAATCCTCCCTCCTTTATTCTCTCGACCTGTAATTTCGTATATTACCAATAACCGATAAAAAGTCCCCCTGATATTCATGCAAATGGTTTTTAGATATTGGCGGGTGTTATGTTTCAGACTTCTTTCAATTTCCCCAGATCTCTTCCTGTAATTCTGTAAATTTTACATAGACTATATCAGAGTTCGAATTAACGGCGGGATAGTTGATTTCCCCTAGAATAAACAAGTTTCCTGAGTGATTAAAGAAGAAGTCCTTCCATGCCAGGGAAGTATTGTTACTTTCTCTAGCACGTATGGACATATAATGTAATACACCCAAAAATTGTATGTCGAGATAACAGTGGAAATATGTTTTGAGGACCCCTGAGTCCGAATTTTTTAGAAAAACGTCCGTGTCTGTGCCTGTGTCTGTGGATAGCACAGTTCGAAAACGAAAATACTGTTGGATACCAAACTTGGTATTTAAGTTTAGTATCTTCCAAGGATGCGACACGAAGATTTTCAAGAAAATTCCCACACCACAAAATACCCTTTACATGAAAATTCTTTTAAAATTTAGTTTTTCTCAAAAATGTTTCTCACGATTTTGATTAAAATACTGTACATTAAAGATATTTACGTGACAAATAAAATGTATATTTTTTTTCGTGGAGTTTACCATTTTTGAGATATCGCTTGTTATTCGTTTCAGTTTTAAAATACTTAAACTTTTCTTATACGGGAACTAGTCAACGCTTGGCCACGCAAAGAAACTTATTTTAATTCCATAGCAACCACATTTTAAAACATTTGACTGTCGGTTTAGTCTAGTGTATTGCTTTTTACTTTCTCTAGCCCCGTATGTACATAGGGATAGAGAAGTATTGTATTCCGCCCAAAATGCGATACCGAGATTTCACCGGAAATATATGATTTAGGATCCCCTGTATCAAAAAAAAGCATTTTCACAAAAAGGTGCGTGCGTGTGTGTGTGTGTGTGTGTGTGTGTGTGTGTGTGTGTGTGTGTGTGCGTCTTTGAACACGATAACTCAAAAACGAAAAGTCGGTAACATACCAAACTTGGTATTTAAGTTTAGTATCTTCCAGGGATCCGACAAAAAGATTTTGAAAAAATTTCCCCACCCCCAACTACCCTTTGCATGGAACTTTTTTTCGAAAATTTCGATTTTCTCACAAATGGCTCTAATGATTTAGATTAAAATATCATATATTAAAGACATTTACCTGACAAAATGTATATCTTGAATTTTCTGGATATAGCCTCTGAAGAATATTTTATTCTGGTTGAATTTTGAATAACTGCTAAACCGTAAGAGATGGACAAAAACCTACAACACAAAAAAATGTAGAGCACCTTAAAACACACAATTTATGTTATATACATTTTTTTTCGTGGAGTTGATTGTTTTTGAGATATTTCTTTTTTTTTTTCAGCTATAAAGACATACTTTTCTCATACAGGACTTTGTGAACTCGTGTCCATACAAACAAAACAACTTCAGCGACATAGCAACCAGCTTTTGGCTTTCACTTTAACCTATGGTACTCCCTTATTTCGCTTCTACTAACAAGGAAGCAAGTAATAAGACTATTTCTGCTAATTTTTGCTCCATTAGATGAAGTAAGTAGAATAATTTGTTGCAGTGATATAGAGAAAGTCATGTGAATGGAACATACCAGATTTTTTCCTTTCTACTTATAATCATGAAATAGATATAAGAATAAGCTTTTTAACAATAATTTGTTACAGAAATGTAGAAAACGTAATGAAAATGGAACACATCAGATTTTTGTCATACAGATTCCATGGATCACACGATTCTTTTTTTTTTTCCACCCCCACATATGCATATCCTTAAAGTATCTATCAAATAATGGATAAATAGAGTGCAGAGACAATTGCTGTGTGTTTATAGCTTAATAGTTTATAAAATATATGTCTGTTTAAAACTTACTTGCTTACAAATTCTTTGAAACAGGCATTTAACTTTGCTGCTTTCGTCTTCCATATGTTCTTCACTAGGATTAACTACGCCACCATCCGTGAGTTTCGTTATAAAATACTTGTTTAATCGTAACTTAAAAACAACCGCAGCTCTAACTTCTTTTACAAATTTCCACAAGGAATTGTTCAACGAAGTAGAACAGAAATACAGCCTCAAGAACACCCATAGTTTGACTGACGAACATTGGAACCAACATATGTATAGCCAGAAGGATGCGTGGGTCGCTTTCAGTGGGTCACTCTTTGTATTATTACAAATACAAGATCATTCAAAATTTTGAAATCCATTCCTGGCATGCAATCAAGAAAAATACACAAACCTGTTTCGGGAGCAATGAATCAGATAATCAAATCAGTTATCACCAATTAGCAGTCACTAATGGATAAGTGTTGTAAACATAATTGTGTGTTTTTTCAGCTGTTGTGCATTTAATTAAATTTGCTGTGCTGCTAAAAAGAAAAAACAAATAATTGCCACATTTTTTATTCCAGAAGAAACTAGGACACCTTGTCCGAATCTCAACCGAGTTCATGATGGTAAAATTTTAGGTGAAAGTCTGCAGCAGATGTGTTCCCTTCACATGACTTTCTCTACGTCTCTGTAGCAAATTATTCTTATAAAGCTTATCATTCATTCTACTTACTTCATGGTACTCGAATATACGTTAGCAGAAATGGTCTTAATACTTGCTTCCTTGTAAGTAGAAGAGAAATAAAGGAATCACTAGGCTAAAGCGATAGTCAATTCTTTTAAATGCTGGTTGCTATGTGATTGAAATTCTTTCTCTTGGCATAGCCAGGAGTTGACAAATCCCGTAGGAGAAAATTTTGAAATTGAAACCAATAGCAAGGTATATCTCGAAAATGTGTAATTATACAATTTTTATTTTTTTGTGCTTAACGTTCTTTAACCTGATTGATATATCGGACGATAAATGAAATTTGTGAAATAATGTTTAGATGATCTCAGGGTCCATGACGGTTAAGGGAAACGTCGAGAAAAACCTTATCCGTGTAAACTTACCTCAAATTCGCGAGCTGATGAATGTGAGGCAGATATTCTACACTATCCAAAAAATTGTACATAAATTTTATGTTTCAACGAGACCTACTTTTTTTTTTTTTTTTCTAGTAAAGTTACGTTCATTCATCCAGAATAAAGAGGTAGTTTCTTGGAAATATTCGCCGTATGGAAGATACTAAACTTAAACACAAAGTTAGTATTTTACGAACTTTTCGTTTTTAGCTATGCTGCCCAGAGAAACACACACACTCACACGGAAATTGTTCTAAAAATGCTATTTTTGGATTCAGGGGGGCCCAAAACATGTATTTCCAGTGCAATATCTGTATCGAATTTGCGGATGCATTACAATACCTTCTCTATACACTTAGTAGAGAAGGTATTGCACACAGTAGTGTAGAGAAAGTAAAAATCTGAAGTGTTCCATTCACATGACTTTCTCTACATCGCTGTAACAAATTATTGTTAATAATTATGTTCTTCTGTCTACTTTATGATAATCCAGACGCACATTATTAGAAATTGTCTTATTACTTGCTTCCTCGTAATTAGAAGGAAAATAACACACTAGACTAAAACAAATGTCAAATCTTTTAAAAGCCGGTTGCCATGTGGTTGAAATCCGTTTCTATGCAGGCGCAGGAGTTTACAACATTCCGTGTGAGAAAAGTTTAAGTATTTTAAATATGAAACAAATAACAAAGAATATGTCAAAAATGCCCAATTCTACGAGAGAGAAAAAAAACGTATGGCATAAATTGTGTGTTTTAACGTGTTCTACATTTTTGTATATAAGTTTTTGTCTATCTGTTACGGTTTACCAGTTGCGCAAAATTCAATCAGAATTAGGAGGTCTTCAGAGGCTATTCCCAAAAATATCAAGATATACATTTTATTTGCAATATAAATATCTTTAACATGCGGTGTTTTAATTAAAATCGTTAGAGCCATTTTTGTGAAAACAAAATTTTCCAAATTTTTCCCATGTAAAAGGTAGTATGTGGTGGGGAGATTTTTCTCAAAACCTTCGTAACGCATCCCTGGAAGATATTTAACTTAAATACCAAGTTTGCTTTTTAACGGTCTTTACCTTTTTGAGCTTTGCTGCCCACACACACATGGATATTTTTCTAAAAATGTATTTTTAACTTCTCTACACGTACTTATGTACATAGTGTATAGAGAAGGTATTGCACTCTGTGTTTTAGGGTCCCCTGCATCCCAAAAAAATATTTTCAGAAAAAGGTCAGTGTGTGTGTGTGTGTGTGTGTGTGTGTGTGTGTGTGTGTGTGTGTGTGTGTGTGTGTGTGTGTGTCCGTGGACACAATAACTCAAAAACGAAAAGTTGGTAAAATGCCAAACTTGGTATTTAAGTTTAGAATCTTCCAGGGATGCGATACAAGATTTTGAGAAAAATACCCCCAACCCAAACTATACCCTTTACATGGAACTTTTTTCGAAAATTTTGATTTTCTAAAAAATAGTTCTAACGATTTTGATTAAATTATCGTATATTGAAGACATTTACCCGACAAATAAAATGTATATTTTGAATATTCTGGGAATAGCCTCTGAAGACTACTTTATTCTGGGTGAATTTTACGGAATTGTGCATAACTGCTAAACCATAAGAGATGGACAAAAGCTTACCACACAACAAATGTAGAGCACTTTAAAACACACGATTTATGTTGTATACATTTTTTTCGTGGAGTTGATTGTTTTTGAGATATTCCTTGTTTTTGATTTCATATTTGTTTGTATGGACAGGAGTTGATAAATTCCTGTATGAGTAAATCAAAGGAACTTCAGTGACATAGTAACCAGCTTTTGACTATCACTTTAACCTATGCTACTCCCTTATTTCGATTCTACTTATCAGGAAGCAAGTAAAAAGACTACTTCTGCTAATTCTTCCTGAGTAGTATGAAATAAATAGAAGCATAAGCTTTTTAACAATAATTTGTTGCAGAGATGTAGAGAAAGTTATGTGAATGGAACACATCCGAATTTTACTTTCTCTATACGTACTATGTACATTGTGTATAGAGAAGGTATTGCATTGCACCCAAAAATTCTATACGAAGAAATACATGTTTTGAGACCAACTGAATCCAAAAAAAAAGCATTTTTAGAAAAGACCGTTAAATACCAAACTTGGTATTTAAGTTCAGTATCTTCCAAGGATGCGACACGAAGATTTTCAAGAAAATCCCCCACCCCCAACTACCCTTCACATGGAAAAATTTTCGAAAATTTGATTTTCTAAAAAATGGCTCTAACGATTTTGATTAAAATATATATTGAAGATATATACTTGACAAATAATATGTATATCTTGAATTTTCTGGGAATAGCCTCTAAAGACTACTTTATTCTGGATGAATTTCTCGGAATTTTGTGTAACTGGTAAACCGTTAAGAGATAGACAAAAACTTACCACACACAAAATGCAGTGTACATTAAAACACACAATTTATGTTATATACATTTTTTTTCCTGGAATTTGATCGCTTTTTGGATATTTCTAGTTTTTTGTTTAAGCCTTAAAAAACTTCTAGGTACTTTTCTCATACAGGAATTTGTCAACTCTTGACCATACAGAGGAATTTCAGTCACATAGCAACCGGCTTTTGACTGTCACTTTAACCTATGGTACTTCCTTATTTCGCTTCTACTTACAAGGAAGCAAGTAATACGACTATTTCTGCTAATTTTTTCTCACAGCATAAAGTAAATAGAAGCATAAACTTTTTAACAAAAATGTGTTGCAGTGATATAGAGAAAGTCATGTGAATGAATTACATCAGATTTTTTGGATTAATGGTGTTAAAACATGTTTCCGGTGAAATCTCGGTATTGAATTTTTGGATGGAATGCAATGGTGCCTTCTCTATAACCTATGTACATAGTACGTGTAGAGACGGCGTTGTATTGTTTGCTATTAATGTCTTCGATGCCTGTCGAGGCATGCGCACAGGAGCCGGACCGTGGGAAAGGCCTTGAGCTCACAAACACTTGGCTGAGATGCGATAGTGTGGACATGCGCGTTTTGAAATAACGCATAAGCAGGCTTGACAGGTATATTAAGTACATATTATATTTGTATTCGTGGGAACGCACCGCTGGCGCAAAGCCAACCTCAGATAAACATCACAAAGCGAAACCGCTTACTTTTGTCCCAAATAGGCAAGCTTTTGCAACTAGAGATGCATTACTCACACATAAACGTACAAAATCTGATGTTTTCCATTCCAAAGACTTCCTATTACAACTCTGCAACGAATTCTTATTAAAAAGATTATGTTTCTATTTACTTCGAACTAGTCGAGAAAAAGCAGAAATAGTCTTATTACCTGCTTCCTTGTAAGTAGGAGGGAAATAAGGGAGTACTATAGGTTAAAGTGACAGTCAAAAGCTGGTTGCTGTGTGACTGAAGTTCCTTTGTTTGTGTGGAGAGGAGTTGACAAATTCCTGTGTGAGAAAAGTGTAAGTTTCTTAAAGCTGAAACCAAAAACAAGGAATATCTTAAAAACGATCAACTCCACGAAAAAATGTATATAACATAAATTGCGTGTTTTAAAGTGTTCATTTTTATGTGGTAAGTTTTTGTCTATCTCTTTCGGTTTACTAGTTATGGCAAATTAAGCAAAAGTCATCCAGAATAAACAGGTCTTTAGACGCTATTCCCAGAAAATTCACGATATACATTTTATTTGTCAAGTAAATATATTTAATATACGATATTTTAATCAAAACCGTTAAAGGCATTTTAGAGAATTTCAAAATTTTCGAAAGTTTTTTCGAGTAAAGTGTAGCAGAGGTTGGGGGGATTTTCTTGAAAATCTTCGTGTCGCATCCTTGGAAGATACCAAACTTAAATACCAAGTTTGGTATTTTTATGGTCTTTTCGTTTTTGAGCTATCTGTCTACAGACGCACACACACGGATCTTTTTCTAAAAATTGTTGCTTTTATTCCGGGGGACCCAAAACATATATTTCCGGTGAAATCTCGGTATCGAATTTTTGGGTGGAATGCAATACCTTCTCTATACACACCACATACATAGTACGTGTAGAGAAAGTAAAAATAATTACAAAATATTATCACGCCTGCTGTTATAATTTCATAAATAATGCCACGGGTGTTTTCGTCTTGTCACGACCGGAACGAAGCGACGTTCTAAGAGATGAAAACACGAGTTGTGTTTGATAAGGCAATTCAGCTAAATACACTATTAATGATTTATAATATATAACAGGTCTTCTCCTTAGCGCGGTGGTAGAGCTGTTGCCAACCGGGAGACCAGGGTTCGATCCTCGGTACCGGTGTGCACTCAGCCTCCTGAGGTGCCTGAGGGTACCAATTGATGAGCTACTTGAGAAGTAGCGGCTCCAGATCGAGAAGACCGCATCAACCGGCCGGGAGGGACTCGAGGTGCTGATCACGTCTCACCCACCAGCACAGCAGTCCGAAAAAAGATTGTGCCATATGTGTAAAGAGAGGAATATTGTCATATTGAAGTTCTAAAATAAAATGTGTTTTTTATGCAGTTTAGTGATAAGTTTTACCTAAATAACAGATTTGAAATACAGTGACCGGCATTACCCGCATGTGTGGGTAATCCCGGTCAGTGAAACCACTTAAATTTCGCATCATTAAGGTAAGAAGTAATTTCTTAAATAAGATTCTTGTTAGCATAAATGTAGGTAAAGAACCAAACTAACGATAACACTGCTACTCTAAGCCGTTCCCAGCGACTTTGCACCATTACCCCATTCTCCCTAAGCCAAATCGTCTGTCACTTTCTGGAAGGCCCTCGTAATGTGCGGTGTAATTCAAAATGTAGGCTGCAGATTGCGCTGGCAATAAATTGCAAACATTCTGCTGGCAGGTATACAACAGCGAATTACTGTAGGCAATTAAACCAGAATATACCGATGTTTGTCTTCTTTAAAACCCATCTCCATGTTTACTCTTGTGATTTACTGAAAGCTTTGCTGTTTACTAACACGAAGAAAACCAGTATGCACTAACTAGCTAGTATTTGTAAATGTGCTGTAATGAAGTTCTTTTGTTGTATAAATTGTGCCAATTTCACTTACTGATCAGCTGATATAAAAACCTGACAAAGAAAAACATCTGATGTGTTCCATTCACATTCTATTTACTTCATCTAATGAAGCAAAAATTAGCAGAAATAGTCTTATTACTTGCTTCCTTGTTAGTAGAAGCGAAATAAGGGGGTACCATAGGTTAAAGTGATAGTCAAAAGTTGGTTGCTCTACGACTGAAGTTCCTTTGTATGGACACGAGTTCACAAAGTCCTGTATGAGAAAAGTATAAGAATTTATAGCTGAAAAAAAGAGAAGGAATATCTCAAAAACACTCAACTCCACGAAAAAAATGTATGACATAAATTGGGTATTTTAAGGTGCTCTATATTTGTTGTGTGGTAAGGTTTTGTCCATCTCTTACAGTTTAGCAGTTATGCAAAAATCCGTAAAATTGACCAAGAATAAAGTAATCTTCAGATGCTATTCCCAGAAAATTCAAGATATACATTTTATTAGTTAGGTACATATCTTTAATATATGATATTTTAATGAAAATCGTTAGAGCCATTTTTAAGAAAATCAAAATTTTCGAAAAAAGTTCCAAGTAAAGGGAAGTTTGGGATGGGGGGGATTTTTCTCAAAATCTTCGTGTCGCATCCCTGGAAGATACTACACTTAAATACCAAGTTTGGTTTTTGAGTTATCGTGTTCACAGACTCACACACACACACACGCACACACACACACACACACACACACACACACACACACACACACACACTGACCTTTTTGTGAAAATGCTTTTTTTGGACACTGGGGGTCCTAAAACATGTATTTCCGGTGAAATCTCGGTATCGAATTTTTGGGTGGAATACAATACTTCTCATTGCACATATGGGGCTAGAGAAAGGAAAAATCTGTAACATTCAAAATTTTCCCTACCCATTAGTTTGCATATTTCTACAAACTATTCTTACAAAGGTTATTTTTACTTTCTCTACACGTAGGTATTGTAATGCATCCAAAAATTCGATGCCCAGATTTCACCGGAAATACTTATTTTAGGTCCTTCTAATTCAAAAAGAAAAAAAAAATATAAAAATGTCATGTGTGTCTGTGGGCAACTTAGCTCAAAAACGAAAATTTCGTTAAATACCAAACTTGATATTTAAAGTCAGTATCTTCCAAAGAGGACACAAGAAACCCCCCCACTCCCAAATACCCTTTACATGGACATTTTTTCGAAATGTTTGATTTTCTCAAAAATGGTTAACATTCGGATTAAAATATCGTGTATTAAAAACATTTACATGAGTAATAAAATGTATATCTTGAATTTTCTGGGGATAGCCTCTGAAGACCTCTTTATTCTGGATGAATTTTAAGGAATTTTGCATAACTGGTAAACCGTAAGAGACAGGCAAAACGTACTTCAAAGAAAATGTAGAACTCCTTCAAGCACACAATTTATGTTATATACATTTTTTTCGTGGAGTTGATCGTTTTTACTTTCTCTATACGCACTATGTACATAGTATATAGAGAAGGTATTGCACTCCACCCAAAAATTCGTTACCGAGATTTCACCGGAAATATATGTTTTAGGGTCCCCAATATCAAGAAGCATGACAGATGAATTTTACTGGATTTTGAATAACTGCTAAACCGTAAGAGATGGACAAAAACTTACAAAAACGTACTACACAAAAAATGTAGAACACATTAAAACACACAATTTAGATTATATACATTTTTTTTCGTGTAGTTAGTCGTTTTTGAGACATTCCTTATTTTAGGTTTCTGCTATGAAAAACTTATACTTTTCTCATACAGGAACTTGTCAACTCCTATCCATATAAACAAAGGAACTTCATTGACAGAGCAACCAGCTTTTGACTGTCACTTTAACCTATGCTATTCCCTTATTTCGCTTCTACTTAAAAGCAAGTAATAAGACCATTTCTGCTAATTTTTTCTGATTAGCTTAAAGTAAATAGAAGTATATCAAATTTTTTACTTTTCTAGCCCCATATGTACAATGTACATAGTGTATAGAGAAGTATTGTATTCCACTCAAAAATTCGATACCGAGATTTCACCGGAAATATGTGTTTTAGGGTCCCCTGTATCCAAAAAAAGCATTTTCACAAAAAGGTCCGTGTGTGTGTGTGTGTGTGTGTGTGTGTATGTGTGTCCGAGTGTCCGTGAAACGAAAAGTCGGTAAAGCACCAAACTTCGTATTTAAGTTTAGTATCTTCCAGGGATGCGACACGAAGATTTTGAGAAAAATCCCCCCCACCCCAAACTACCCTTTACATTGAACTTTTTTCGAAAATGTTGATTTTCTTAAAAATAGCTCTAACGATTTTTATTAAAATATCGTATATTGAAGATATTTAGCTGACAAATAAAATGTATATCTTGAATTTTCCGAGAATAGCTTCTAAAGACCTGTTTATTCTGGATGAATTTTGCTTAATTTGGCATAACTAGTAAACCGTAAGAGATAGACAAAAACTTACTATACAAAAAATGTAGGTCTTGTTAAAATGCACAAGTTATGTCATATACATTTTTCTCGTGGAACTTACAGTATTTATTATTAGTTTCAGTTGTGATGTACTTATACTTTTCTCAGACGGGAGAGTGCAGTTTTCTTTTGTTCTACTCCTGGCCAAGAAAGGAAGTGATTTGTAATGACAATCGCATAACGACAGCTTTTAAAACATTTGACTATGGCTTTAGCCTGTGTATTCCCTTATTTTTTCCCACCTATAAGTAACTAAGTAATAACATTCTGCTAATGAGTACCTCGATTAGCAAGGTGCAGAAAGATGAATAATCTTATGTAAGAAGTTTGTAGAACGGCTAGAGATAGTCATGTGAGGGTAACACATCAG
The DNA here is from genome assembly GCA_030762935.1 of Hymenopus coronatus. Classification (NCBI taxonomy): domain Eukaryota; kingdom Metazoa; phylum Arthropoda; class Insecta; order Mantodea; family Hymenopodidae; genus Hymenopus; species Hymenopus coronatus. Next base: position 16,791,918 of record CM060882.1, on the reverse strand, counting down.
ATTTTTAAATATTCCTTATTTCTTTCAGCTATAAAACATATACTTTTCACCCGTAGTTCCCGGGTTCGATTCCCGGCAAGAATCATTCCCTATCCCTCACAGAGTCTGGAAGTATGCATGTGAGAGTGAATGTGTGTGTGTTTGAAGGAAAAAAGAATGATTAATAACCCAACGTTGAAGGACCTACAGTCAACGAATTGTTTCTCAATTCAAAGCTCTCGATGTAACCATAGATACAAATTGAGCACAGAGAGAGAGAGAAAGAGAGAGAGAGAGAGAGAGAGAGAGAGAGAGAGAGAGAGAGAGAGAGAGACGAATTTCATCCACACGGCAACCAGTTTTTAGCCCTTATATTCTCAAATTAATATGATACACATTTCATTTTTTCTCTGGTTTGTAAACCGGCTTCACATCACTTTCCTTTTTACTTTCTCTACACGTATTATGTACATAGTGTATAGAGAAGGTATTGTAATGCACCCAAAAATTCGATACCTAAAACAGCATTTTTAGAAAAATATCCGTTTGTGTATGTGACCGTAGACAGCATAGCTCAAAAACAAAAAGTCCATTAAATACCAAATTTGGTATTTAAGTTTGGTATCTTCCAAGTATGCGACACTAAGATTTTCAAGAAAATCCCTCCACCCGCAACTACCTTTTACATGGAACTCTTTTCGAAAATTTTGTTTTGCTCAAAAATGGCTCTTAATGATTTTGATTAAAATATTGTATATTAAAGATATTTACCTGACAAATAAAATGTATATCTTGAATTTTTAGGGCATACCCTCTGAAGACTACTTTATTCTGGTTGAATTTTACTGAATTTTCCATAACTGCTAAACCGTAAGACATGGACAAAACTTACCACACAAAAAATGTAGAGCACGTTAATACACTCAATTTATGTTATATACTTTTTTCGTGGAGTTGATCGTTTTTGAGATATTCCTTGTTATTGGTTTCAGATTTGAAAAACATACTTTTCTCATACAGAAATTTGTCAAATACTGTCCATACAAACAAAGGAACTTCAGTCACATAGCAACCAGCTTTTGACTATCACTTTAGCCTATGGTACTCCCTTCTTTCGGTTCTACTTGCAAGGAAGCAAAGGCTATGACTATTTCTGGTAATTTTTTCTCGATTAGCATGAAGTAAATAATCAGATTTTTTTTACCACCATCAAGCACCAGAAAGAAGAATATGTAAACGTATAAATATGGAAGTATCGAGGAAGCATGTACGCGGTTAACCTTACTGGCGCCCTATGGCTAATAATGGACGCTGTGTTCCCTTGAGGCCACTAGGCTATGTGCCACGCATTTCTATTAACGCATTCACTTCACTTTCAGTGCTGAAGCGAGCTATCTGACATTTCCTGCCAGCAGTCCTTCCGACTCTGATATCGTATCTAACCAAGACGCTATTTTTGCCACTTTATCTCCTACTTCTTACAGATAGAAGGTTTCCTTGCTGAAGACATGGTATCGTGTTGCCACCTCGTGGACCCTGAAACGAATGCGTATAATTGGCGCAACAGATCGGGACATGTGAAAATCTTAATGAGAGCTAGGAAGCGAGTTGTACTTTCAGATAAGCAGTTCACCAGTCGATTCATGCCTGTCACAGTCAATGTCAAATATCTGTCACCTCTTATACTCTGCGGCGCTGCACTGATAAACACACACACACATTATGTATACAGAGTGTTAATGAACTATACCGAAATATTTTCACAGAAAATGTAGATTACTTAAATAAGTAATTTGAGATAGGAGAGTTATTGCCTGTTTATTGAAATTTCGAAGTAACGGCTATAAGTTTCTGAAGTGTCAATACGCCACGTACCGCGGCTCTTCGTCTGGAATGAAAAACATTTACTCTATGATAGGAATCGAACCCATGACCTTTGGTTAGCAACTTGCACAGTTGAAAAATTGCTTCCAGAGTAGGCTACATTAACTCAAGAACGTAGTTAATGAATGCTCAGTGTCGCACTGTCAAGTGATTAGTTCGAGATTTTACAGATTTTGGCTACATTAAATCTTGAGAACGCTAGTAACGGGTTCCTAAAAATCGATATTTCTATACTCGGGCAGCAGTTTTAAAGGCATTCTAAGCCATTTTTTCAAGCTGCTTTGCTTTAACACCGACTTATCAGCACCTGATACCCATACGTTTAACGCTATGTAGTTGCGTTATGTTGCATCGCCGATCTCAAGTTACTTATATCAGTCACGTGCACAATCTCGGAAATTATTTCGGTGTAGTTCATTAACCCCTGTATGTGTGTGTGTGTGTTCATATCTACAAAACGTCTATACAAATGGCCTACTATATAAACAATGTCAATCATCTGCCTCTTAATTCTTCCACACCTGACGTCATCAACCCTATCGCTATTTTCTGCACCATTATCCTGGATTAGAATTCTTTCTAATGATTTTCAATGTTCTCAGCATGACGACATACATTTTCCCATTCTGGCCTGCCGATTTCTGCAATTCGCTGGCGACACAACTGTTCCACATCTTTTAATTTAAAATGTTATATTGAGTTTCCTTTCTTTCTTTCCCTGGAAATGGAACTCGGTGAATTATCGGTTGCCTTGGCTACTCTTTCATTCACTTTCTACAGGCTTTTGAAGAATTTGGGGAACATACATTTTCTTCCTTAATCTCTGCCTCTTGTTTCATGAAGTCAAGCACATTTGCAATTATAAATACCTTGCCACTTAACTTTGAAAACGTAGGGGCCATGGTTAAAAAATCGGATTTATTACACTCACATGACTTTCTCTAGTTCTTCTACAAACTTCTTACATAAGTTTATTCTTCTTTCTGCACCTTGCTAATCTAGATAATCATTAGCAGAATGTTCTTACTACTTAGTTCCTTATAAATAGAAAGAAAATAAGGGAATACACTAGCGTAAACCATAGTCAAAATTTTTTAAAATCTGTCGTTATTCGATTGTCATTGCAAATCGCTTCTTTGCTTGGCCATGAGTAGAACAAAAGAAAAAAGGACACCTCCTGTGTGAGAAAAGTATAAATACTCACAACTGCTACCAAAAACAAGGAATACCTCGGAAACGGTTACCTCCAAGACAAAAATGTAAAATTGTGTGTTTTGATCAGATTAACATTTTGTGTGTGGTAAGTTTTACTCCATGTCTTATGGTTTAGCAGTTATGCAAAATTCAATAAAATTCATCCAGAATTAAGTAGTCTTCAGGGGCTACTCACAGAAATTTCAAGATATACATTTATTTAGTATGTAAATATCTTAAATATACGGGATTTTAATCAAAATTGTTAGAGCCATTTTTTAGATATTATTCGAAAATTTTTCCACGTAAAGGGTAGTTGGGGGTGGGGGGATTTTGATGAAAATCTTCGTGTCGCATCCTTGGAAGATACCAAACCTAAATACCAAGTTTAGTATTTAACGGTCTTTTCGTTTTTGAGCTATGCTGTCCACACACATACACACGGATCTTTTTCTGAAAATGCTTTTTTTTTAATTCAGGGGGTCCTAAAACTTATATTTCTGGTGAAATTTCGGTATGGAATTTCTGGGTGGAATACAATACTTCCTCTATATACTATGTACATAGTACGTATACAGAAAGTAAAAAATAAAATGAACACCATTTACTGCCCACTTTGAATACAAACATATGCGGAACACTTTCGATACAGAATGTACAAAGTTTGCTTGCTGTGACTTTAAGCAAGCAAAGTATCATATCACAAACCCCGATAATCTGGGTTGGTGATCCAGAAGTTTTGCGCCGGCAATACACAACACACAGATAAGGTGACACTACCAGATAGAAAAGCCTAACTTAATTGGCCGTGCCAATTCTGAACACGATGCTGTTTCATTTTCTGAAGAGGAAAATGTGTGTGTGTGTGTGTGTGTGTGTGTGTGTGTGTGTGTGTGTGTGTGTGTGTTGGGGGGGCGGCCTCACAAAGATTTTCAACAAAATCCCCCCTACGCCCATTGCCCTTTACATGCGACTTTTTTCGAAAATTTTTATTTTATCAAAATTAACTTTAACGATTTTTATTAAAATGCCATATGTTTAACATATTTTCTGGCAAACGTAATGTATACCTTGAATTTTCTGGGAATAGCCTCTAAAGACTTCTTTATTGTGGAGACTTTCAACTAGATCTACATTTTGTGAGTCGTAAATGTTTACCAATTTATGCAAAATTCAGAAAAATCATCCAGAATAAAGGGGTATTGAGAGGTTAGTCCCAGAAAATTCAAGATATAATTTTATTTGTCATGTAAATATTTTAAATAGTATAACAGATTTTAATCAAAATCTTTAGAGCGATTTTTAGAATACCAAAATGTTCCTACGGTTTTCCATGTAAAGGGTAGTTGGGGCTGGGGGATTTTCTTGAATAGCTTCGTGTCGCATCCTTGGGAGATTCTCAACTTAAATATCAAGTTTGGTATTTAACGGTCTTTTCGTTTTTGAGCTATGCTGCCCACACACACACACACACACACACACACACACACACGCACACACACAGGCAGACCTTTTTTCTAAAAATGCTTTTTTTGGATTCAGTGGGTCCCAAAACGTGTTTTTCCGGTGATCTTGGTATTGAATTTTTGGGTGCAATGCAATACCTTCTCTACGTATTGTGTATATAGTACCTGTGTATAGAAAGTATAAAATAATAATAATAAAAGTCGCTAACTTTCAAGAATATCCATTAGATGACGCTTAGAAAGGGGTAACACCTTTAACTCAGAATACAGTTAACTCTACGAGAAAATTTATTTACGCAGAGTGCATATTTTAATAGTCTCTAGGTGTTTTCTGTATTACGATTTTATCTTTTTCTTAAGGTTTACCAGTTTTGCAAAACTCTTTGAGAACAAAGAGGATTTAGTAGGATATTCCCAGAACCATTTTTGAGAAAATCAACATTTTCGACATTTTTGTTTTCATGCAAAGGGTAGCCTGGGATGGGGAATTTGCTTGAAAATCTTCGTGTCGTATACTTAGAAAAAACTGAATTCAAATATCAAGTTTGATATTTAATGGAACTTTTAGTTTTTGAGTAACCGTGCATCAGGGGATCCTTAAACGTGTATTTCAGTTAAATCACGGATCGAATATTTTGTTGGGATGCAATATTCTTCATACCCTATGTGCTATGTTTGAAGTAAGAAAGTAAAAAACGAAAAGTTTGTTATTTTCACTAAAAACTGAGTCCTATAGTGTCCTTTAAGAGAAGGCGCGGAAATAAAAGTCAATACCAGTCTTCAAATGTTTGTAAAAATCAAAAAGTTAGTCATTTTCATCTAAAAACTCAGCCCTGGTGTACCTAAGAGAAGGAGCTGAAATAAAAAAAGAAAACGGTTAATACAATTGTTTGTAAAAATCGAAAAGTTTATAATTTTCACCTGAACTCAGTTCTGGCGTCTCTTAACAGAAGGAGCGGAAATAAAACAGTCAACACCAGCCTTCAAATGCTTGTGCACAAAATTGTGTGGTGGACTATTACCGTCAATGGAAGCTTGTAATGTATAATCAAATGACGAAGGAAGGCCATGTGTCGGGACTATTCACTCTCGTAAAAGACCGCAGGAAAGAAGGACCTTGAAGTGCCTTCCGGAGCCGTATTCTGCGGTTGAAGCTAAATTTATTCTCGGAGAGTCGCTCGCTCGCAACTTACTGAAGGTCTGAGGTTGCTGTCCCTTTCCAGGGTATGCAAAAAACGTGCGGAGTTGCTATAGCAACAGACGTGCGGTTCAATACAGCAGATTCGGATATCGTGTGTAGCTGCACGAGAAACCCTTCTTTCAAATTATATACGAAGGTCATCCAGAAAGTGGCAGACGATTTGGCATAACTAAATAATAACGAAAGTTATCGACACAAAACTTTACAAAGTTATAGTACCTTTCTCAACTTAATCTCCATTCTGTCAAGACATTTATTGTCATGTGATACCACTTTCTAATGATGATGTTATACTTTTCCACTGCCTATTCGTTTTTATGAATGCACAAAATGTTCGGCCAATCGAATTTATAGGCAAATAACGCAAGCGAATTGTGATAATGCAATAAATGACTTTTCAATTAAGAATTGGCGCAAACTTTTTTTTTTTTTTTTTACAAAATACAGCTCTTTTTAATGAGATTAACATTTGTTGCACACTAAGTTTTTGTCTATCCCTAACGGTTTACCAGTTATGCAAAATTTATCCAAAATGAAGAGGTTTTTAGAGGTTATTCCCAGAAAAATCAGATATACATTTTATTTGTGATATAAATGTCTTTAATATACGGCATTTTAATCAAAATCGTTAACCATTTTTGAGAAAAACAATATTTTCGAAATGTTTCCATATAAAACGTAGTTTGGGGCGGGGGGGATTTTATTGAACATCTTCATGATGCAGCTTTGGAATATATCTAACTTGTATACCAAATTTGGCGTTTAAAGGCATTTTCGTTTTTTGAGCTATGGTAGACCCAGACGTACTATGTACATAGTATTTAGGGAAGGTATTGTATTGCTCCTAGAAATTCGATACTGAGATTTCACCGGAAATAATATGTTTTGAGACCCCCTGAATACCAAAAAAAAAGCATTTTTAGAAAAAAGTGCGCGCATGTGTGTGTGCGCGCGCCTTTGGGCAGCATAGATCAAAAACGAGAAGTCCATTAAATACCAAACTTGATATTTATGTTCAGCATCTTCCAAGGATGCGACACCAAGGTTTTCAAGAAAATCCACCCATTCCCAGCTACCCTTAAATGGAAATTTTCAAAAATGTTGATTTTCTCATAAATGGCTCTAACGATTTTGATTAAAATACTTTATGTCTCACATATTTTTATGACAATTGCAATGTATATCATGCATTTTCTGGGAACATCCTCTAAAGACATCTTTTTTCTGGAAGAATTTTTCTGACTTTTACATAAGCAAACTTCGGCAAAGTTCATCCACAATGAGGATGTCTTCAGAGGCTATTCCCAGAAAATACATGATATACATTTCATTTTTGATGCAAATGTGTTTAATATATGGCATTTTAATCAAAATTGTTCATCATTTTGAGAAAAAAAGTCTATTATTTTTCCATTTAACACGTCGTTTGGGGGAGGGATTTTATTTACATTTTTGGTTGCATTCTTGGAAGATATCAAACTTAAATACCAATTTTGGTGTTTAATGCTCTTCTCATTTTTACTTTCTCCATATGCACTATGTACATTGCACTCCACCAAAAAATTCGATACCGAGATTTCGCCGGAAATATATGTTTTAGGGTCCCCAATATCCAAAAAAAGCATTTTCACAAAACGGTCCGTGTGTGTGTGTGTGTGTGTGTGTGTGTGTGTGTGTGTGTGTGTGTGTGTGTGTGTCTGTGAACACGACAACTCAAAAACGAAAAGTCGGTAAAATATCAAACTTGGTATATAAGTTTAGTATCTTCCAGGGATGCGACACGAAGATTTTGAGAAAAATCCCCCCACTCCCAACTACCCTTTACATGGAACTTTTTTCGAAAATTTTGATTTTCTCAAAAATGGCTAACGATTTTGATTAAAATTTCGTATATTAAACATATTTACCTGACAAATAAATTGTATATCTTGAATTTTCTGGGAATAGTCTCTGAGGAGTAGTTTAATCCGAATGAATTTTCCTAAATTTTGAATAACTGCTAAACCGTAAGAGATGGACAAAAACTTACTACACAAAAACTGTAGAGCACATTAAAACACACAATTTATGTTATATACTTTTTTTCGTGGAGTTTGTCGTTTTTGTGACATTCCTTATTTTTGGTTTCTGCTATGAAAAACATATACTTTTCTCATACAGGAACTTGTCAACTCCTATCCATATAGACAAAGGAACTTCATTGACATAGCAACCAACTTTTGACTATCACTTTAACCTACAGTTGTCCCTTATTTCGCTTCTACTTACAAGGAAGCGAGTAATAAGACTATTTCTGCTAATTTTTTCTGATTAGCATAAAGTAAATAAAAGTATAAGCTTTTTAAGAATTTTTGGTTGCATGGATATGGAGAAAGTCATGTGAATGGTACACATCAGATTTTTGAGCTATGCTGTCCTCGAAGACACACACGGAGCTTTTTCTAAAGACTTTTCTTTTGGATTTAGGTGTCGCTAAAACACGTTATTTCCGGTGAAATCTTTGTATCAAATGTTTTGATGGAATAAAATAAAAAATCTGATGTGTACCATTCACATGACTGTCTCCATATCCCTGCAACAAATTATTCTTAAAAAGCTTATACTTCTATTCACTTTATGTTAATCAGAAAAAATTAGCAGAAATAGTCTTATTACTCGCATCCTTGTAAGTAGAAGCGAAATAAGGGACAACCGTAGGTTAAAGTGACAGTCAAAAGCTGGTTGCTATGTCAATGAAGTTCCTTTGTTTATACGGATAGGAGTTGACAAGTTCCTGTATGAGAAAAGTATACGTTTTTCATAGCAGAAACCAAAAATAAGGAATGTCACAATAACGACGAACTCTACGAAAAAAATGTATATAACATAAATTGTGTGTTTTAAAGTGCTCTACATTTTTTTTGTGTAGTAAGTTTTTGTCCATCTCTTATGGTTTAGCAGTCATTCAAAATTTAGGAAAATTCATCCAGAATAAGCTACTCTTCAGAGGCTATTCCCAGAAAATTCAAGATATACATTTCATTTGTCGGGTAAATATGTTTAATATCCGAAATTGTAATCAAAATCGTTAAGAGCCATTATTGAGAAAATCAAAATTTTCGAAAAAACTTCCATGTAAAGAGTAGTTGGGGTGGGGGGATTTTTCTCAAAATCTTCCTGTCGCATCCCTGGAAGATACTAAACTTAAATACCAAGTTTGGTATTTTACCGACTTTTCGTTTTTGAGTTATCGTGTTCACAGACACACGGACACACACACACCCACACACACGGACCTTTTTGTGAAAATGCTTTTTTTTGGATATTGGGGACCCTAAAACATATATTTCCGGTGAAATCTCGGTATCTAATTTTTGGTGGAGTGCAATACTTTCTCTATACACTATGTACATAGTGCGTATGGAGAAAGTAAAAATTACTTTCTCTGCAGGTACTAGGTACATAGTGTATAGAGAAGGTATTGTAATAATGCACCGAGATTTCAACGGAGTCATGTTTTGAGATCCCCTGGATCTAAAAAAAAAAACATTTTTAGAAAAATGTCGGTGTGTGTGTCTGTGGGTAGCATAGCTCAAAAAAGTCCCTTAAATACCAAACTTAATATGCAAGGTGCGACAAAGATTCGACACGAAGATCATCAAGAAAATCCCCCTACCCCAACTGCACTTTACATGGGGAAAAAAATTGAAAATTTTGGTTTACTCAAAAATAGCTCCAACGATTTTGATTAAAATATCGTATATTAAAGATATTTACACGACAAATAAAATGTATATCTTGAATTTTTTGGGAATAGCCTCTGAAGTCGACTTTATTCTGGAACAACTTTACGGAATTTTGCATAACTGCTAAACCCTAAGAGATGGGCAAAAACATGAAATACAAAAATAATGTAGAGCACGTTAAAACACACAATTTATGTAATATACATTTTTTTTTCGTGCAGTTGATCGTTTTTGAGATATTCAATGTTATTGGTTTCAGCAATTGAAAAACGTATAATGTTGTCATTCTGGAATTTTTCAAATTCAGTCACATAGCAACCAGCTTTTGACTAACACTCTAACTTATGTTATTCCCTTATTTCGCTTCTACTTACAAGGCAGCAAGTAATAAGACTATTTCTGCTATTTTTTTCTCGATTGGTATGGAGTAAATAGTAGCATAAGCTTTTTAACAATATTTTGTCCCAGAGATATATAGAAAGTCATGTGAATGGAACACATCAGATTTTTTTGGATAAAATACAATATCTTCCTTACCAACCACTATATGCGTAGAGAAAATGCAAGGTAAAAACTTGTATGTGAACCGAAACTCTTTGCTAGTTACCAATTCAAGACGGGCACAACAGCTGCAGTAAACCTCTCACAAGTCAATGCTCCAGTTAATAGCTGAAATTACTGTCGTTTTCTGGTGGCCTCCCATTCCGGAATCAATTTCTTAAGATGGCGCCCGGGGGACCACGCCCGTCCGTTCCACTGATCTTTCCCAACACATAAATGCCGACAAAGGACGTCGACCTGCAGGGGACGCCAGGCAGGTATGATCGATAAGGGCGTCGCGGCGCTTGGCAACCGACTGACTACCTGCCTTGCACAACATCTTTATTATTCTGAGACTGGCTTCTGCAGTCTCTCAAACATATGTTCTACAACCTTGAACAACATTCACATCACTGTCATTTTTACTTTCTCTATATGCACTATGTACATAGTGTATAGAGAAGGTATTGCACTCCACCCAAAAATTCGATATCGAGATATCACCGGAAATATATGTTTTAAGGTCTCCTGTATCCAAAAAAAGTATTTTCAGATAAAGGTCCGTGTGTGTCCCTTTGTACGTGTGTCTGTGTGTCTGAACACGATAACTCAAAAACGAAAAGTCGATAAAATACCAAACTTGGTATTTAAGTTTAGTATCTTCCAGGGATGAGACACGAAGATTTTGAGAAAAATCCCCCTACCCCCAACTACCCTTTACATGGAACTTTTTTCGAAAATTTTTATTTTCTCAAAAATGGCTCTAACGATTTTGATTAAGATATCGTATATTAAAGTTATTTACCTGACAAATAAAATGTATATTTTAAATTTTCTGGGAATAGCCTCTGAAGACTACTTTATTGTATGTATGTATGTATGTATTTATTTCTCTGCAAGTGGGTATCACCCCGTGGCAGAGTTATATATGTATACAAGATATATAAACAATAAATCACAGCTGCCAGTTTATGGCTTAGTAAGCTAGATATAATAGTTATTTACACAAATATGAAAACAAGTTTTCTCTCAATTCACATTAATTAATTTCATAATTAGAATCACCAACCAATTTAACATTTGTATTTACAACAATATAAAATCACAAGCATTTCATTTAAGGAATATTTACAAAAATTATCCAACATTAATATCAAGATTTTTCCTAAATTTCTTCAGAGACAGAGGACAACCCCGAAAGGCTGCTCCAGGCAATTCATTCCAGTCTTTTATGGTTCTATTTACAAAGGAGAACTTTCCCACGTCAGTTCTGTATCTTCTACCCTTAATTTTGAACGGATGATCGTTTCGTGCATAGTTAGTTGGGTTTTCCAGTTTGTCAGTAACGTCCTCCCATGCGTTTAAGCCAGCGTAAGCTTTAAATAAAGCGCACAACCTCTGTTTCTCACGCCTAACTTTCAACGGCTCCCATTTTATCTCCTCAGCGTTTGGAGGCCCAAAATATTTAGCCCTTTTTATGAATTTTATAGCCCTTTTCTGGATCTTTTCTAACGAATCAATTTGATTTGCTCTATACGGGTCCCAACTAGTTACTCCAAATTCCATGACCGGCCGCACCAAGGACTTGTAGGCGATTTCCCTGGACTTTGCACTCCCCTTTTCTAAAATCCTCATTAAGAAGTGCAGTGTTTTCCACGCTTTCTTAGATACCGAATTTACCTGCTCGTTCCATCCAGCGTTACTCGCCAAGTAAACTCCCAAGTATTTGCAGCTGTCCACCTGTGGAATTTTTTCCTCACCCATGTGATAGTTTTGCAGAATTTTTTCCCTAGATCTATTAAATGCAATTGACTTACTTTTGCCAGCGTTAATTTTCATTTTATATGCAGCAGCCCAATCACTCATTTCATTTAAACCACCCTGAAAAGCAGTCTCATTTTCAACATTTCTAATTTTATTGTAAATAATACAATCGTCTGCAAACAACCTTATCTGGCATTTTATATTAACAGTTATGTCATTTACAAAAATAAGAAAAATTGGATGAATTTTTCATAACTACTAAACCATAAGAGATGGACAAAAACTTGACACACAAGAAATGTAGAGCACGTTAAAACACACAATTTATGTTATATACACTTTTTTCGTGGAGTTGATCGTTTTTGAGATATTCCTTTTTCTTGGTTTCAGCTTTGAAAAACATACTTTTCTCATACAGGAATTTGTCAACTCCTGTCCATACAAACAAAGGAACATCAGTTACATAGCAACCAGCTTTTGGCTTTCACTTTAACCTATGGTAATCCCTTATTGCGCTTCTACTTACAATAAAGCAATAAATAGGACTATTTCTGCTAATTTTTCCCGATTAGCATGAAATAAATAAAAGATAAGCTTATTAACAACAGTTTGTTACAGAAAGATAGAGAAAGTCATGTGAATGGAACACATCAGATTTTTACTTTCTCTGTACGTACTATGTACATAGTGTCTAGGGAAGGTTTTGTATTTCACCCAAAAATTCGACAGGTTTTAAGGTTCCATTTATCCAAAAAATCTTATTTATTCCATTCACATGACTTTCTCTACATCGCTGTAACAAATTACTGTTGAAAAGCTTATTCTTCTATCTACTTCATGATAATCGAGATAAACATTAGCAGAACTTGTCCTTATTACTTGCTACTTTGTAAATAGAAGAGAAAAAATCTAACGTGTTCCATTGCCATGACGTCCTCTAGTTGTTTGGTAAGCAAACCATTTATTCAAAACAATCTAAATCATGTGTCTCAAGATAATGATCTACATCATTCTAATCAAGATAAACACAAGCAAAATTAGTCTTATTACTATCTTCCTTGTAAGCAGAAGAGAAATAAGACAATGCATAGGCTAAAGCGATAGTCTTGTCCTATAAAAGCCGGTCGCTATGTGAAATAATTGAAATTCCAAACTCTTTGCTAACCAGGAGTAAACAAACGTGAAAAGAGAAATAGGTCTTCCAGTTGAAGAAAAGTTTTGAAACTGAAAACAGTAATCTGGAATATCTCGAAAACGGTTAAGTCGACAAAAAATGTTTATGACATGAATTGTGTGTTTTAATGAGATCTACATTTTTTGTGCAGTAAGTTTGTGTATATCTCTTACGGTTTGCCAGTTATATAAAAGTCATCCAGAATGAATAGGTCTTCAGAAGCTATTCCCAGAAAATCGAAGATATACATTTCGTTTGTTCATAAAACTATATTAAACCTAAGGTATTTTAATGAAAATTGTTAGAGCCATCTTGGATAAAATAAAAAATTTCGAAATATTTCCAATAAAGAGTAGTTGGGGTGGGGGAATTTTCTTGAAAATCTTCGTGTCACATCCTTGGAAGATACCACACTTAAGTACGAAATTTGGTATTTAACGATCTTTTCGTTTTTGATCTATGCTTGCCACAGACACACCGACATTTTTCTAAAAATCTGATGTGCTCCATTCATATGACATAAATTGTGTTTTATTGTGATATACATTTTTCGTGTAGTAACTTTTTTCATCTCTTAAGGTTTACCAGATATGCAAAATTCAATAAAAATCATCCAGAATAAAGAGGCCATCAGAGGCTATTCCCAGAAAATTCAAGATATACATTTTGTCACGTAAATATCTTAAATGTAAGAGATTTTAAACAAAATCGTTAGAACCATTTTGAGAAAATCAAAATTTTCGAATTTTTTTTCATCTAAAGTGTGGTTTGGGTGGGGGGGGGGTTTCCTTGAAAATCTTCGTGTCGCATCCTAGGAGGATGTCGCACTTAAGTACAAAGTTTGGTATTTAACGGCCTTTTCGTTTTTGAGCTATGCTGCGCGCGCGCGCACACAAACACACACACACACACACACACACACACACACACACGTACCTTTTCTAAGATTTTATTTTTGGATTCAGGTGACCCAAAATATACACAATACTTAATTTGTGAAACACTGTACAATATAGTTTTCAAGGAATACATTTAAACTATTTTCGTGATTTCAAATCGCAAATCGCCTCAATTAAAAATCGGTCAGAAAATCGATCACTTAGTAGCCCAAACCCCGACTTTTCGCCCAATCCGGCAACACTGCTATTCCCCACAGAATCTGAAAGTATGAATACGGATGTGATTGCGTTGAACAGTTGAAATGTAAAAAAGAAAAGTTGAGAAAAGCTACATTTCCCGTTATAAGACGTTGAACATATGTTTCAACAGCTGTTCTGAAGTTTGATGTCGGTAGCTCATTATGTCAAATTCTTTTTAACAATGTATCATTCTTAATAAGACAGAACGAGTTCAGTTGCAAGCTTATAACGGACCTCTGACCATCGTCTGTGTAAGTGTGACAGAATTTCATGGCCACCTCAGTGGCCTCAAGGAATTGCTTCGTTTGTATAGCGATATTAAACGTTTATTATAGATGGCTGGCTATACGTACAATCTTATCTTACATTTGGCCTTGAGAATACCAGGAGTTCCTACAAGAAACTAGGTCGCTTTTACGACTGACCTATGCAAGTGGAGTTCACTATTGGAAATTCCCTCTACATATATACAACTTGAGACCAGAATATCTCCAAAACTAAGCGTTGTAGAAAGAAACGTTTTGAATAAAAGTTGCTTGATATAACAGGGGAAAGTAAATAGCATTTGTTCTATTTTAATTGGAGAAGATTTGATTATATAGTTATGTTCCCAGCTCGTGGAATGCTGAAAGGAACGCTATAGAACACACACAAGAGTACAGATAAATGATAATAACATATAGAAATGGTATTGCAGCCTACCTTAATAGATTAGTGGCCGTGCCAAATCTGAATACCAGTGTTTCATTTTCTGAAGATTTGTTTTGTGTCTGTGGGCGGCATAGCTCAAAAACGAAAATTGGGTAAAATACCAAACTTGGTATTTAAGTTTAGTATCTTCCAGGGATGCGACACAAAGTTTTTGAGAAAAATCCCTCCACTCCAAACTACCCTTTACATGGAACATTTTTTCGAAAATTTTGATTTTCTCAAAATTGGCTCTTAACGATTTTGATTAAAATATTGTATATTAAAGATATTTACTTGGTAAATAATATCTTGAATTTTTTGGGAATAGGCTCTGAAGACTACTTTATTCTGGATGAATCTTGTGGAATTTTGCATAACTGCTAAACTGTAAGAGATGGACAAATACTTACCACACAAAAAATGTAGAGCACGTTAAAACCCGCAATTTATGTTACATACAGTTTTTTCGTGGAGTAGATAGTTCTTTAGATATTCCTTGTTTTTGGTTTCAGCTTTGAAAAACGTACTTTTCTCATACAGGAATTTGCCAACTCCTGTCCATACAAAGGAACTTCAGTCACACAGCTACCAGCTTTTGAGTATCATTTTAACCTATGCTACTCCCTTACTTCGCTTCTACTTACAAGCAAGTAATAAGACTATTTCTGCTAATTTTTCTTGATTAGCATGAAGTAAATAGAAGTATAAGCTTTTTAATAATATTTTTTGCAGAGATGTAGAGGAATCATGTGAATGGTTTTTAGATCTTACTCAATGTTGTTGGATATTCAGTTGCCTTGTTTAGCATCGATGCTGACAACATTTTGGCTTGCATCTGTTGTATGTGGTCATACCGATTTCTTGACTTTTTTAGTAGCAGTTGTAATTTTGCTCTCTCCGTTGTTTGCATAATTTCGTCTGGTTCAGATTCCATGTTCATGACATTCAAATCATTTGCCATTTTATGGATCGATATTAACTTTCAGAGCCATAGCCTACTTGAATGAGGCCGTGGACGCATAAACCAAAGTTGTCTACATTGGAGTGTTATAATGTTCTACTTTTAACAGTACTGACATCTGATAAAGGACCTACTTTTAGCACCTACTGTCTAAAGAAGTATCTAATGCATTCCATTCACATAACTTTCTCTATATCTCTGTAACAAATTATTATTAAAACTTTATTCTATCTACTTCATGCTAATCGAGATAAACATTAGCAGAAACAGTCTTATTGCTTGCTTCCTTATAAGTAGAAGGGAAATAAGGGGATACACTAGGTTGTGGTTAATATGTGATTGAAATCAGTTTCCTGAACTGGCCGGGAGTTTACAAGTTTCTGTAGTTCAAGTATTTTAAAACGGAAACCAATAACAAGCAATATGTCGGAAATCTTCAACTCCTCGAAAAAATTGTGTGTTTTATCAACACTTTTAGTACATTTTTATCTATCTCCTACGGTTTACGAGTTATGGAAAATTCAGAAAAATTCAACCAGAATAAAGAGGTCTTCAGAGGCTATTCCCAGAAAAATTAAAGATATACATTTCGTTTGTCATAAATATAGCTTAAAAATACGGTATTTTAATCAAAATCACTAGAGCCATTTTTAAGACAATCAAAATTTTCGAAAAATTTCCCATGTAAAGGTTAGTTAGGGGAGGGGGGATTTTCTTGAAAATCTTCGTGTCGCATCCTTGGAAGATACCAAACTTAAATACCAAGTTTAGTATTTAACCGTCTTTTCGTTTTAGAGCTATGCTGTCCAAACACACACATACACGCGCACACACACACATAAGGACCTGTTTCTGAAAATGCTTTTTTGGATCCAGGGGGAGCTAAAACATGTATTTCCTGTGAAATCTCAGTCTCGACTTTTTCGGTGCAATACAACACATTCTCTATACACTATGTACATAGTACGCATAGACACTCTGTTAAAAACTTAAACACAGAAATATAAGCAAATACTATTGCAACTTAAATAACTATGAACACAAGGGAGAAAGTTCACAAGAAGAAGAGGAAGAATAAATAATGCAAACTAATTCTAAATGGAGACTGGAGACTAATGGAAGATGAAGAAGAGCCGAGCATAGTAGAAGGAGGCGAAGAAGAAGGAGCCGGTGTAGACCAGAGTGATACGAGGGATGCAGAGGGCGTGTGAGAGCA
Source organism: Hymenopus coronatus (assembly GCA_030762935.1). Lineage (NCBI taxonomy): Eukaryota > Metazoa > Arthropoda > Insecta > Mantodea > Hymenopodidae > Hymenopus > Hymenopus coronatus. The sequence continues at coordinate 16,774,985 of CM060882.1, read as the reverse complement.
GGAGTGGTGGATTATGGGCTTCTGGCGGTGGACAGTACGAGGCAAGGGGAGATGACGTTGAGGAGAAGTGTTAGTGAAGTGCTAAATAGTGTTAAAAAGTTAAATACAGTGAGTTTAGTGTAACGATGATGTAAACGATTAGGTATAATTAGTAACAGATATTAGCCAAGGGAAGTAATAGACAATTTACTACAGTTTACTACAATGTAAAGACATTATTGTATAATGTAATTATTTAGTTGCACTGGTTACCAGTGCATATTCTGCTGGATACCAGTAGTATAGGATTAGTTTTCATTTATCTTAATAATCTAGAGCATAGTTTTATGGCTAAATAGCTGGTTACCAGTTATTTGTGTTACTGTATTCCAGTAATTAATAATAGATGATTTAGTGCTAGTGAAAGTTGCTTTATGGTTGGCATTTATTTTATTTCAGTTTATATTAATTTGTTTTGTTTTAAATTAAATTTTGAGTTATTAGTATATCAGTATTATTTGTAAAATAATCATGTATAACAATAATTTAAAAGTGGGAAATAAATTATAAAGTTTGCAATATACGCCCTGGTATAGAGAACAAGATGCCAGGATTATGGAAAAAAAAGTACGCATAGAGAAAGTAATGAATTACAGTGGGTAAATAATGTGATATGAACGTAGCATCCATTTTCTCCGATGATGCACTGGCCGAGTCAACAGAAAATGGGCTTGCTATAAAGTACACAGCATATGAAGCTGTTTTGCTCGAGCGAGGATTTTCAAATGGAGCCAGCAGCATTATTTTTACAACTCTGGTCCAGAATCGCATCACAAACTCGCCAACAAAAAGTCTTTCTTCGCTGTAGTAAACAACAATGCTCGGTGGCCAAATTCCCAACCATGCGGCCTTCAGGCACTTACCCAAAATATTTCCGTGTGCTATTTCGCAAATTATACACAATATTTTGGTACTCTGAGTCATGTTCAATGTTAAACAATTTAAGAATCACTAACGTAGTGGTGGGCACTGTCGATATATTGCGATATTGAGAAATGAGTCCATTTTACTTTCTCTACACATACAGTCATGGAAAAAAGTATTCATACACCAGTGTTTACGTAGAAAAACTTATTTATTATAACTAAAGTTAACATCCAGAGAGGTTATATGGTAAACTAACAGTATGATATTTCCTCCTGAATCATACATATAAACGCATGACCTAAATTACTCCTCTTCAAAAAGTAAATAAAACATTTGTACCAGCTGACTTCTCACAACAAGGAAAAAAGTATTCATACACTCAAAGAAAATGGTAGTTTAAATACAATACAATAACAAAAGTAATACTTTGTAGGCATTCCTGTTCTGTGTATTACTTCTGTTAACCTCTTTGGCATGGAATGAACCAGGTTTTTGTAATCTCTAGGTAATATTTTGCCATTCTCTGAAGACATTGATTCAGAGCTGCCTTACTTCGTATGTCATGCTTTTGGACGATTCTTTCAAGGGTATCCCAAGATGTTCAATTGGATAAAGGTCTGCACTCTGTGCTGGAAACTTGAGAACGTGGGGAGTATGGTACAACAACCACAAACGAACAATTTCCGCCGTATGCTTAGGATCATTGTATTGTTGAAAGTAATAATATGTGCCTAAACTCAATTTATCAACACTCTTTTGCAGATTCTTTAGGATATTTAAATATTGAAATCTATCCATGTTACCTTCAACAAAAACAAGTTCCCCAACACCAGATGTAGCCCTACATCCCCATATTATAATTCCTCCTCCACCATGCTTCACTGTGGCTTGAAGGTGCTTGGGTTCAAGCTCAGTATTTGGTCTTCTCCACACCAAAATTCTGCCATCATTTACAAATACATTCAATTTACTCTCATCTATGAACAGTACCCTGTCCCAGAAACTCGTGTTCTTGCTTAGATGCTCTCGAGCAAATTCAAGTCTGACTTCCTTGTTCTTCTTGCTGATGTATGGTTTCTTTCTAGGTACCCTAGCTCCATGGCCTGCACTACTTAGAACATAGCGAACAGCCCTTGGTGTTATTTCCTTTCCGAACTGAGCGTTAACATAGGCAGACAATGCAGAGACTCTCAATTTAGGATCCTTTTTATCATTCTTATTATCATATTATTTTCTCTTTGCGTTAGCTTCTGTGGTCGTCCTCTTCTTTCGCTGTTAATGATAGAATTTTTCTCTCTATATATCGTGTTATTATGGACTGCACAGTTGCCCGGCTTCTTCCAATAACATCAGCAATGTTTGAAAATGATTTTCCCTTTTGATATTGAGAGATAACTATTTGTCTTTCCTCTACAGTTGTTTCTTTACCTTTGCGGCCCATATTTCTGTCGCACGGCATTCACTACGTAACAGAACTAACAAGCAGGAGGTGTAGCTTGTCACTGAAGGCCTTGCTTGCTGCAAACGGTTCGTTGGTGGTTTCTGTGTTTACATTTCTAGTGGTGTATGAATATTTTTTTCACTGTCAAATACAGCCAGCATTTGGGTATCGTTTATTTCCTTGAGGTGCGTTTGTTTAATACTCAAATCTTTGTTATCATGACACTGTTTATTTAATGGGTGGCTTCATACTCAGAATCGTAGCGCTGTCATTTAATTTAATATGGAAATATCAGTGGTCAATTTCAATTGCAGTACTGTATGAATACTTATTTCCATGACTGTATGCATATATAGTGTACAAAGAAGATATTGTACTGCACCCAAAAATTCAATACCGAGATTTCACCGGAATTATATGCTTCCGGATCCCCTGAATCAAATATATATATTAGCAAAAAGTCCGTGTGTGCGCGCGCGACTGTGGGCAGCATAGCTCAAAAACGAAAAGTCGATTAAGCACCAAACTTAATATGCAAGTTCAGTATCTTCCAAAGATGCGACCCGAAGATTTTCAAGAAAATCCCTCTACCCCCAACTATACTTTACATGGGGGAAAAAATAGCATTTTTGTTTTTCTCAAAAATGGCTCTTAACGATCTTGATTAAAATATCGTATATTCAACATATTTACCTGACATATAAAATGTATATTTTGAATTTTCTGGGAATAGCCTCTGAAGACTACTTTATTCTGGATTAATTTGCATAACTACTAAACCGTAAGAGATGGACAAAAACTTAACAGACATAAAATGTAGAGCACGTTAAAGCACACAATTTATGTTATATACATTTTTTTCGTGGAGTTCGTCGTTTTTGAGACATTGCTTATTTTTGGTTTCTGCTATGAAAAACTTATATTTTTCTCATACAGGAACTTGTCATCTCCGATCCATATAAACAAATGAACTTCATTGACATAGCAACCAGCTTTTGACTATCACTTTAACCTATGGTAGTCCCTTATTTCGCTTCTACTTACAAGGAAGCAAGTAATGTGGCTATTTATGATATTTTTTTAACTGATTAGCATGAAGTAAATAGAAGCATAGGCTTTTTAAGAATAATTTGTTGCAGGGATATAGAGAAAGTCATGTGAATGGTACACATCAAATTTTTAAAATACCTATACTGAAACTTGTTAACTTCTGGCCACGTACAGAAACGGATTTCAAATCCAAGGCAACCATTTTAAAACATGTGACTGTCGGTTTAGCCTAGTGTATTCCTTTATTTGCTGTCTACTTAAAAAGGCACTTTCCTTACAGCGTATGTCCCTGTGAAGAAGCATCTTAGCACAATTGGAGTGCTTCAGCACTTCTTATGCTACCGTGAGGTTTAGCTCGCAGAGACACAAAGGTTTTGGGGAAATGTTCCCTACCCATTGCAAGGGATGTATGGGTTGGGTCGAAACGATAGCACAATAAGTCCCAGGCTGAAGTGCGCCCGGAGAAATGAAGGGAATCTGTTTCATACATAAAGAAGAAGTAATACCGTTTCTGTTAATCTCGATTAGCATGAAATATATAGAAGGATAAATAATTTGTTACAGAGATGTAGAGAAAGTCATATGAATGGAACTAATATTTTTGGTACTAATATGTTCTATTTCTTAAATAATATAGGAGTTCACATTGCCCATTCCTCACATATTTCTATCTGGTAACCTTTTATAGGACTTTAAAGACCCCAATCCTCACAGATTTCTGCTTGCTTAGATCTTATAGGACTTTAAAGACCCCAATCCTCACAGATTTCTGCTTGCTTAGATCTTATAGGACTTCAAAGACCCCAATCCTCACAGATTTCTGCTTGTTTAGATGTTATAGGACTTCAAAGACCCCAATCGTCACAGATTTCTGCTTGTTTAAGATATTATAGGATTGCAAAGACCCCAATTCTCACAGATTTCTGCTTGTTTAGATCTTATAGGATTTCAAAGACCCCAATTCTCACAGATTTCTGCTTGTTTAGATCTTATAGGATTTCAAAGACCCCAATCCTCACAGATTTCTGCTTGCTTAGATCTTATAGGACTTCAAAGACCCCAATCCTCACAGATTTCTGCTTGTTTAGATCTTATAGGATTTCAAAGACCCCAATCCTCTCAGATTTCTGCTTGTTTAGATCTTATAGGACTTCAAAGACTCCAATCCTCACAGATTTCTGCTTGTTTAGATGTTATAGGATTTCAAAGACCTCAATCCTCACAGATTTCTGCTTGTTTAGATCTTATAGGACTTCAAAGACCCCAATCCTCACAGATTTCTGCTTGCTTAGATCTTATAGGACTTCAAAGACCCCAATCCTCACAGATTTCTGCTTGTTTAGATCTTATAGGATTTCAAAGACCCCAATCCTCACAGATTTCCGCTTGTTTAGATGTTATAGGACTTCAAAGACCCCAATCCTCACAGATTTCTGCTTGTTTAAGATATTATAGGATTGCAAAGACCCCAATTCTCACAGATTTCTGCTTGTTTAGATCTTATAGGATTTCAAAGATCCCAATTCTCACAGATTTCTGCTTGTTTAGATCTTATAGGATTTCAAAGACCCCAATCCTCACAGATTTCTGCTTGCTTAGATCTTATAGGACTTCAAAGACCCCAATCCTCACAGATTTCTGCTTGTTTAGATCTTATAGGATTTCAATGACCCCAATCCTCTCAGATTTCTGCTTGTTTAGATCTTATAGGACTTCAAAGACTCCAATCCTCACAGATTTCTGCTTGTTTAGATGTTATAGGATTTCAAAGACCTCAATCCTCACAGATTTCTGCTTGTTTAGATCTTATAGGACTTCAAAGACCCCAATCCTCACAGATTTCTGCTTGCTTAGATCTTATAGGACTTCAAAGACCCCAATCCTCACAGATTTCTGCTTGCTTAGATCTTATAGGATTTCAAAGACCCCAATCCTCACAGATTTCTGCTTGTTTAGATCTTATAGGACCTCAAAGACCTCAATCCTCTCAGATTTCTGCTTGTTTAGATCTTATAGGACTTCAAAGACTCCAATCCTCACAGATTTCTGCTTGTTTAGATGTTATAGGATTTCAAAGACCTCAATCCTCACAGATTTCTGCTTGTTTAGATCTTATAGGACTTCAAAGACCCCAATCCTCACAGATTTCTGCTTGTTTAGATATTATAGGATTTCAAAGACCCCAATCCTCACAGATTTCTGCTTGTTTAGATCTTATAGGACTTCAAAGACCTCAATCCTCACAGATTTCTGCTTGTTTAGATCTTATAGGATTTCAAAGACCCCAATTCTCACAGATTTCTGCTTGTTTAGATCTTATAGGATTTCAAAGACCCCAATCCTCACAGATTTCTGCTTGTTTAGATCTTATAGGACTTCAAAGACCCCAATCCTCACAGATTTCTGCTTGCTTAGATCTTATAGGACTTCAAAGAGCCCAATCCTCACAGATTTCTGCTTGTTTAGATGTTATAGGATTTCAAAGACCCCAATTCTCTCAGATTTCTGCTTGCTTAGATCTTATAGGACTTCAAAGACCCCAATCCTCTCAGATTTCTGCTTGCTTAGATCTTATAGGACCTCAAAGACCCCAATCCTCACAGATTTCTGCTTGTTTAGATCTTATAGGACCTAAAAGACCCCAATCCTCACAGATTTCTACTTGCTTAGATTTTATAAGAGTTCAAAGACCTCAATCCTCACAGATTTCTACTTGCTTAGATTTTATAGGAGTTCTAAGACCTCAATCCTCACAGATTTCTACTTGCTAGGATTCACGGCAACCCATTAATGCTACCTTTGGATGAACCGCCCTCCATATGAGTTTTAAGAATTGCCATTCACTCTCTCTTTCAAAAGCATAGCTCCGAGCAACGTAATAAAATATCCCATATGGAGGACGAAGATATACATGTATTCCTTCAGATAGCCCGAAGAACTTTGTACAGAAGCCACGTGATTGTAAGGAACTTCACTCTCTCTGCGGTAATTTTCGATTGAAAGGTACAGGAAAAGTGAAAGTAAATATTCTTGACATCCTTCTGTCAGTCCCTTCAAACTAGAGTACACACGTCAGAAAACTCACAAGGGAATAAACTCAGTTCTTAGATAAGGATTGATTTTTATTCATTCATATTCCCAACATCAATACTGAAAAGATAATATATTTGTCGCCTTAGGGCTATTTAATAAATACTAAAGGAAAACATATTATGTGTTTCATTCACATGACTTTCTCTAGCTGTCCCACAAACTTTCCTTACAGTGATTATTCTTTTATATACTTACATCATTCTAAACCAGATAAACATTAGCAGAATTGGTCTTGCAAATAGAACGGAACTAAGGGAATCGCTTAAAAGCTCATCGCTATGTGAAACAATTGAAATACGGTTCTCTTTTGCATTCCCGAGAGTAAAACAAAAGAGAGAAAGCTGAAGTTGACTACCCGTTTGAGGAAACTTTAGGTAGTTTAAAATTAAAACCTATAATAAATTAACTCTATGAAGAAAAAAGAAAGAAAGAAAAGCCTATCACATAAATTATCTGTTTTAACGACATACACACATACTTGATATAGGCTCTTATGATTTTTATATGGGGTTTTATCTGAGCCACGATTTATTTTATATGGGCCCTAATGACATAGTTGTTGTGCGCCCCTAAACCCCACTCATCATTATCATCATTTACATATATGTGTGTGTGCGTGTTGTGCAGTAAATTTTTGTATAACTCTTACAGTTTGCAAGTTACACAAATTTCATCTAAAATGAAGTCTTCAGACGCTATTTCCAGAAAATTCAAAATCTAAATTTCATTTGTCATGAAAATATATTAAATATATGGCATTTTAATAAAACCGTTTGAACCATTTTGAGAAAATCTAAATTTTCGAACAATCTTCCATGAAGAGTAGTTGGGGTGGTAGAATTTCTTGAAAATCTTCGAGTTGCATATTTGACAGATACTGAACTTAACCACAGAGTTTGGTATTTTAACCCACATTTTGATTTTAAGATATGCTGCCCACTGCCACACTCGCATACACTGACTTTTTTTTTTTTACTCTCGGGGCCCCAAAACATGTATTTCCGGTGAAATCTGGTATCGAATTTTTGGGTGGAATACAATACCTTCTCTGTGCACTATGTACATTGTAGATGTGTGCTAGAAAGAGCATAGGTGCTTTTATTTTTGTTATTTTGATAGTAAAAGAAAAGCAACGAAAGATGAAATAAATTAGAGGTTAAGTTTGAGACATTCACCAAAGGGTATAGTTCGTTATTTATTTTGCAGGTTAGAATAGGGTGCGTTCAGTGGGTATATTTTCGCTTTGTGGTTGCTTGGCGCGATGGCGGTACAATTATAGCAGGCCGTGACAAACCAATATGGATATTTAGGATATAAATATCTTTAATATACGGGATTTTAAACAAAATCGTCAGTCATTTATAACAAAATCAAAAGTTTCGAAAATGTGTCTATGTAAAGGGTAGTTTAAGGTGGATCGATTTTCTTGAAAATCTTCCTTGTAGGATACTAAACCTAAATACCAAGTTAGGTATGTAACGGTATTTTCGTTTTTGAGCTATGCTGGCCACAAACCCACACACGGACCTTTTTCTAAAAATGCTTTTTTCGGACTCAGGGAATCCGAAAACACATTTCTTGTGCAATTTCGGCAGAGAATTTATGGGTGGCATACAACACCTTGTCTATCCACAATGCACATTGTACAGGCGGGCTAGAGAAAGTAACAAATGAGCTCATAAACTACTCAATGATGCTCGGTCGTAGAAAAATCCGTTTGCTAATGTCACTTTGATTACCATGAAGTAGGTAGAAAAATAAGCATTTCTAAGAATAGATTGTTGAAGTATGGGTAGTGAAAGTCATGTGAATGTAACACAATATTTTAAAACTATACATTGAAGAGATGAACGCCTCCAATGATGTTAACATGAACCTGTAGTCACCCCTTACCATATATGCAACCTGAGGTAAAGTGCTGGGAAGACATACAAAGAATGGCCAGGATTGGCTACACGAGGTGACGTCACAGCTGGCACGCTAGACCTCAAGTCGCCATTCCACAGCAGGTTCCTGGAAATGACACTTTCCCCCTCAGGGCTGCCAACAGGTTAGGAATGCTGTTCAACAGCTGGCCTAACCTCAAGCGCGGGAGGCGAGCCACATCTGTGTGTTTAAATACTCTTTGCCTTTCCGAAACCGCTAGCATTTCGTGGCTTGTTGCACCTGAATGTGTTAAACCTCTGTGCTATTAATGCTGATTCATTTTCAAGTTATTTGCTTCCATTTGTAAAAATTGCTTTCTGTTCTTCCGCAGAGGTTTCTATAAATGTTTGGACGTGCCTTGTCTTAAACTCACAAGTACATTGGTACTGTAAATTTTTGCTTTCTCTATTACGTAAAGTAATAGACATGGGGCGATTCATGAACGAATCGTTCATATGAACGACTACAAGAAAAAAATCGTATGAATCGTGTCAATCTATGCATGAATCGTCGTTCAAAAAGAATCGCGAAAATCGAAAAAAATCGTAGATTTGAAGAATCGTGATCAGCTTTGTTTTTTGTTTTTGTTTTTTGTTTTTTTGTAGCTTAACGTCCTTTAACCTAGTTGGTCATATCGGACGATGAATGAAATTGGTGAAATGTTACTCAAATGATCTCGGGGTCCATGGAGCTTAAAGTTATTCGACATTCGTCTTCTCAGGATAAGGGAAAACCCCCGAAAAATACCTTATCCGGGCAACTCACCCTAAGCGAGATTCGAACTCACGACCTTTTGAATGTGAGGTAGACACGCTAACACCACACTACCCAGGCTGGCTTGTTTTTCTTTTGCTTCCACTTTTCGAAGTACCGAGCCGAGCTTCGACGAAAACTGCCGAGTTGGCACGATGCTGTGTGCCAGGGATTTATAACCATTTATTTTATTGTGAGAGAATAAATGGTGCTGTATACGTATATATAAAATATAAATATAAAATAAAATATATAAATTACATATATTTTATATACAATATACATAAGAAAATAAACACTTCCGATCATTGCCGAAGTCACCACGACTGATTTCATATTGTTTAGGGATGAGTTATTTTACACGTTAAAGCAAGCATTAGAATTTACAACTGTTTTATGTATTTTCATTTATTTTTTGCAGTATCTTAAATATCCTACTTACATGGAAGCAAGTAATAAGACCATTTTGGTTAACTTTTTCTTGGTTAGCATTAAGTACATAGAAGAAGAAGCTTTTTAACAATAATTGATAGCAGAGATGTAGAGAAATTCATGTGAATGGAACATAAGATTTTTGTAGGGTTCCGAGATATTCCTTGTTCCTAGTTTAAACTTTCAAATATGTATATTTTTCTCAGACAGAATATCGGTTAAATAACAAACTTGGTATTCAAATTCCGTATCTTTCAAGGGTATCACAAGAAGGATTTCAAGAAAATCTTCCACTCCTAACTAACCTTTTTCGTCATTGGTCTCAAGTTTCAATAATGTGTTATTTTTTTTTTTATTAAAAACAGTAACGGAGTCTGATCAGGACTCCGGTACTGTATCCCTATTTACATTTCCCCCCGTAGGTTTTACTGATTACTGGTTTACTGGTTTTACTGTTTCTTTTACAAACATATACACATTGCACAAACATATAACACCCATGCCCAAGGCGGGACTCGAACCCACGATCCCCAGCCCACGAAGCACCAAAGCGAGACGCTTTAGCGAGCGTGGCCACGGGGACCGGCTGTTATTCAAATAGGAACACGTTATTCATCTTTTTCATTCTGGTAAAGCTTAGAGCACGGAATTTCAATGTTTATATTGATTATCATGAACTATAAATAGAGTAAGCATTTGTAAGATTAGTTTGAACACAAGTTTGTGAAAGTCATATGAGTGCAACACATCAGATTTTTACTTTTTCTACACGAGCTTTCAACGGAAATACATGTTTTGAGACCTTCTGAGCTCAAAAACAGCATTTTTTGAAAAATTTCCGTGTGTATGTCTGTCAGTCAGTCAGTCTGCCTGTCTGTCTGTCTATCTATATGTGGACAGCATAGCTTAAAAACAAAAAACCCGTTAAAGACCAAACTTGGTATTTAAGTTGAGTATCTTCCAAGGATGCGACACGAAGATTTTCAATAAAATCCCCCTACCTCAAACCCTTTACTTGGAAAATTTTTCAAAACATTTTATTTTCTTAAAAATGGCTCTAACGAGTTTGATTAAAACGCCGTATATTAAAGCTATGTATATCCCAAATAAAATGTATATCTTAAATTTTCAGGGAATAGCCTCTGAAGACCTCTTTATTCTGGATGGATTTTGCCAAATATTTCTTAACTGCTAAACCGTAAGAGATAGACAGAAACTTACTCAACAACAAATGTAGATCTCGTCAAAACACACAATTTAAGTCCTTTACGTTTTTGTTGTGGAGGTAACCGTTTCCGAGATATTCCTTGTTATTGGTTCAGTTGTAAAGTAGGTACTTATACTTTTCTCAAACAGGAAGTGTCCGGTGTCCGGTTTTCTTTTGCTCTACTCCTGGCCAAGCAAAGACGCGTTTTGCAATGACAATCGCATAAAGACAGCGTTTAAAACATTTGAATATCACTTTAGCAGAGCGCATTCCTTTAGTTCCCTTCTACTTCTAATGATTATCTCGATTAGCATGGTTTGTATGTAGTTTGTAGAATAGCTAGAGAAAGTCGTGTGAATGGAACACACAAGATTTTTATACACGTAGACGATATGTAGTGAGGAAAGTGGCGGTATTACAGGTTATAAATGCGCGGCTCCAAGCCCATACATTAATCGAGAAACATCCGCATGACCTGCTCGATAAATTGCATGTTAGTCCAGTTGTTTGCCGCACGAAGTTTTCTATCAGTTGGCCGTGCGTGCCAAAGACTTGGACGCTTTATCTACCGCAGAACGACCATGAATCTAGTTGGCCGTGACATTAGCAAATATAATTTTTGTCTTAGAGCCCACACAAGGACACGCATCAAATGATTCCACGTCACAATGTATGCATGACAGCTCTTCGTCAGGTGTTCTATTGTCTTTCAGGCTTCGTGTTCACGAGCTTCATAAGCAAGAATGGCATTAATATGCACGACAACAATTCTCATCCATGTTGGTGTCTATTTATAGGCTTCTTGCGTTCTAAAGCGACATCCTGATAGAATTTTGATTAAAAACCGATAGAAACCTCACATCCTTAAGGTAACGCATCTATGAAATTTGATCAAAAAGTGCAACAACAACAAAAAAATCTTATGTGTTACATTCACATGACTTTCTCTATATCTCTGCAACAGATTATACTTAAAAAGCTTATACTTCTATTTACTTCATGCTAATCAGTAAAACATAGCAGAAATAGCTTTATTACTTGCTTCCTTGTAAGTTTAAGCTAAATAATACCTGGTTGCTATGTCACTGTTGTTCCTTTGTTTGTATGGACAGCAGTTGTCAAATTCCAGTATGAGAAAAGTATAAGTTTTTCATAGCAGAAACCAAAAATAAGGAATGTCTCCAAAACGACGAACTCCGCGATAAAAATGTATATAACATAAATTGTGTGTTTTAACGTGCTCTACATTTTTAATACAGTAAGTTTTCGTCCATCTCTTACGGTTTAGCAGTTATTCAAAATTCCGTAAAATTCATGCAGAATAAACTACTCTTCAGAGACTATTCCCAGAAAATCAAGATATACATTTTATTTGTTAGGTAAATATCTTTAATATACGAAATTTCAATCAAAATCGTTAGAGCCATTTTTGAGAAAATCAAAATTTTCGAAAAAAAGTTCCATGTAAAGGGTAGTTGGGGGTGGGGGGATTTTTCTCAAAATCTTCGTGTCGCATCCCTGGAAGATACTAAACTTAAATATCAACTTTGGTATTTTACCGACGTTTCGTTTTTGAGTTATCGTGTTCACGGACACACACACTGACCATTTTCTAAAAATACTTTTTTTATACAGGGGACCCTAAAACATATATTTCCGGTGAAATCTCGGTATCGGATTTTTGGGTGGAGTGCAATACTTTCTCTATACACTATGTACATAGTGCGAATAGAGAAAGTAAAAATGAAAAAAGTTTTTTTTTTCTAATTAAATGCTGTAATGCTTGTAGTTCAATTTCTTGTTAATTTTATTACCATGTGGCGCTTTAAACCGTAAACCGTAACAATTTAAATGGATGACTGTAAATGGGCGTGGTGCTTTAACCTTTTCACTATGGTGAAAAATTGCTACAAATCTGAAATTTGGTTCTGACCAAATACATTTGGCCTTAAATACCTTTATTTCAAGTTGAAAATACAATAATATGCACTAATAACTAAAAGAAGAAGTGAGTATAGTAATATGTTTCAAAATGTATCAAAACAGGCTTCACAGCGGGTGCTTCTACCTGCCCCGTTATCATCCAGGTATGTCACATCACCGATTATTCAACCTGGGCCCTCCCCATCCTAAACCACAGGCGAGATAGAGCACCCGGCGGGCCTCCCCACACCCCACCAACAGGGGTAAAATAACGTTTTTCATAATTTTCGTCGTGTGCAGTGATTTGAATTTGGCACCAGATTTTTAATTTAATATCAATAACTCAAAAAATACTTATGATACATAAACCAAATTTTAAAGCATATAATTACTATACAACATTAATACATGTTCAAAATTTCAGTCTGATTAGTTGAAAACTTAACATTAATATTAATTCTGCATTGGTCAGTTATGTTATCAGTGTACGGAATATTTCTACTCACAGCTAACTTACGCCTGATCCACCCGTAAGGAGAGCAATATTTGGATGAAATGCGTATTAGCTTCAAAAAAATTATAAATCGTGTCCAATTTAGTCATCAATTGCTTGTAAAGCATTCGTTTCTGTAGCATTCAGCAAATAGCGTACACATTTTACATAACTTTGGTAAAAACACGCTAGTTACTTGCAGTAAAGAAATGTAAAAGCTAGAAACTAAAGGGGAAATACCTAACCTTAAATTAAATTATAAAACTTTGATATTTTACTTTCACATGACTTTCTCTACCCATTCTGCAGATAGAAAATTCTTACTAAACCTTATTCGTCTATCGGTTTTATACTAACTGAAATAAACATTCGCAGAAATGGTCTTATTATTTAGTTCCTTGTATGTAGAAGGGAAATAAGGGATTACACCAGGCTAAAGCGATAGTCAAATCTTTTAAAAGCTGAAATTCGGTTTTCTTTATATGGTCAGGAGTAAAATAAAATAAGAAAAGCGAATGAAGACTTTCCGTTTAAGATAAGAGTTTGAAATTGAACCAAATAGCAAGGAATATCTCAGAAATGGTTAACTCTAACTAAATTGTGTTTTTGTACTTTCTCTAGCAATCATCCAGAATGTACATAGTAGACAGAGAAGGTCCTGTATTCCACCCAAAACATCGATACCGAGATTTCACCGGAAATACATGTTTTGGGACCCCCAGAACCCAAAAAGGGCATTTTTAGAAACATTTCGTGTGTCTGTCTGGGCAGCATAGCTCAAAAACTGTAAGTCCATTAAATGCCAAAATTGATTTTTAATTACAGTATCTCCCAAGGATGCGACACGAAGATTTTCAACAAATTCCCCCAACCCCAGTACTCTTTACATGGAAACAATTTCAAAAATGTTGGTTTTCTATAAAGTGGCTAACGATTTTGATTAAAATCTCTTATATGCAAGATATTTTCATGACAAATAAAATATATATCTTGAACATTCTGGTTATAGCCTCTGAAGACCTCTTTTGCCTGGATGAATTGTTCTAAATTTTGCATATCGGTTAAACCATAAGAGAAAGACAAAAACTTACTGCATAAAATATATAGATCTCGTTAAAACACATAATTTATGTCATATGCGTTTTATGTACATCTGACTATTTCTGAGATATTTCTTGTTATTGGTTTCAATGTTAAACTACTTTAAGTTTTCTCAAACTTTTCGTTCCATCTGTTTTGTTTTATTGCAAGACATGCAATGCGAACCGAGTTTCAGTTGTTTCACATAAAACCAGTTTTTAAATGACTGACTATAAATTTAGCAGAGTGTATTCCCTTTGTCCTTTCTACTTACAAGGATGGAAGTAATAAGACAATTTCTGCTAATGTTTGCCTTGATTAGAATATCGTAGATGAAAGAATAATCTTTTGTAAGGAAAGTTGTTTGTGTATCAACTAGAGAAACTCATATGAACACATGGAAATGTGTTCAAATGGTACACATCAGAACTTTATTTTTATTTAGTATCTGTAAAAAGAATGTTCAATAAATATATAAATTAAATATGTCCGGGTTTTTGAAATTAGGTACCGGGATATGGTATTGCAGATTTTTTTCTTATTTTTATCTATGTGCTAGAGAAAGTAAAATTCTCTAGCTGCTCTAAACACTTCTTACAAAAGATTCTTTTCTTCTTTCTACACAAAGATAAATATTAGCAGAATGTTATTGCTTAGTTCCTTATAAGTAGAAGGGAACTAAAGGAATGCGCTATGCTAAAGCGATAGTCAAATGTTTTAAAAGCTATCGTTATGCGATTGTCATTGCAAATCACTTCCTTGCTTGGTCAGGAACAGAACAAAAGAAACGGTTACTTCCACAACAAAAACGTAAAGGCCATGATCTACATTTTGTGTGCAGTACGTTTTTGTCTATCTCTTTCAGTTTATCAGTTAAGTAAAATTCGGCAAAATTCATCCAGAATAAACAGGTCTTCAGAGGCTATTTCCAGAAAATTCAAGATATGTCTTTAATATACAGGATTTTAATCAAAATCGTTACAGCCATTTTTGAGAAAGTAAACATTTTCGAAAAAATTTCCATGTAAAGGGTAGTTTGGGTGGAGGGGATTAGCTTGAAAATCATCGTGTCGCATCCTTGAAAGACGATGCTTCACTAACACCAGTTTTGGTTTTTAACGAGTTTTTTTTGTGGACGCGCCGTGGCCGAGTGGTTAGACCACTTGCCTCTCACCTAGAGGGCCGGGGTTTGATCCCAAGCGACCGCATGCGAGATTTGTGGTGGACAAAACGGCGCTAGGGCGGGTTTTCTCCGGGTACTCCGGTTTCCCCCGCCATCACATTCCACCGGTGCTCCATCATCATTCATGTATCACCAGTTAAACACTACACTACAGTTGTTCAGTCACACAAACACATACACGCGCGCGCGGATGTTCTTTATAAAATAGTTATTTATGACACAAGTGGTAAGTAATATATTGTGAGTAGGAAGCTTGCAAAACGAGGCTGTAGACCGAGTACAGTAATCCTACCAACAACATAAAGCAATTTTAACATGTGTGTCATACACAATTTTTACTTTCTCTATACATACTATGTACATAGTGTATAGAGAAGGTATTGCACTCCACCCAAAAATCCAATACCGAGATTTCACCGAAAATATATGTTTTAGGGTCCCCTGTATAAAAAAAAAGTATTTTTAGAAAATAGTCAGTGTGTGTGTCCGTGAACACGATAACTCAAAAACGAAACGTCAGTAAAATACCAAAGTTGATATTTAGGTTTAGTATCTTCCAGGGATGCGACACAAAGACTTTGAGAAAAATCCCCCTACCCCAAACTACCCTTTACATGAAACTTTTTTCGAAAATTATGATTTTCTCAAAAATGGCTCTCACGATTTTGATTGAAATTTCGTATATTAAAGATATTTACCTGACAAATAAAATGTATATCTTGAATTTTCTGGGAATAGCCTCTGAAGACCACTTTATTCTGGATGAATTTTACGGAATTTTGCACAACTGCTAAATCGTAAGAAACGGACAAAAACTTACACCACAAAAAATGTAGAGCACCTTAAAATTCACAATTTATCTTATATGCATATTTTTTTCGTGGAATTGGTCGTTTTTGATATACTCCTTGTTTTTTGGTTTCAGTTTTAAAAAACTTAACTTTTCTCATATAGAAATTTAACAATGCCTGTCTATACAAACAAAGGAACTTCAGTGACATAGCAACCAACTTTTTACTATCACTTTAACCTATGGCACTCCCTTATTTCTCTTTTACTTACAAGGAAGCAAGTAATAGGACTATTTCTGCTGATTTTTTCGCGATTGGTATGAAGTAGATGGAACCATAAGCTTTTAACAATAATTTGTTGCAGAGTATAGAGAAAGCCATGTGAATGGAACACATCAGATTTTTTTAGACAGTTCTGAATATTTAGAGACTTTATAAAATTGTTTTATTTATTTCACGGAGTTTATGCTTAATGATCTGCGCTATTCAATTGTTGCCAGTGTTGACAACATGATGGCTTACTCGTACAGAACGAAGCATTCTATACAACTGAGGCAGTCTAACAGTTGTAATTTTGCTCTCTCTGCTGCTTGCATAATTTCGTGTGGTTCAGCTGATTCCATGTTCATGACATGCAAATCATCCGCCATTTTATGGATCGATACGAGCTTTCAGAGTCAGAGTCAGCCTACTTGAATAAGGTCAAAGTTGGCAACATTGGAGTGTTATAATTTTATAACACTGAGTAAAAGAAATTTCTACTTTTAACATTATTGACATCTGGTAAAAGACCTACTTTAAGCATCAATTGTCTACAAATACATATTTGGTCTTAGGGAACCTGAAATATGCATATCCGCTGATATTTCAACATGGAATTGTTGCATGGAATACAATACTTTCAGAGCCGGCGTGGAAAATTTTCTTTTGTTAATAGGACCATTGAAGAATGGAATGAATTGCCTGTAGCAGCCTTTCACAGCTGCCCTCTGACCTTAAAGAAGTTTAGGAATAATTTAAAGAAAATAAATGTTAGTTAATTTGAGTAAATATTGTGAAGTAATTAAGGGTCTCAAAACTGTATTAGTGTATATTATTATTAATATATATATATATTTATTAGTAATGTATAATATTAATGTTGAGGCTTCATAATAACTGTTTATAAACATGCTGGTAATTGACATAAGTATTGCTATACTGAATAATAAGTAGTTAGGTGTTTCAAAAACATGTATATATATAAAACATGTTTATGTAATATGTTAGTTGTATAATTATTCTTATATTAAGAGTATTATTGTAAGTGAATTTTTTACATTTAACTGTGCCACCGGGCAGTACCCAATTGCAGAGAATAAATACATACATACATTTGAGTACCTACCCAAATAGAATTGCAATCTAGGACCATGGAGTTTCTATTTTTTGTGTTCCTAATGATGTTAAGGCATTTTCCTTCACTGACAAGAAGTTGAGAACAAAACTCACGAGAGAGTGAACAGAGAAGATAAATTGCGCTCCCTGCTGCCTGCCTGTCTGTCAATTAGCTAATAGCTTAGACTTGTGTCGATGATGCACTCAGACGCTGGCTAAAGTCTCTCATAAATAAAACACAACTCTCTAGGGCTCTTGTAGTAAACATGGTCAGTCAACAGACAGATCTACCCCAATACACTGTTTCTTGTGGACAGGATGACCAACTCCAGCAATAGTTGACAGCACCGGGAGGCAATGCTGAAGCAAGACTTGTGCCTCTCCTCAACAAAAGAACTTCACTCAAACTAAAAATCTGTGTTCCATTCACATGACTTTCTCTACATCTTTGCAACAAATTATTGATAAAAAGCTTATGCTTCTACTTACTTCATGCTAATCGAAAAAAAAAAAAAAAAAATAGCAGAAATACTTGCTTCCTTGTAAGTAGAAGCGAAATGAGGGAGTACCATAGGTTAAAATGACAGTCGAAAGTGTGTTGCTGTGCGACTGAAGTTCCTTTGTTTGCATGGACAGGAGTTGACAAATTCCTGTATGAGAAAAGTATACGTTTTTTGAAGGTGAAATTAAAAACAAGGAAAAACTCAAAAACGATCAACTCCACGAAAAAAATGTATGTAACATAAATTGTATGTTTTAACGTGATCTACATGTTTTGTATGGCAAATTTATGTCCATCTCTTACGGTTTAGCAGTTATGTAAAATTCCTTAAAATTCATCGAGAATAAAGTGGTCCTCAGAGGCTATTCCCAGAAAATTCAAGATATACATATTATTTGTCAGATAAATATCTTTATAAACGATATTTTAATCAAAATCGTTTGAGCCATGTTTAAGAAAAGTTCCATGTAAAGGGTAGTTTGGGGTGGGGGAATTTTTCCCAAAATCTTCGTGTCGCATCCCTGGAAGATACTTAAATACAGAATTTGTTATTTTACCGACTTTTCGTTTTTGAATTATCATGTTCACAGACACACACACGGACCTTTTTCTGAAAATGCTTTTTTTGGGGAACAAGGGACCCTAAAACATATTTCCGTGGAGTGCAGTACCTTCTCTATACACTATGTACATAGTGCGTGTAGAGAAAGCAAAAAAACTGCACATTACTTTACACGATTCTATTGAGACCACTCCTACTATGCGCTTGTCCAGTTTAGGGAGGAGCCAGTCCTTTCGAAAACAATCGTATCCAGACATTTCAAAACAAAATACTGTGAATCTTAACGAATGCACCATGCTTTGTCAGAAATAGTAGACTACCACTGGAGCAGCTCTCACAGCAGGACTTTCTGTAAAATAAAAACAAAAATGTACCTACTTATGAGGGGCCCAATGGGGCTTAGCTCTTTTCAATGTTATCCAGTATCATGCATGTAAATAATGTCCAAAATCAATTATCTGTAGAGCGCACATGCGCTGATCGATCAATAAATCATAATTTTATATATAGTCATGGAAATAAGTATTCATACAGTACTGCAATTGAAATTTACCACTGATATTTCCATATTAAATTAAATGACAGCGTTACGATTCTGTGTAGGAAGCCACCCAATTAAATAAACATTGTCATGATAACAAAGATTTGAGTATTAAACAAACGTACCTCAAGGAAATAAACGAAACCCAAATGCTGGCTGTATTTGACAGTGAAAAAAGTATTCATACACCACTAGAAATGTAAACACAGAAACCACCAACGAACCGTTTGCAGCAAGCAAGGCCTTCAGTGGCAAGCTACACCTCCTGCTTGTTGGTTCTGTTACGTAGTGAATGCCGTGCGACAGAAATATGGGCCGCAAAGGTAAAGAAACAACTGTAGAGGAAAGACAGTAGTTATCTCTCAATATCAAAAGGGAAAATCATTTTCAAACATTGCTGAAGTTATTGGAAGAAGCCGGGCAGCTGTGCAGTCCATAATAACACGATATAGAGAGAGAAATTCTATCATTAATAGCGAAAGAAGAGGACGATCACAGAAGCTAACGCAAAGAGAAAAGAATATGTTAATAAGAATGATAAAAAAAATATCCTAAATTGAGAGTCTCTGCATTGTCTGCCTATGTTAGCGATCAGTACGGAAAGGAAATAACATCAAGGGCTGTTCGCTATGTTCTAAGTAGTGCAGGCTATGGAGCTAGGGTACCTAGAAAGAAACCATACATCAGCAAGAAGAACAAGGAAGTCAGACTTGAATTTGCTCGAGAGCATCTAAGCAAGAACACGAGTTTCTGGGACAGGGTACTGTTCATAGATGAGAGTAAATTGAATGTATTTGTAAATGATGGCAGAATTTTGGTGTGGAGAAGACCAAATACTGAGCTTGAACCGAAACACCTTCAAGCCAAAGTGAAGCCTGGTGGAGGAGGAATTATGGTATGGGAATGTACGGCTACATCTGGTGTTGGGGAACTTGTTTTTGTTGAAGGTAACATGGATCGACTTCAATATTTAAATATCCTAAAGAATCTGCAAAAGAGTGTTGATAAATTGAGTTTAGGCACATATTATTACTTTCAACAATACAATGATCCTAAGCATACGGCGGAAATTGTTCGTTTGTGGTTGTTGTACCATACTCCCCACGTTCTCAAGTTTCCAGCGTAGAGTGCAGATCTTTATCCAATTGAACATCTTTGGGATACCTTTGAAAGAATGGTCCGAAAGCATGACATACGAAGTAAGGCAGCTCTGAAACAATGTCTTCAGAGAATGGCAAAATATTACCTAGAGACTACAAAAACCTGGTTCATTCCATGCCAAAGAGGTTAACAGAAGTAATACACAGAACAGGAATGCCTACAAAGTGTTACTTTTTTTATTGTATTGTATTTAAACTACCATTTTCTTTGAGTGTATGAATACTTTTTTCCTTGTTGTGAGAAGCCAGCTGGTACAAATGTTTTATTTACTTTTTGAAGAGGAGTAATTTAGGTCATGTATTTATATGTATAGATTCAGGAGGAAATATCATACTGTTAGTTTACCAAATAACCTCTCTGGATGTTAACTTTAGTCATAATAAATTAAGTTTTTCTACATAAACACTGGTGTATGAATACTTTTTCCATGCCTGTATATAAGAGAAAGTCGTGTTAGTTGCACTATTTATAACTCAAGAACGGCTGAACCGATTTGGCTGAAAATCGCTGGGGAGGTAGCTGAGAACCTGGAGACGGACATAGGATATTTTTTTATCCCGTTTCCGTGGGACGTGACATAAAACGTGGTATAACAAAACGCAACAGACAGCTAAACACATTGTTGTGTATGGTGATTGTTTCGAGTTTCTATTAGTTTATTGTGCCGATATTATCATTATCGAATCTTTCCCGACAAATCCGTAATGCAATTAGGATTCGAAACATTGCGAATGAAATTGCACGTGAAGAGCAACTATCCAATCAAATTTTTGAACTGCTTGGATGCAAAATTTACGACTAAAGGTTGGCTCCGTAGTAATCATGCTTCGAAACATAACCCAACCAAAACTGTGCAACGGAACGCGTTTGGTGGTAAGTAAATTGATGAACAATGTGATTTATGCGACGAGTCTCAAAGGAAAATTCGAAGGTGAGGAAGTTCTCATTCCGATGATCCCAACCGATTTGCCGTTTGAGTTTAAACGACCTCAATTTCCGATCCGTCTTGCATTCGCCATGACCATTAACAAATCACTAGGCCAGTCATTGAAAATTTGTGGTCTGAATCTAGAAAATCCATGTTTTTTCCATGGTCAATTATATGTGGCATGTTCACGGGTCGGAAGACCATGTGCGTTATTTGTTGTTGCGCCTGATAATAAAACAAGAAATGTCGTCTATCACAAGGTGCTTTACTAAAGAGTGCAACCCATGCACCAAAATACATGGCTAATAAATAATCATCAAAATACTTGATTTTTTGTATGTATATTATCCTAATAAAAAATTGAATTTAATAAAATCCAAAATCTGCTCATTTATTGCTTCGAACGCGGAAGAAAGTTCACCGGGTCAGCTAGTAGGTATAATATATATAGACCACTCGCCTAGACGGCCGAGTTCGATCCCAAGCGACCGCATGTGAGATTTGTGGTGGACAAAGCGGCGCTGGGGCGGGTTTTCTCCGGGTACTCCTGTTTCATTCGCCATCGCATTCCACCGGTGCTCCATCATCATTCATGTATCATCAGTGTCACCGCCTGTGGTGCCATAAATAGTTAAAGCGTGCGTTAAATACTATAAAAAAAATACATAACTGATAGCATTTTAAAACTTGTAACTTAAAAACTCTTTCACTGAATACAAACATTGATTCATTAAAAATCGTTTTACATTTTGCTTAAAGCTGTTGTAAGGCAATTTTTGTATATTCAACGGAAACTTGTTAAAAATCATAACGCCAGCATATGCAGGTGATTTTTCATATTTTGCGAGTTTATGATTTTCAATGGATAATAAGTATGCATTTCGTGTGTTGTAATTATGAAAATCTGAAATTTTGTAAAATAATTTCTCATTTGATTTTAAAAAGAGAATTATTTTTGTTCTAATTTCTTGGTCTAAAACTACTGTTAATGTAAAAAGAGAGTACCATATATTACAGCATTACTAGAATGTTAATAACAAAATTCGGTCGAGGAGTATTGCGATATTTACCCTTGCATTTCGAGTCCGAGGTACACGCCCCCCCCCCCTATTCTAACACTTCTGGTACATTATCACATAATTTGATAGTAATTATTTCTCGCGATAGCTGCTAAATGGGCGAATTAGCAAGAGGTTTCCTAAAAACCGGAGTAGGTTGCCAATTTTGTCTGCGAATTGCCTTTATCCAAGCTTCCGAGTTAGAAATTAAAATCTAAAAATATACAGAATTGTTATTTTGATCATGTATAACGTATTTCACTAAATATACCTCCGAAAATCACTTAAATAAGTACATTAACCTCTGTATTGAAATACATTTCCCTTTCCTTGTTTTATCTTCTGCTATTCGAGAAACCACAACCAAACACCACACACGTATTGACTAGTATGCTGCTTTAAAATGTACTGCTTAATTGAACATTAAGTACCACAAAATCTTATTTTTGGGTGCATATCTAACCTACACAAGTCGTACTAATCTCAAAAGTGTAGGTCTAAAAATGACAACTTAGCAAAAAGTGCTTCACCAAACACAATGCATAAGGATAGGCATTTCCGATCTAATCTTTTTCTATATCTGTGAGTTGAGGGTAAAATCGTGCCGGATACCGGGCGCAGTGACTCAACGCAGTGCTATTTCCAACACTTCCGGGAACTGCTTATCGGCGACTGACCAGCCTCCTTCCCGCAATAAAATCCTCACTTTCTTCTTTTAAATTCCTCAACGAAATAGCTGCATCTTCCTCATTTATTACTTTGCATTTTTAATACTTTTTACTTTCTCTATACGCATTATGTACATAGTGTATAGAGAAGGTATGTACTCCACCCAAATATTGGATACCGAGATTTCACCGGAAATATATGTTTTAGGGTCCCCAATATCCAAAAAAAGCATTTTCACAAAAAGGTCCGTGTGTGTGTATATATATATAAGTTTTTTAAGGCTGAAACAAAAAACAAGGAATATCTAAAAAACGATCAACTCCACGAATAAAATGTGTATAACATAAATTGTGTGTTTTAATGTGCTCTACATTTTCTGTGTGGTAAGCTTTTGTCTATCTCTTAAGGTTTACCAGTTACACAAAACTCCGTAAAATTCATCCAGAATAAAGTAGTCTTCAGAGGCTATTTCCAGAAAATTCAAGCTATACATATTATTTTTCAAGGACATGTCTTTAATATATGATATTTTAATCCGAATCGCTAGAGCCACTTTTTCAGAAAATCACAATTTTCGAAAAAATGTCCATGTGAAGGGGGGGATTTTCCTGAAAATCTTCGTGTCGCATTCTTGGAAGATACTGAACTTAAATACCAAGTTTTTTATTTAACGGTCTTTTCGTTTTTGGGCTACGCTGCCCACAGACACACACACACACACACTTTTCTAAAAATGCTTTTTTTGGATTCAGGTGGTCTCAAAACATGTATTTCCGGTGAAATCTCGGTATCGAATTTTTGGATACAATGCAATTACCTTCTCTATACACTATGTACATAGTACGCATAGAGAAAGTAAAAGTTTTCTCAAAAATGGCCAACGATTTTGATTAAAATGCCGTATATTAAAGATATTTACATGGTAAATAAATGTATATGTTGATGTTTTTGGGAACAACCTCTGAAGACCACTTCATTCTGGATGACTTTTGCTGAATTTTACATTGAATGCTAAACCGTAAGGCATAGACAACAACTTACTATACACAAATTTACATCTCGTTAAAGCGCATAATTTACGTCATGGATTTTTTTTTCGTGGAGTTGACCATTTCCGAAATTTCTTGTTGACAGTTTCAATTTTAAAATACATTTCTCTTACGGGAATCTGTAAATTCCTGGTCATGCAGAGAAATGGATTTCAACCACATGGCAACAAGCATTTTAAAACATTTGACTATCGTGTTAGCAGTCCCTTATTCCCTCCTACTTACAAGAAAGCAAGTAATAAATATCTTTTCTGCTAATGTCTATCTCGATTAGTATGAACTTAGGCGGTGGTTGAGTGGCAAACCCCGCCTGCCTCCCATCTAGGCGGTCCGGGTTCGATTCCAAGCTCCCTCATGCAGGATTTGTTGTGTACGAAGCGGCGTCTGGGCGGATTTTCTCCGGGTCATCCGGTTTCCCCCGCCACTCATTGCACCAATTGCCTCATCATCACCTTTCCAATCATCAATATCGCTTCCATTTCATATCATCCACGTCATGTTCATGCCTGCCTACGGGCCGACCCCTCGTAACAGGTTTCGTGACGTTAGGCTCCCCGACAGGCTTCTGACCCCTAGATATTGTTTTGTAAGTCCTAGGGGAGGGGGTCAATCCTACAAATACAGAGAGGGTAAACAGATTACGAAACGAAAGTATGAACTACTAAATAGAAGCATAATCTTAATTATAACAATTTGTTTGCTGAACAGGTAGAGAAAGGCATGTGAATTGAACAAATGTTTGTTTCACTGCGCGCCGAGAACGCATAATAAGAGCTAAGAGTGACGGAGAAGTCGAACTCAGGTGTGCCAACAGGTGGCAATTTCCTCGGGTGAGGGCGCGGTTCACTATTTATCGAGTTCAACTTCTTTACAAGAAATATACCAACAAACATTTCCACGAAGTAAAAGTATAGATACCATCCCAGTATCAAGTTATAAAAACTGTCTTGGCGTTAATTTATTATGTCACGTGATACCCTTAATTTGTTATGCAAAACGTTGTATGTATTTGCTAATGAGAAAAATCTGATGTGTTCCATTCGCATAACTTTCTCCACATCTCTGCAAGAAAATATTGCAAAAAAGCTTATGCTTCTATTTGCTTCATGGTAATCGAGAAAAAATTAGCAGAAATAGTCTTATTACTTGCTTCCTTATAAGTAGAAGCGAAATAAGGGAGTACCATAGGTTAAAGTGATAGTCAAATGCTAATTTCTATGTGGCTGAAGCTCCTTTGTTGGTATGGACAGGAGTTGACAAATTCCTGTATGAAAAAATTGAAGTTTATCAAAGCTGAAAACAAAGGAATATCTTAAAAACGATCAACTCCAGGAAAAAAATTATAGAACATAAATTGTGTGTTTTAATGTGCTTTACATTTTATGTATGGCAAGTTTTTGTCCATCTCTTACGGTTTAGCAGTTATGCAAAATTCCGCAAGATTCATCCAGAATAAGGTAGTCTTCACAGACTATTTCTAGAAAATTCAACATATACATTTTATTTGTCAGGTATATATATCTTTAATATACTTTATTCAAAATCGTTAGAGCTATTTTTGAGAAAATCAAACTTTTCGAAAAACATTCCATGTAAAGGGTAGTTGGGTGTGGGGGGATTTTCTTGAAAATCTTTGTGTCACATCCTTGGACGATACCAAACATATATACCAATGTAACTTTGTTTTCTTTTTTGAGCCATGGTGCCCACAGAGACACACATGGACATCTTTCTAAAAATCCTTCTTTTTTACTTTCTCTTTACGTACAATGTATGTAGTGTATAGAGAAGGTATTGCATTGTACCCAAAAATTCGATACCGAGATTTCACCGGAAATACATGTTTTCAGACAACCTGAATCCAAAAAATGCAATTTTAGAAAAATGTCCGTGTGTGTGTGTGTCTCTCTCTCTCTGTGGTCAGCAGAGCTCAAAAACGAAAAGACTGTGAAATACCAAACTTGGTATTTCAGTTTCATATCTTCCAAGGATGCGACACGAATATTTTCAAGAAAATCCCCCCAACTCCAACTACCCTTCACATGGAAACATTTTCGAAAATTTTGATTTTCTAAAAAATGGCTCTAACAATCTTGATTAAAACATCATATATTAAAGATATTTACCTGACAAATAAAATGTATATTTTGAATGTTCTGGGAATAGCCTCTGAAGACTGCTTTATTCTGGATGAATTTTACGCTATTTTGTGTAACTGGTAAACCGTAAGAGATAGACAAAAACTTACCACACAAAAGATGTACACATTAAAATACACAATTTATGTTATATACATTTTTTTCGTGGAGTTGATCGTTTTTGAGGTGCTCATTGGTTTTGGTTTCAGCTTTAAAACTTATAACTTTCTCATACAGTTATTTAACAATTGCTGTCCATACAAACAAAGGAACTTCAGTCACCTAGTAACCAGCTTTTGACTTCACTTTAACCTATGATACTCTCATATTTCGCTTCTACTTACAGGGAAGCAAGAAATAAGACTATTTCTGCTAATTTTTTCTCACTTAGCATGAAGTAAATAGAAGCATAAACTTTTTAACAAAAATTTGTTGCAAAGATATAGAGAAAGTCATGTGAATGGATTACATCAGATTTTTTTTTGCCCCAGGGAATCTCAAGACATGTATTATCAGTGACATCTCGGTAGAGAAAGTAATAAAGTGCATATCCTGATGAATTTGTTGGCAATAGGCTCTGAAGACCTCTTCATTCTGGATGACTTTTTGCTTAACTGGTGAACCGTAAGACATGCACAAAAATCTGATGTGTTTCACGACTTTCTCTATATCTCTGCAATAAATTATTGTTAAAAAGCTTATGTTTCTATTTACTTCCTGTTAATCGAGAAAAAAGTAGCAGAAATAGTCTTATTTCTTGCTTCCTTGTAAGTAGAAGCGAAATAAGGGAGTGCCATAGGTTAAAGTGATAGTCAAAAGCTGGTTGCTATGTAACTGAAGTTTCTTTGTTTGTATGAACAGGAGTTGACAAATTCCTGTATGAGAAAAGTTAAGTTTATCAAAGCTGAAACCAAAAACAAGGAATATCTAAAAAAGATCAACTCCACGAAAAAAATGTACAGAACACATTGTATGTTTTAATGTGCTCTACATTTTTGTGTATGGTCGTCTCCTTAGCGCGCTGGTAGCGCAGCTGCCTACCAAGCGGGAGACCTGGGTTCGATCCCCAGTACCGGCGTGGGGATTTTTCCCCCGCTGGGAGACCTGGACCGGGGTGCACTCAGCCTCGTGAGGTCCCTGGGGGGCCAATTGAGGAGCTACTTGATGGAGAAGTAGCGGCTCCAGGTCGTGAGGACCGCATTAACCGGCCGGGAGGGGCTCGAGGCGCTGACCACGTCTCACCCTCCAATACTGCACCCCATCCATGACGTCTGTAGTGGACCGAGATGGGGGACGCAGCGGCCGGGCGGTAGGCCAAGGCTCCCCGTGAGCTGTCGTGCCATGGAGTTTACATTTTTGTGTGGGAAGTTTTTGTCTATCTCTTACGGTTTAGCAGTTATGCAAAATTCCGTAAAATTCACTCAGAATAAAGTAGTCTTCAGAGGCTATACCCAGAAGATTCAAAATATACATTTTATTTGTCAGGTAAATATCTTGAATATACGATATTTTAATCAAATCGTTGTCATTTTTTAGAAAATCCAAATTTTCGAAAAAAATTCCATGTAAAGGGTAGTTTGGGGTGGGGGGATTTTTCTCAAAATCTTCGTGTCGCATCCCTGGAAGATACTAAACTTAAATACCAAGTTTGGTATTTTACCGACTTTTCGTTTTTAAGTTATCGTGTTCACAGACAGACACACTGACGATACACAAGGACCTTTTTCTGAAAATAATTTTTTTGGATACAGGGGTCCCTAAAACATATATTCCCGGTGAAATCTCGGTATCGAATTTTTTGGTGGAGTGCAATACCTTCTCTATACACTATGTACATAGTGCGTATAGAGAAAGTAAAAATTTACTAAACAGAATTGTGAAATGATATGCAAGGATGAAGTTTGAGGTCGCAAAGTTGGGTATTTTTCTGTTGCATGGGATGGCAGATAATCACATTGCCTGATAAAGCACTGCAAACCTTTATCTTGGCGAAAGGTTGCCCTTTGATTCGATAAACGTCTCAAAGTTCAGAAAAGTCCTTCCTTAAAAAAAAGTGTGCTTTCCTTTCCACAGACCTTCACACACATCTTGTGGATCGTAATAACAGGCGAGAATTTCTTACTTAACCACTATCATTATCAACCGACCTTAACTTAATGCGACAGTGTTGCCAACTTAGAGCTCCATGTTCGTAGTTTAGTTAACTGTTTGGTTAATGATCACAGAGCAATCTGCTGTAAATATCAAGCAGTTACAACCAGTAATAACTGCCTATCGCGGCAAGTTTATCGTCTTATTACTTTCTATACACTTACTAAGTATAGTGTATAGAGAAGGTACTGTAATGCGCCCAAAAATCGCATTTTTAGAAAAATGTCCGTGTGTGAGTGTGTGTGTGTGTCTGTCTGTCTGTGTGAGGGTCCGTGGGCAGCATAGCTCGAAAACAAAAATACCGTTGAATACCAAACTTGTTATTTAAATTTAATATCTTTCAAGGATGCGGCACGAAGATTTTAAAGAAAATCCCCCACCCCAACTACCCTTTTTACATGGAACAGTTTTCGAAAATTTGGATTTTCTTAAAATGGCTAACGATTTTGATTAAAACACCGTATATTAAAGAAATTTACCTCACAAATTAAACGTATATCTTGAATTTTCTGGGAATAGCCTCTGAAGACTACTTTATTCTGGATCAATTTTACGGAATTTTGCATAACTGCTAAACCGTAAGAGGTAGACAAAATCTTACCACACAAAAATGTAGAGCACGTTGAAACAAACAAAATATGTTATATACATTTTTTTCGTGGAACTGGTCGTTTTTTAGATATTCATTGTTTTTGTTTCAGCTTTGAAAAACTTACTTTACTCATACAGGAATTTGTCAACTCGTGTCCATACAAACAAAGGAACTTCAGTCACATAGCAACCAGCTTTTGACTATAACTTTAACCTATGGTTCTACCTTATTTCGCTTCTACTTACAAGGAAGCAAATAATAAGACTATTTCTGCTAATTTTTCTCAATTAGCATGAAGTAAATAGAAGAATAAGCTTTTTAACAATACTTTTTTACAGATATGTAGAGAAAGTCATGTGAATGGAACACCATACGTACTATCTACGCAGTGTATAGAGAAGGTATTGTGATTCACCCAAAAATATCATACAGTTTTTTCACCGCAAAAAAAACATTTTAGAAAAAAGTCCGTGTGTGTACCTGTTAGTGTGTCTATCGGCAGCATTGCAGACCAAACTTGGTATTTACGTTGAGTATCTTCCAAGGGTGTGACACGTGATTATCAAGAAAATGTCCCCACCCCAAACTACCCTTTACATGGAACAATTTCCCAATATTTTGATTTTCTCGAAAATGGCTCCAACGATTTTGATTAAAATACCGTATATTAGAGATTCGATTATTTACATGACAAATAAAATGTATATTTGAATTTTCTGGGAATAGCCTCTGAAGACCACTTCAATCTGATAAACCGTAAGAGATAGACAAAAACTTAGTACACAAAAAATGTAGTTCTCGTTAAAACACCCAATTTATGTCATATAAATTTTTTCGAGGAAATTATCGTCTTTTAGGTCTTCCTTGTTTTTGGTTTCAGTTTTAAAAAATCTGATGTGTACCATTCACATGACTTTCTCTATATCCCTGCAACAAATTATTCTTAAAAAGCTTATACTTCTATTAACTTCATGCTAATCAGTAAAACATTAGCAGAAATAGCTATATTACTTGCTTCCTTGCAAGTAGAAACGAAATAAGGGAGTACTATAGGTTAAAGTGATAATCAAAAGCTGGTTGCTATGTCACTGAAGTTCTTGGTTGTATGGACAGCAGTTGACAAATTCCTGTATGAGAAATATATGTTTTTCATACCAGAAACCAAAAATAAGGAATGTCACAAAAACGACGAACTCCACGAAAAAAATGTATATGACATAAATTGTGTGTTTTAACGTGCTCTACATTTTTTGTGTAGTAAGTTTTTTCCATCTCTTACAGTTTAGCAGTTATTCAACATTTAGTAAAATTCATCCAGAATAAACTACTCTTCAGAGGCTATTCCCAGAAAATTCAAGATATACATTTTATTTGTCAGGTAAATATGTTTAATATACGAAATTTTAATCAAAATCGTTAGAGCCATTTTTGAGAAAATCAAAATTTTCGAAAAAAGTTCCATGTAAAGGGTAGTTGGGTGTGCGGAAATTTTTCTCAAAGTCTTCGTGTCGCATCCCTGGAAGATGCTAAACTTAAATGCCAAGTTTGGTATTATACCTACTTTTCGTTTTTGAGTTGTCGTGTTCACAGACACACGGACCTTTTTCCGAAAATGCTTTTTTTTAGATAAAGGGGACCCTAAAACATACATCTCCGGTGAAATCTCGGTATCGAATTTTTTGGTGGAGGGCAACACATTCTCTATACACTATGTACATAGTGCCTATAGAGAAAGTAAAAACTTATACTTTTCTCATACAGGAATTTGTAAACTCCTGTCCATACAAACAAAGGAACTTCAGCCACATAGCAACCAGCTTTTGACTATCACTTTAACCTATGCTACTTCTTTATTTCGCTTCTACTTACAAGAAAGCAAGTAATAAAGACTATTTCTGCTAATTTTTTCTCGATTAGTATACGGTAAATAGATGCGCAAACTTTTTTACAATAATTTTTTGCTGAGATGTAGAGAAAGTCATGTAAATGGAACATATAAGATTTTTACGATCAAAGTGAATGTCGACTTTTGCAATAAAAGAGATCCCCCTCTTGCATTTTCTCACGCTCAGGAAAAGTACAGAAATTGATAGCATGGTGTAAATGGCAAATGGAGTTGTTCTTTATTTAACCTCATATCTGAAGCTATTTGTGCGTGCCCTACTTTTGGCAACAGCTGATCCGCTCCCAGGCGACATGTTGTTACAATGTCCTGTCTCTTCCCGTTTTCGAAACCTGAGATCGATCCCGTTCCAAGTTTGCCCCAGTTCCATTGTCGGTCACAGGAATGCCAAGGCCAGGGTGCGTCCTTCCAGGTCACCAAGTTGGGATTCCCCAACAATGCAAATTTAAGCAACATTCGCAATGCAGTCATAAGCGGAATGTCACATTCACAATGAGAGTTTACACCCATGCTACTCAATGTAAGCATTCACATATAAACATGCTACGCAATGCAAGAGTTTCTGAACTTCAAATAATATAGAAATAATTCTGCATTCCTTCCTCTATGCATTGCCTGCTGTCAACAGCAGATGATTGCAGTACATGATTTTACATGGACTTATTTTGTATAACTTGTATACCGTAAGAGACTGAACAAAACTTTACTCAAAAATAAATCTCTTTTCTTCAATTCATAAGACGCTCTAAATCTCTGTGACAAATTATTGTTAAAAAGCTTAATCTTCTATTTATTTCATGATAATCGAATTAAAACATTAGCAGAAATTGTACATATTACTTGGTGCCCTGTAAGTAGAAGCGAAACATCTAACGTTTTCTACTCGCATGATGTTCTCTAGCTCTTCGGTAAACAAACCTTTTATTCAAAACATTAATCTGTTTTCGATATCACGATAATT
Organism: Hymenopus coronatus; assembly: GCA_030762935.1. Classification (NCBI taxonomy): domain Eukaryota; kingdom Metazoa; phylum Arthropoda; class Insecta; order Mantodea; family Hymenopodidae; genus Hymenopus; species Hymenopus coronatus. The sequence continues at coordinate 16,743,115 of CM060882.1, read as the reverse complement.
AAGATAAACATAACCAAAATTAAGTTTTATTTCTAGCTTCCTTGTAAGTAGAAGGGAAATAAGAAAATACACAGACTAAAGCCGGTCTCTATGTGAAGCAAATGAAATTCCAATCTGTCTGCTTGCCAGGAGTAAACAAACGAGGAACGAGAAGAAAGCCTCTTGCCGTTTGAGAAAAGTTTAAGTAGCTAAAACTGAAACAAATAATCCGGAATATCTCGAAAACGAATAACTCTACAAAATAACAAAGTATAAGACATAAATTGTGTTTTAATGACATCTACATTTTTGTGTAGTAAGTTTTTGCTAGCTATACAAAAGTCATCCAGAATGAAGAGGTCTTCAGAAAATCCAAAATATACATTTTGTTTGTCATAAAATATCTGAAACATAAGGTATTTTAATAAAAATCGTTTGAGCAATTTTTAAGAAAATCAACATTTTTGAAAAATATTCCGTGTAAAGGGTAATTTGGGATGGGGGGACTTTCTTGAAAATGTTCGTGTCGCATCCTTGGAAGATACCAAACTTAAATAACAATATTTAACTTAAATAACGGATATTTTCCTAAAAAGGTTTTTTTTTATTCAAGGGGACACAAAACCTGTATTTCCGGTGAAATCTCGTCATCGAATTTTTGGGTACAACACAAAACCTTCTCTGTACACTAATTACACAGTACAATTAGAAAAAGTAAAAAAGCATTTATAGAAAAATGTCCGTGTGTGCGCCCATTATCATCAAGGTAAACAACAGAAAGTCCGTTCAATACCAAACTTGGAAGGATGCAACACGAAGATTTTTCTTGAAAATGCCACTACCACAAACTACTCTTTATATGGAAAACTTTCAAATTTTTTGATTTTCTCAAAAATGGTTCTAATGACTTTGATTAAAATACCGTATATTAAACAAAATTACATGTCAATAAAATGTATATCTTGACTTTTCTGAGAATAGCATCTGAAGAACTCTTCGCTCTTTACACAAAAAATGTCTGATGTGTTCCATTCACTTCACTTGCTCTACATCTCTGTTAATTTAAAAGCTTATTCTGTTACTTACTTTCTCCTAATTTAGATAAACGTCAAAACACACAATTTGTCACATACATTTTGACCATTTTCAAGATTTTTGGTTTCAGTTTAAAAATACTTAAAAACTTTTCCCAGACGAAAATTTGTCAACTCCTGACCAAATAAAGAAACGGATTCAGGGGGGCTTAAGTTATATTTCTTATGAAATCTGTAAATCGAAATTTTAGATGGAATAAGATACTTCATAGAGAACGCGAAAAAGAGTAAAGCCGATGTCCCACGGTCAAAATTTGGTCCAAAATTATTTTATACAACGTGAACGTTGTGTACAATTTCTCCGTACCTTTCCCACGGTAGTGAGTATTGGTCCAAATATTTCTCGCATGCACATGAACAGCTGATAGAAAATGGTGGAGGTTGCTGATCCACAATTATTTACGTTCGCTGTCGCAAGCTTAGTTTGTGTATCCAATGCAAGAGCATATTATAATAGAATGAAAAAACCAATAAAAAGATATTGGTGGACTAGACCATGGCTGGAACGTAGGAATGCAGGCCAAGGAAGAGGTGTACTATATATGCTGCAAAATGAACTCGTTTCTGGCCCTGTGAATTATTTTAACTTCCTTAGAATGGACGAAAATTTATTTGGAAAGTTGCTGTCCTTAGTTGAGGCAAAAATCACTCGCCAAGACACAAATATGAGGCAGTCCTTACCAGCAAATCAAAAAGTAGCGTTTTTATATTTTGTTGAGAAAAGAAGGTTAGGTACAAATGGATCCGATAAAATGCATTTGCAGTGGTTATAAATACCCGAGTCATTATTTCATAAATCTCTGCCGCACAAAAAAAAAGTGAATTTCAACCATAGCTCAGATGCTATAACCCTACTATTTAGAACAAAGTCTACAAGATATAGCAAAGTTTCACTCAAAAAATCAAGTTGGCGGGAAGGAATACCCAGCGCTAGCTGCCATCTTATTACGTCATTACCACCAGGTAGTCCATTTCATACGTTTGGACCAAAAAACATCTCAAGTGTTCCATTCACATGACTTTCTCTACAACTCAGCAACAAATTATTGCTAAAAAGCTTATGCTTCTATTTACTTAGTGCTAATCGAGAAAAAATAAGTAGAAATAGTCTTTATTATTTGCTTCCTTGTAAGTAGAAGCGAAATAAGGGAGTACCATACGTTAAAAGGATAGTCAAAAGCTGGTTGCTGTGTAATTGAAGTTCCTTTGTTTGAATGGATAAAAGTTGACAAATTCCTGTATGAGAAAATTAATTTTTTTTAAAGCTGATACCAAAAACAAGGAATATCTAAAAAATGATCAACACCATGAAAAAATGTATATAACACAAATTGTGTGTTTAAACGTGCTCTATATTTTTTGTGTGGTAACTTTTTCTCCATCTCTTACGGTACAGTAGTTATGCAAAATTCCGTAAAATTCATCCAGAATAAAGTAGTCTTCAGAGGCTATTCCCAGAATATTCAAGATATACATTTTATTTGTCAGGTAAATATCTTTAATATATGATATTTTAAACAAAATCGTTAGAGCAATTTTTGAGAAAATCAAAATTTTCGAAAAAAGTTCCATGTAAAGGGTAGTTTGGGATGGGGGGAACTTTTCTCGAAATCGTGTCGCATCCCTGGAAGATATTAAACTTAATTACAAAGTTTGGTATTTAACGGATATTCTGCCCACAGACACACACGGACATGTTTCTAAAAATGCTTTTTTTGGATTCAGGGGTCTCAAAACATATATTTCCGGTGAAATCTCGGTATCAAATTTTTGGGTACAATACAGTACCTTCTCTATACACTATGTATATAGTACGTATAGAGAAAATAATAGGGCGGATATTGTATACAATGAAATTATCCGAAGTCCCACGATCCAACTTGAGTTTGAAGAGTATTGGACCAAAATATTTGACGGTGGGACATCGGTTTAATAGAACCCAGATTGCGATAGGTGCCAGTTCATTGCGAGAGTTAACAGAGGATAAATAATCATAACCAAAAATATAACTTAAACCTCTTCAACAAAAAAAAAAAAAAAAATCAATATTCACTAAAAATATTAATCTAAAAAAAAAATAAATTCTGGATTAAATATCAACCCCCATAAGCAAAACATAAAGGAATTATAAAAATTAGAGTTAACCTCTCTTTGCTAACGCCCAAAAATTCAACAAAAATCCTTAATTAGAGGTGTATTAATTTCACTATGTGCCCCTTAATTCAACAAAAGAAATTTTGCCCCAAAACAATTATATTTTCAAATTAATAAACTGCTGCTGTAAGCAAAGTTGAAGGATGAACTAATGCAGATACAGGAGTAGAGAGTGCTGGTTTATGTGACAGAAGTTTATTTGTTTAGCAGTTGCTCTGAATCTAGCGACACAGACAGCTCTATTACACGGACCATGTTCACTTCCAAGAAGTAAGTAACAACTGCTATTTGGAGCAAAGAATCGTGTAAGACACCCAGACGGTAAACATTTATGTTGCGCGTGTTGTTTCAGGCAGCAGGTCTTTACACCAGACACCGCGGGTCATAAAACACAGGGATCCTGCTTATCTGGAGCGTTTGAGGGCGTAAATGGGTTTCAAACCAAACTTCCTAGTTTTACTTGTAAAATCTGAGCATCATTCATGAAAATGTTCATGATTACTTTCTCTACATAGTGGATAGAAAAGGTATTATACTGCACCCAAAAATTCCTTACCGAGATTTCACCAGAGGCCCCCTGAATAAAAAAAAAAAATTGGTGTGTTCCATTCACAAGACTTTCTCTACATATCTGCAACAAATTATTATTAAAATCTAATGCTTCATTTACTTCATGCTAATCGAGAAAAAAATTAGCAGAAATAGTCTTATTACTTGCTTCCTTAAAAGTAGAAGCGAAATAAGGGAGTACTATTGGTTAAAGTGATAGTCATATGTGACTGATGTTCCTTTGTTTGTATGGACACGAGTTGACAAATTCTGTATGAGAAAAGTATACTTTTTTCAAAGCTGAAACCAAAAACAAGAAATATCTAAAACACGATCAACTCCACAAAAAAAAAAAAAAAAAAAAAAAAAAAAAAAAAAAAAAAACCCTATAACATAAATTGTATGTTTTAACGAACTATACATTTTTATAAAAGTATTTGTTTATCTCTTACGGTTTACCAGTTATGCAACATTGCAAAAAATTCATTCATAGTAAAGACGTCTTCAGAGGCTATTCCCAGAAAATTCAAGATGTACATTTTATTTGCCGTGTAAATATTTAATATACGATCTTTTAATCAAAGTTGTTACAGCCATTTTTGAGAAAATAAAAATTTTCGAAAATTATTCCACGTAAAGGATGGTTCGGAGTGGGTGGATTTTCTTGAAAATCTTCGTGTTGTATCCTTGGAAGATACTGAACATAAATACCAGATTGGTATTTAACGGACTTTTCATTTTTTGTGCTATGCTGTCCCCACACACACACACTCGGGCCTTTTTCTATAAATGTTTTTTTTATTCAGGGATCCCAAAACATGCATTTCTGGTGAAATCTCGGTATCGAATTTTTGGGTGAAATACAATACCTTCTCTATACACTATGAATATAGTACGTGTAGAGAAAGTAAACGTGTCCGTGGTGTGTGTGGGCAGAATAGCTCAAAAAACGAAAATATCAAACTTGGTATAAATTCATTACTTTCCAGGAATGCGACACGAAGAGCTTCAAGAAAATCCGCCTACCACAAACTATCATTTACATGGAAAAAAATTTCAAAAATGACTAATGATTTTGATTAAAATGTCTTATATTTAAGATAACTAGTGAAAAATAAAATGTATATCTTGAATTTTCTAGGAACAATCTCTGAAGACCTCTTCATTCTGGATGATTTTTTTTTTTTTTGAATTTTGCATAACTGGTAAACCGTAAGAAATACTACATAAAAAATGTAGATCTACTTATAACACATTTTATGTCACATAATTTTTCGTGGATTTGGCCGTTTTCGAGCTATTCCTTGTTATTGGTTTCAGTTTTAAAATAGTATAATTTTCTCATACGGCAAGTTGTCAACTCCTGGCCACACAAAGAAGCTATTTTCAATCCCATAGCAACCACATTTTAAAACACTTGACTCGGTTTAGCCTCGTGTATTCCCTTATTTCCCTTCTACTTATAAGGAACTAAGTAATAAGACCGTTTCTGCTAATGTTTATCTGGAATAGCATGAAGTAGATAGAATAATAAGTTTATATTTGTTACAGAGATGTAGAGAAAGACATGTAACTGAAACACATTAGATTTTTTCTTGACAATTTAGCTCAACTATTAAAGCGCCAATGGAATAGACGAGGTTAGGCAATTTCAACCAATCGCGGCCATCTGATTGGTGCGATATTGTCACAACATCTTATAGCAGCGGATGTTCTTTTCTTTGAAACCTGTCGCACCTGACGTTCGTTTGTTTGAATCAGGAGATAGTGAAGGGGGGGAGGGGAAGCAAAACATCGGTAAATAAACATGGTCGAATGCGTCATCTACTATTTGACAACTAATGTACGTATTGCAATCATAACCTGATAAAATCTCCCTTCCTATACATTATAAATTATTAATAGTTTATAACGTCGCTTCGCTTCCATTGTGAATTATCGACAAGATGAAAACACTCGTGGTCTTACTTATGACAATTCAGCTCTACTATTAAAGCGCCAATGGCCGACATTAAGCAATTTCGACCAATCGGGAACATCTGACTGTAGCGATATTGTAGAAACATCTTATCGCAGCTGATGTTCATTTCTTTGAAATATTGTTGCACCTGACGTTCGTATGTTTAATCTTCTGAATTGGTTATTGGTAAGAAGGTGACAGTCCAGGCAGCCAACCTTCACTTTTAATAACTCAGTTCCACAATTGTACTTTCAATTAATTCGTTACAATATTTAAAGTTTTATCCAGTTCTTAAAAAAGTTTAAAAAAAGCGTGAAAATAATCATTAGTTGTATTTCTTATGTATGAGACGAGAGCAATAGCATCAAATAAAATAATTGTTCCCTATTTCTATTGTTGCTATCGATATTCGCACATTGGGTGTAGACACATTCGGTCATATCATAATTCAGAAGGCAGTGAAGAAAGAAAGAGGGAAAAAAAAAAAAAACTTTCGGGAGATAAACATGGTCGAATGCGTCATCTATTATTTGAGAACTAATGTAAGTATTGCAATCATAACCTGACAAAATCTCCCTTCCTATATATTATTAATAGTCTATTTCGCTAAATTGCCTTATCAAATATAACGTCGCTTCGCTGCGGTCGTGAATTATCGACAGCATGAAAACACTTCTGGTATTACTTATGATCATTTCAAACAGCCGTTTTAAGATGTCATATTTCAATATAAAGAAACCTTAAATAACACCTTTAAACTTGTAATTTATTAAGTCCTCGGGCAACAACATAACATTATTGGGTGCCGGGGTCGCGCGGTCAAACGCCTCTGGAGCAACCCAATTAGCTGTGATGTTGGTACCACTGCTGGAGCAGTGTTTTATAAATAGACAGACATTCCACAGCTTTCACTTTTCCCAACAACGCCCACGTGACCTTTAAAGGCCGCGCCTCACGGAAGCGCCACTAGAGGTTATGTCCGGAAGATCCGCGCTGTTTTTTGGGGGTTTCTCCGGAGATGTGAATCTCTTACACAATACAATAAGAAATTGATGTCTCTTGAAGTCACGTCTTCAGGATGGTGACTGACTTGCAGTCGTGAAGAAGAAATGAGAGCAGGGTAGTCGACGGCTATAATTGCAGGTGTGACTGCTATTTCATGAAGAAGAAAAAAATCGAATTTTTTATTTTAACTCCTTAGATAATTTAAACATTCCTGAATACAAAAAAAAAAAAAAAAAAAATGATATTATAATCGAGATAAACATTAGCAGAAATTGTTCTTATTACTTGGTAATAAGAAGGGCAAAAATCTACTGTGTTCCATTCACATGATGTCTTCTATATATAGAAGACGCACACATATTTGATTCAGAGGAACCCCGTCGCCCTGCGTGGTGTAGTGGTTAGCTGCTAGCCTCTTATACCCGAGGTCGCGGGCTCAAATCCGGCGGAATACGATGGATTTTCGAGAGTAAAAACCTTAGGGAAGTAAAGGGTTGGTCCCGTGTCGTAGATTTACGGCACGTAAAAGAACATCAAGCCTGATAAAGTGCAAAATTAAATAGTCTTTCACGCCTAATATAGCATGGGAAGCTGAGAACCATAGTAGTTAAAGAGCGTCTATACATAAAACTCAATTTCCTTCATTTCTTTTCAGAAGAACCCAAAAAGTTAATTTCCAGTGAAATCATGCTATCGAATTTGTGTGTGGAATGCAACATCTTCTCTACCTGCTACTTAGATGGTACAAAAAGTAATACGGTTTTTGTATGAGTAATTTGTAGAAGTTTAATAAAGCCATGTGAATTTAATCAGAGACATTACCTAAGGGATCTCAAAACATGCCATAATTAGATTTACGGCACGTAAAAAAAACATCAAGCCTGATAAAGAGGCCTCTGAGAAAAATTAAGCGGTATTTCACGCCCAATATACAGTGGTACGCTAAGAACCACAGTAGTTAAATAGCGTCCATAAATAAAACTCAATTTCCTTAATTTCTTCTCAGAAGAACCAAACAGTGAATTTCTAGTGAAATCACGCTATCGAATTTGTGTGTGGAATGCAGCATCTCCTCTACCTGCTACTTAGATGGTACAGAAAGTAATACGGTTTTTACATGAGTAATTTGTAAAAGCTTAATAAAGTCATGTGAATTTAATCAGAAACGCTACTTAAGGGATCTCAAAACATGCCACAACCGTCTCTTGTTTGCAATGCAAAGAATGACTTACTGATTATAGAGCTGAAAGAAAGAAACAAATCAGCAGTAGTGCTGTTTATCCTCACAGACTCCTAAGGCTGTTGCTTATTCGCTATGCTAATTTTTATCAATAAGAGGTTCTAAAGGTTATCATATGACCTTTAATTCCGGGGAAAAGAAAAGTGCTGTCCTAGCTAATGATTGCATTTTCCAGGCCTTCTGGGAATTATGAGCAATGGGCAATTTTAAAACCCACGTAAAATCATCTGTGTACACGCCATGGCCACCTGCATGAGGAAGTGAGGATACACGGCCCTCTATTGGCGCCACTATCAAGTTCCATGACCCAATAACTGAGATACATACGTCTGCACCGGGTTCGTTTCCACAAAATAAACCTTTGCCATGGTCACCCAGTGGATTAGGCGCCGGCCACCTAGGTCGATTGAAATGGTCCATTAAACAAATTAATAATACAAGTAGCACCAAAATATTAACTTTACAAAAACACATTAAAAAACTTATCAGATAAAATTTTAATGTGTTTATGATCCACTAGCCCAGGAACGATTTCAGATATCAGGCTGAAATTTGTATGATATGCTTTAATATTGTATTGGTACTAAGAACAGTTATACTTATCAGGTCGAGAATACATATGGGAATACGAGTCCTTCAGAATCGAGTTTCTCGAGCATTTGAAATAAGTAACTTACAGTTCGTGGTTCGTCAATTACTGTTTAAAACACTTGAATACAATAATAAATCAAATTTTCTTTTCAATATTTTATTGAACATAAAAAAAAAATCTGATGTGTTCCATTCACTTGACTTTCTCTACATCTCTGCAACAAACTATAGTTAAAAAGCTTATTTATTACATGTTAATCGATAAAAAATTAGCAAAAATAGTCTTATTACTTGTTTCCTTGTAAGCAGAAAGAAATAAGGGAGTACCATAGGTTAAAGTGATATTCAAAAGCTGGTTGCTATAACACTGAAGTTCCTTTGTTTGTATGGGCACGAGTTGACAAATTCCTGCATCAGAAAAGTATATATTAAGTTTTTCAAAGCTGAAACCAAAAACAAGGAATATCTAAAAACGATCAACTCCACGAAAAAAATGTATACAACATAAATTGTATGTTTTAATATGCTCTACATTTTTTGTGTCCTAAGCTTTTCTCCATTTCTTACGGTTTAGCAGTTAAGCAAAATTCCTTAAAATTCACTCAGAATAAGGTAGTCTTCAAGGGCTATTCCCAGAAAATTCAAAATATACATTCTATTTGTCAAATATCTATAATATATGATATTTTTAAAAAAAAAATCGTTAGAGCTATTTTTTGAGAAAATCAAAATTTCCGAAAAAAATTCCATGTAAAGGGTAGTTTGGGATGGTGGGGTTATTTCTCAAAATCTTCGTCGCATCCCTGGAAGATGCTAAATTTAAATACCAAGTTTGATATTTTACAGACTTTTCGTTTTTGAGCTATCGTGTTCAGACACACAGACGGACCTTTTTCTGAAAATGCTTTTTTTTTGGTAAAACATATATTTCCGGTGAAATCTCGGTATCGAATTTTTGGGTGGAGTGCAATACCTTCTCTATACACTATGTGCATAGTGCGTATAGAGAAAATAAAAATCACGAAAATCCTATTTCGACTCCCCTCAATGCATTTATGATCCACTGACCCAGAAACGATTTCAGGCCTAAATTTGTACGAGATCCTTCAAAAGTTCTTAGATCTACTTTTATACAAAACCTTTTTTACTTTCGTTACACGCATGTACACAGTATTTGGAGAATTCAATGTCGATATTTCACCAGAAGTGTGTGTTTTGAGGTCCCTTTTTCTAAAAAGGGCATGACTATGGACATCATAAGTCAAAAACGAAAAGACGGTTAGATAAACTTGATACTTAAGTTCAGCATTTTCCTAGATTGCTACACGAAGACATTAGGGAAAATCTTCCACTGCAAACTATACTTCACTTGAAAAAAAATTCCAAAAAATGTATTTGCTCAAAAATTGCCTTAATTATGTTGACTAAAAAACCACATGTTTTCTAAATGTCATGGCGGAGAAAGTGCATAATTTTTATTTTCTGGGAATAGTCTCTAAAGGTCCTCTTCATCCTGGACAACTTTTGTATAACTGGTAAATTGTAGGAGATAGACAAAAACTTACTGCACAAAAAAATCGCTTTCAAACACACAACATAAGCTCTTTGTATTTTTGTTGAGACGCTAGCCATTTCCGAGCTATTTCTTATTATGGGTTTCATAATATACATTTATTTTATTCAGGAGACCCAAAAACGTATATTTCCTGTAAAAACGGAATACAATAATTCTTAGCCCGCCTGGGTAGCGTATCTGCATCACATTCAACAGGTCACGAGATCAAATCTCGCTTAGGAGAGTTACCCGGATAAAGTTTTTTTCTCGGGGTTTTCCCTTATTCTGAGAAGACTAATGTCAAGTAACCTTAAGCTTCATGGACCCCGAGATCATTATATAAATAACTTCTCTACCTAACATGTATTAAGTACGTGTAGAGAAAGTAAAGAGGTAAAATAGTCAAAATCCTCAGGCTGCCCGCCGTTTCCCTCCTGGACATGCAAAGAGAACGGAATTTAAAAGTCACCACATAGCGATCAGCTTTTTAGAGATTTAAATATCGCTTTAGCATTGTTCATTGCTTTAAGGAAAAAGCAATAATACCATTTATGTTAATATTTACCTTGATTAGCATTAAGTAGATAATCAGCTTTTGTGAGAATAGTGTCACCCTCCGTGTTGTAGTGGTTGCCATGCTAACTTCATACACCCAAGGTCGCGGGTTTAAAACCCGGCGGAGGACGATGGATTTTTTCGGGCTAAAAATCCCTGGCATGGTTTACTTCGGAAAGGGAAATAAAGTCGTTGGTCGTAGATTTACGGCACGTCAAAGAACCTCAGGTGTGATAAGGCCTCTGAGCAAAATTAAGCGGTTTTCACGCCCACAAGGGTAGAGCACTTCATTCTGTATGAATTAATTCTATAAAATAATTTAAACATTCCTGAATACAAAAAAATGATGTGATAAACATTAGCTGAAATTGTCCTTATCACTTGGTCTCTTAAAGGGGGGAAATCCAATGTGTTCCATTCACATGATGCCCTCTAGCTGTTCGGCAAACAAACCTTCTATTCAAATCATTAATCTGTTTATTACATCAGTTAATCAAGCAAAACATACGCAGAATTAGTCTTATTACTAGCTTCCTTGTAAGTAGAAGGGAAATAAGAAAATGCACAGGCTAAAGCGATAGTCCAGCTTATAAAAGCCGATCACTATGTGAAGACTATTCCCAGAAACGTCATTAACATTTTATCGTGTAAATAAATATCTTTAATATATGACATTTTAATCATCGTTAGCCATTTTTGTGAATTCAAAATTTGCAAGAAGGGGACGCAACTGAATGTGAGCTCAGCTCATCAGACTTCATTTTCTCAATATTAGTTTTGGGGGGAATGTAATGTTTCCTCTACCGATTGGTCAGGTGGTAGAGAAAGTAATTAACGCCAGTATGTGTGGAATAGCTAATGAGAGGCCTGTACGAACACACGTGAGCTCTAAGACTGATTAGGTCGTCAGTGGAATGCCAGAATAGGTAGAGAGAGAATGTAATACTTCCTCTACCTGTTGGTCAGGTGGTAGAGAAAGTAATAAACCTATTGTGGAATAGCTAATGAGAGGCCTGTAGAAACAAACACACGTGAACAAGACTGATTGGGTCGTCAGAGGAATGTCCGAAGCTCAGTAATTAAATGGTTCGCCTGCAGCTGAAGCGAGCGATCCTATCGGGAATGTCGGCAGTGACTATACCAACAAAGCAACCCGCAATTATTCCAATAATTACAGACACTGCTGCCGCCCGCACATGTGGTGTCGATAACTGCTGCAGATCTGCGATTTCTGACGGATCACAAATCCGTTTCTAGGTTATGTTGTGCAACACGCGTCGTTATCCGCAAACAATAGAGATAACATTTACTGCAGTCATAGATTCGATATTCTGGACAAAAAATCGATTACACTGCAACATTTCAACCCCAGTACACAGCGACCAGTTTCTGTCGTACACTACATTTCACCTTGAAATATGATATCGAGATTTCACTGGAAACACACGATTTAGATTCAGCCCACTAAAAAATATCGGATGTGTTCCATTCACACGACGTTCTCCACATCTCTGCAATAAATTATTGTTAAAAAGCTAATGTTTCTATATACTTCATGCTAAAAAATTAGCAGAAATCGTCTTATTGCTTGCTTCCTTGTACGTAGAAGCAAAATAAGGGAGTACCATTGGTTAAAGTGATAGTCAAAAGCTGGTTGCTATGTGACTGAAGTTCCTTTGTTTGTATGAGCAGGAGTTGATAATTCCTGTATGAGAAAAGTACAAGTTTTTCAAAGCTCAAACTAATAACAAGGAATATTTCCAAAACGACCAACTCCAAGACAAAAAAAGAAAACAATATATATAAATTGGGTGTTTTATCGTGATCTACAGTTTTTTTCTAGTAAGTTTTTGTCTTTCTCTTACGGTTTACCAGTTATGCAAAATTCCGCGAAATACATCCACGTGTCTTTAGAGGCTATTCCCCATAAATTCACGATATACATTTTATTTGTCAGGTAAATATCTTTAATATACGACATTTTAATCAAAATCGTTAGCTATTTTTTATAAAATCGAAATTTTCGAACATTTTTCCATGTGAAGGGTAGTTGGGGGTCCCCCTCCCCCAACTACGTGTCGCATCCTTGAAAGATGCCAAACTTAAAATACCAAGTTTGGTATTTAACGGTCTTTTCGTTTTTGAGCTATGCTGTCCACAGACACCCAGACACACACACACACACGCACACGGACCTTTTTCCAAAAATGATTTTTTTGGATTCAGGGGGACCCAAAACATGTATTTCCGGTGAAATCTCGGTATTGAATTTTTGGGTGCAATACAATACCTTCTCTATACACTATGTACATAGTACGTGAAATCGGATGTGTTCCATTCACATAAAATTCTCTACCCAGTCTGTAATAAACTATTATTACAATAGCTTATTATTCTATCTACATCATGATAAAGATAAACAATAGCAGAAATTGTTTTATTGCCTAGTGTCTTAAGTAGAAGTGAAATAAGGGAATACTTTGGCTACAGCGATATCAGTTCTTTCAGAAGCTATCGCTATGCCATTCTGGCATGCCCTTCTCTTACAGAACTAGGAGTAAAACAAAAGAAAAAGGATATTTTTCCGTTTGGAAGAGTTTTAGTATTTTAAAATTGAAACCAATAAGAACGAATATCACGGATCTGCTCAGCTCCACAGAAAAAATGTAAACCCTTCACTTTATAGAGAAAATGGCGTCTACAGTTTTATGATTAACACAAAGTTAATTGGCATTACACCATTTCTGCAGATTACAGGATAAATTGTGACTTTTAACAGAATTAATGTCTGGATTACCGTGTGAAAAACTACCAGCCAGATCAGTTTAACATGATTAAGCATTTAGAAGGAAGTTTGTAAATGAAAATGGCGTTTTATTTATGTACGCTCTTTAACTGCTGTAGCTCTCAGCGTTCCAGTCTATATTGGACGTGAAAGACCGCTTAATTTTGCTAAGAGGCCATCAGGCTTGAGGTTCTTTTATATGCTGTAAACCTACGACACGGGACTAATGGCTTTATTTCTCTTCCGATGGAAGCCATGCCAAGGATTTTTACGCCCGAAAAAATTGAACACTTATGTAGACGCTATATAGAGGAACATGGGGAAAGCGCGTCAGTCATGTAATATATATACCAAATGTGCTTAGCTATGACCTGGAAAACTGCGTCAACAGCACGTGCATTATGCGTGCTGCTGATTATGATGAAGCGAGTCTAAAACTATCCCGGAAACCACAAGTTCCAGGCAGGAAACCGACACAAGAACATTTGCGTATCACAATCTTGCTCGTTGCGAAAGAATTTGCATGCCACATTTCTAATTTCGCAACACAAACATTCCACTATGCGGAGGTTGCTATGGCAACGTAACATCTGACTGCGATTCCGCGACATACATTCCGCGCTCATAGTATTTGTGTTACAACTTGCTCAAATGACACTGGCGCAGTTGAACAACAAAATCTGATGTGAAACACTCGCATGACTTCCTCTAGCTGCTCTACAAACAAACTTCTTACAAACGATTATTCTTCTTTCTATATAATCCTTATAAGTAGAAGGGAACTAAAGGAATACGCTTTCATAAAGCGATAGTCAAATGTTTTGAAAGTTGTTATGCGATTGTCATTACAAATCGTTTCTTTGCTCAGCCAGAACAAAAGAAAGACGGACACTTCCTGTCTGAGAAAGTTGTAAGTACTTTACAACCAATAACAAGGAATATCTACCTCCACAACAAGATCGTAAAGGGCATAAATTGTGGGTTTTGACCAGATCTACATTTTTTTGTGCAATGCGGTTTTGTGTTTCTCCTACGGTTTATCCGTTATGTAAAATTCTGCAAAAATCAACCAGAATAAAGTGTTCTACAGAGACTATTCCCAGAAATTTCAAAATATACATTTTATTTCTGTTAGGAATAACTTTAATATACGGTATTTTAATCGAAATCGTTAGCCATTTTTAAGAAAAACAAAATTTACGAAAATTGTTCCATGTAAAGGGTAGTTGGGGATGTGGGATTTTCTTGGAAATCATCGTATCGCATCCTTGTAAGATACCAAAGTTAAACACTAAGTTTGGTATTTAACGGAACTTTTCCTTTTCAGCTATACTGCCCACACACACATACACACCCACGCACACATGTCGTCCTCCGTGGTGCAATGGTTACCATGCTAAATTCATATACCCAAGGTCGCGGGATCAAAACCGACGCAGGACGATGGATTTTTTCGGGCGTAAAAATCCTTAGCATGGCTTCCTTCGGAAGGGAAGTAAAGCTGTGGGTCCCGTGTAGTAGATTTAAGGCTCGTAAAAGAACCTCAAACCTGATAGAGAGGCCTCTGAGCAAAATTAAGTGCTATTTCACGCCCAATATAGAATGGGACGCTGAGAACCACAGCAGTTAAAGAGCATATATAAATAAAAGCTTACACACACACACACACATTTTTCTAAAAATGCTTTTATGGTATTTGGTATTTTCCAAGAATGCGACACGAAGATTTTCCCTCTACGCCCAACTACCCTTTACATGGAACTGTTTTCGTAAATTTTGATTTCCTCAAAACTGACTAACGATTTTGATTAAAATATCGTATATTAGAGATATTTACCGGACAAATAAAATGTATATCTTGAATTTTCTGGGAATAGTCTGTGAAGGCTTAATTTATTCTGGACCAATGTTACGGAATTTTGCATTACTGCTAAACCGTAAGAGATGGACAAAAACTTACCACACAAAAAATGTAGAGCACGTTAAAACACGCAATTTATGTTATATACACTTTTTTCGTGGAGTTGGTCGTTTTTGAGATATTCCTTGTTATTAATTTCCAAACTTTATCCTTGCGTTGCAAGCAAAGAGGAAGAATTCTGCTTCTTTTCTCTATGCATTGCCTATGAATTCAATAACAAACGATCGCACTGCAAGATTTTACAGGGTCTGCTGTACATGCATGCTCTTCTATTCGGCCGTTCCGCGCCATTTCTAATCTGCCTCAAGAGGTTATGACAGTCTGCTTGCGAATCCTTCTTTGATTTAATGGATGTAACTATCATCTGTGTATAGATTTATTAGTTCTCATAAATCGAAGACGCAGAGGGATAATTCTTACTTCATTAAATGTGTAGATTTATCACTTTTTGCAGTCTCTATGCTTGTACTATTTTCAATAATTTTCAATGAACAATTATTGTGACGTCACTGCCGCGAGCGTCAGTTGTTAGTATGTAATGTATTTATTTTGTAAAAGATTGAGTGAATTTTCTTATGTGGTGTTGGTTATGTTATTCAGTTTGTAACATGCGGAGCGCTTGGAAGATTATCGAATATAATTTGTGGATCTAGAAACCCGTGACAACTTCTTGCGTTGCGCTTACGATTCCATTGTGAATGGTGTTTCCTTGCGTCTGCGCTTGCATCCCATTGTGAATGTAACAAAAAGATGGTCACGTGAATGGAACATATCAGATTTTTTAAAGGAAGTTGAATGCTTTCTGGAGTTCTGTTTATTTTACAGTAGTTGTTTTCAACAAATGTTTGTAATGTAGCAAATTAAATGCTTGATTATTATTACTGGCAGGTGTTATCAGACCGATGAAAAGCAGTTTCCAAGATAACGTTACCGGTTGTTTTCATGGTTATACAGTCCAATTAGCCTTGAAACAGAGAGAAAAATATAGTAGTCCAATTTACCGGTTATATTAAAGAAAACATAAATTTTTATATTGAGTAGTTTGTTTATAACTCCTGAATACCTACCATTATCAAAATGATCTGAAATCTAATCCAGATTGCCCGTTAGCGAGATTTCTGCCACCAGGTGTTTGTTCTAAAATAATTAAGTTTATTTCACAGAGATATATAAGGTCGTCGTGTGCCAGAATTTTTACTTTCTCTAGCCATATGTACAATGTACGTAGTGGATAGAGAAGGTATTGTATTCCATCCAAAAATTCAATGTCGAGATTTTACCTGCAGTATAGATTTTTAGAAGTATAGGGTTCGAATAATATTTTTAGAAAAAGGTCCGTGTGTGTGCCTGTAAACAGCATAAACCCAAAAACGAAAGGACCATTAAATACCACATTTGGTATTTAGGTTTACTGTCTTCCAAGAAAATCCCGCCACCACAAGCAACCCTTTACAAATATTTTTTTTTTTAAATTTAGTATTTCTCAAAACTGGCTCTAATGAGCTTGAGAAATTCAGATTTTGGATATTTTTTCCATGTAAAGTGTACTTTGGAGTTGGGGGATTTTCCTTAAAATCTTCATATCTCATCCTAGTAGGATACTAAACTTAAATACCAAGTTTGGCATTTTCGTTTTTGAGTTCTCCTATTCCTGCACATGGAAGTTTTTATATTGTTTTTTGGATACAGACACCCAAAAACATGTATTTCCGGTGAAATCTCAGTATCGAATTTTTGGATGCAGTGCAATACCTTCTCTATCCACATATTATCTATGTACCATGTTGGGAAAGTAAAAATGTTCTCTTCTAAATTCAAATTTTGTAATTTTGTAAACATCACACGTGAAAAGGTTTTAAAAGGATAAATAAAAATAAAAAAACTGGTCCAATTTTCAATGAATTATAGAAGGAAGTATCTGAAAAAATCTGATGTGTACCATTCACATGACTTTCTCCATATCCCTCCAACAAATAACTCTTAAAAAGCTTATACTTCTATTTACTTTATGCTAATCAGAAAAAATTAGCAGAAATAGTCTTATTACTCGCTTCCTTGTAAGTAGGAGCGAAATAAGGGACAACCGTAGGTTAAAGTGATAGTCAAAAGCTGGTTGCTTTGTCAATGAAGTTCCTTTGTTTATATGGATAGGAGTTGACAAGTTCCTGTATGAGAAAAGTATACGTTTTTCATAGCAGAAACCAAAAATAAGGAATGTCACAAAAACGACGAACTCCACGAAAAAAAATGTATATAACATAAATTGTGTGTTTTAATGTGCTCTGCATTTTTTGTGTAGTAAGTTTTTGTCCATCTTTTACGGTTTAGCAGTTATTCAAAATTTAGTAAAATTCATGCAGAATAAACTACTCTTCAGAGGCTATTCCCAGAAAAATCAAGATATACATTTCATTTGTCAGGTAAATATGTTTAATATCCGAAATTTTAATCAAAATCGTTAGAGCCATTTTTGAGAAAATCAAAATCTTCGAAAAAAGTTCCATGTAAAGGGTAGTTGGGGGTGGGGGGATTTTTCTCAAAATCTTCGTGTCACATCCCTGGAAGATACTAAACCTAAATACCAAGTTTGGTATTTTACCGACTTTTCGTTTTTGAGTTATCGTGTTCACAGACACACGGACACACACACGGACCTTTTTGTGAAAATGTTTTTTTGGATATTGGGGACCCTAAAACATATATTTCCGGTGAAATCTCGGTATCGAATTTTTGGTGGAGTGCAATACTTTCTCTATACACTATGTAAATAGTGCGTATGGAGAAAGTAAAAAAGGCAAGAACACAAAAACTGACTCAGCTCCACTATTAAAGCGCCAATGGAATGGCCGATATTAGTCTATTTCAACCAATCGCGGTCATCTGACTGGAGCGAAAATGTCGAAAAATGTTATTGTAGCTGATGTTCATCTCTTTGAAATCTTGTCGCACTTGACGTTCGTATGTTTAGTCTTCTGTCTTGGTTATTGGTAACAAGGTGACAACCCAGTCAGCAAACCTTCACTTTTAAGAACTGTCAGTTCCACAATTGTACTTTCAATTAATGCAGTTACAATGTTTATTTAACGTTTTATCCAGTCCATAATGTATTTAATTAAAAAAAATCTGATGTGTTACACTCACATGACTTTCTCTAGCTGTTCTACAAACTTCATACATAAGATTCTTCATATTTCTGCACCTTGCTAATCGTGGTACTCATTAGCACAATGTTCTTATTATTTAGTTCCGTATAAGTAGGAAGAAAATTAGGGAATACACTAGGCTAAACCAATAGTCAAATGTTTTAAAAGCTGTCGTTATGCGATTGTCATTACAAATCGCTTCTTTTCTTGGCCAGAAGTAGAACAAAAGAAAAACGGACACTCCCGTCTGAGAAAAGTATAAGTACTTCACAACTGAAAGTAATAACAATAAATACCTCAAAAACGGTAAGCTCCACGAAAAAGATGTATATGACATAACTTGTGTATTTTAACAAGACCTAAATTTCTGTATAATAAGTTTTTTGTCTATCTGTTACGGTTTACTAGTTATGCCAAATTAAGCAAAATTCATCCAGAATAAACAGGTCTTTAGAAGGTATTCTCAGAAAATTCAAGATATACATTTTATTTGTTAGGTAAATATCTTTAATATATGATATTTTAATCAAAATCGTTAGAACCATTTTTAAGTAAATCAAAATTTTCGAAAAAAGTTCCATGCAAACGGTAGTTTGGGGTGTGGGGATTTTTCTCAAAATCTTCGTGTCTCATCCCTGGAAGATACTAAACTTAAATACCAAGTTTAGTATTTTACCTACTTTTCGTTTTTGAGTTATCGTGTTCACAGACACACGGACCTTTTTCTGAAAATGCTTTTTTTGGATACAGGGGGTCCTAAAACATGTATTTCCGGTGAAATCTCGGTATCGAATTTTTGGGTGGAATACAATACTTCTCTATCCCTATATGTACATTGTACATATAGGGCTAGAGAAAGTAAAAAGGAATGAAAATAATTATTATTTGTATTTGTTATGTATGAGATGAGTGCAACAACCTGAAATAAAATGTTTGTTTCCATTTCATGTGTAACATATTAAAAACTCATATAAAATAATTGTTTCCTATTTCTATTATTGCTGTCGATATTCGTACATTGGGTGTCGATACGTTAGGCCATGTCATAATTCAGGAGACAGTGAAGAAGAGAAATAAAAAAGCATTCGGTAAATAAACATGGTCGAATGCGTTATCTACCATTTGAGAACTAATGTAAGTATTACAATTATAACCCTATAAAGTCTCCTTTCCTATATATTACACACTGTCTATTTCGATTGTTTTATCAAATATAACTCGTGTTTTCATCTCTTAGGACATTCGGTCGCAAATTATCGACAAGATGAAAACACTCCTGGCATTACTTATTATGAATATTTTCTCTCCGTCTATTTGAGTGTTGGAACTTTTCAAAGAGAATTTGGATGCTTTCTGGAGTTCTGTTTATTTTGCGGTAATTGTTTTCAACGGTGTTTGTATATAGCAAATTACTGCCACGTGTTATGAAACTGATCAATAGCAGTATCCAAGAAAATTTTACCGGTTATTTTCGGGTTATAGAGTCCAATTAGCCTTGAAACAAGAGAGAAAAATATAGTAGTCCAATTTACAGGTTATTATTAAGGAAAACATCAATTTTTACATTGAGTAGTTTGTTTATAACTCCAGAATACCTACCATTATCGAAATGGTCTAAAATCTAACACAGATTGCACAAAGTTAATGAGATTTCTTGCCACCAGATGTTAATATAAAAACATTGTTATGTCCATAACTTTCTCTAGCTGTTTCAGATACAAACTATTCTTACAAAAGGTTATTATTTTGTCTACATCATGCTAATCGTGATAAACATTAGCAGAATATGTCGTTTTACTTGCTTTATTGTAAGTAGAAGAGAAATAAGAGAATACTTTAGGAAAAAACGATAGTCAAGTCGCTATGTGCAACAATCGAGGTCCGGTTTGAAGAAAGGCTAACACTACAAGAAAACGTATATTACATAGACTATGTGTTTTAACGAGATCTACGGTTTGTGTGTATTAGGTGTCTGCCCATCACTTACGGTTTACCAGTTATGCAAAATTCATCCAGAAAATTCAAGATATAATTTAATTTGACATGTAAATATCTTTAATACACAATATTTTAATCAAACTCATTAGAGCCATTTTTGATAAAATCAAATTTTTTGAAAAATTTTCTATGTAAAGGTTGCTTTGTCCTTTTGGGGCCCCCCCCCATTTCAGGGGGGGTCTCAAAACATATATTTCCGGCGAAATCTCGGTATCGAATTTTTGGGTGCAATACAATACCTTCTCTATACCTGTAAATAACATGCTAGCCTCTGATTCCCAAGGTCATGGCTTCCAACCCGGTAGAGGTTGATGGAATGTTTAGGGCGTAAAAATCCTTAGCCGTTAATCCCGTGTCGTAGATTTAAGACACGTAAAAATACATCAAGTCTGATAAAGAAGCCTCTTAGAAAAATTAAAGGATATTTGACGCCAAAAACGTGTGTGTGTGTTGTTCTATCGATTGAGCCGCTTTAGTTACTTACCGGTTTGTTATACAGTTTTAGAGTCCTAAGTCGCAAAATGTAGGCAAGTGTTGTTTTTTATACGTAGAGTGGAGCACTTGAGGCCGACAGTCACAACTGCGGAGTGATGACAGGGCGTACCTGAGTGACCAGTGAAGCTAAAATCCCAATGATCCTACAAGAAGTCACAACCTGAGCATACTAACGGATTTCAAATCTGAAAATGCTAGTGAGGGGATTTTCCTGAACATCCTTGTGTCGCATTCTTGGAGGGCATGCACGCACACAACAGTTAAAATCTGGATCACCTGTGGAAGTTTTACTCCAACTACAGGCGTTCGACTGTTACATGCAATGAGATAGTAGATATTTGCGAAGGGAATTCACATTCTTTAATATGACTGAGGAGAAACTTGGAATAACCTTCAATTAGCAGCTAAACTCGTGCCCGCTATGTCAAAAATAGAAACCTCAGCTATAAATTTATTATTATTTATTATTATTATTCTAGGGCTTAATATATTTACTTACGTTAGGATGCAACTGTTAAACTGTCCTTTCGAGAGATTTGATATCGTGAATGAAATATTTCTTTATAGACTATAAATAATGTTACCATGACAACCGGTACCTAAACATCGAAGTGTTTCGACACTCAGCTGTTTAGAGATAGGTAACTTACCTTGGAAGTAATGTAGGAGTTGTCCATTTGAATTGCCAATTACATTTTCACTCACACATAGCAGAAACAAAAAACTGATTTAGTTCACGAGTTCACCACGTTACAGCATGCTCACACACACGATATTCTCGTCACACTGACTTGTTGATTCCGGCCAGCCGGCAAGAGTCCCCTCCAAACATTCGACTCGCTACTCCTCGAGGCAAGTCGATTACTATCGTCCCGCGCCTGCGTGTTGTCAAGGTCGAGGCTTCGCCCTGACGCCACGCTGACTGCCACTGACAACTGTTCCCTTTCCTCATGCTATTTTTTTTTTTTTTTCGGTATCTTACGATCCTTTTCTTAAATGCAGGGAATCCTATATTCTGCGCACCAGCTAACAGATGGAAATCCTTATTTATTGCACTCTCCACTGCCATCGCTCATTAAAAAGGGGGACAAATCGCATGTGTTTCATTCTGGAGAAATCCTCTACTTGTTCTGCAAACAAAAACATCTGATGTGTTCTTTCACATGACTTTCTCTACATCTCTGCAAAAAATATTGTTAAAAAGTCTATGCTTCTATTTACTTCATGCTAATTCGAGAAAAGCTTAGCAGAAATAGTCGTATTACTTCCTTACTTGTAAGTAGAAGCGAAATAAAGAAGTACCAAAGGTTAAAGTGATAGTCAAAAGCTGTTTGCTATGTGACTGAAGTTCCTTTGTTTGTATGGACAGGAATTGACAAATTCCTGTGTGAGGAAAGTATGTTTTTCAAAGCTGAAACCATAATCAAAGAATATCTAAAAAACAATCAACTCCACGAAAAAAATGTATATTACTTAAATTGTGTGTTTTAACGAGCTCTACATTTTTTGTGGGGTAAGTTTTTGTCAATTTCTTACGGTTTAGCAGTAATGCAAACTTTCGTAAAATTCATCCAGAATAAAGTAGTCTTCAGAGGCTATTCCCAGAAAATTGAAGATATACATTTTATTTGGCAAGTAAATATCTTAAATATAAGAGATTTTAATCAAAATCGTTAGAGACATTTTTAAGAAAATCAAAATATACGAATTTTTTTCCATGTAAAGGGTAGTTTGACGTGAGGGGATTTTCTTGAAAATCTTCGTGTCGCATCCTTGGAAGATACCAAACTTAAACTCTAAGTTTGGGCTTTAACGGTCTTTTGGTTTTTGAGCTATGCTGCCCACAGACTCACACACATACACACAGACAGACACACACGGACATGTTTCTAAAAATGTTTTTTTTTTTTGTATTCAGGGGGTGTCAAAACATATATTTCCGGTGAAATCTCGGTATCGAATTTTTGGGTGCAATACAATACCTTCTCTATACACTATGTACATAATTCGTATAGAGAAAGTAAAAATTTAATAAAATATTATTCCTCTATCTACGTCATCCTAATAGAGCTAAATATTAGCAAAAACCGTCTTATTACTTAGGTTCTTATAACTACAAAGGGAATAAGGACTACACTAGGCTAAACCAATAACCAAATCTTTTAAAATCTGTCACTACACTATTAATATTGTTAGTAATTACTATTATTACAATTACAATCACATACAACCAGCTTTTAAAACATTTGACTATCGCTTTAGCCTACGATACTCCCTTGTTTCTCTTCTACTTGCAAGGAAGCAAGTAATAAGGCCATTTGTATAATTTTGTTCTCAATTAGCGTGAAGTAAATAAAAGAATAAGCTTTCTAATAGTAAGTTGTTGCAGAGATTTAGAGAAAGTCATGTGAATGGAACACATCATTTTTTTTATAGAGTTTACTGCTTTCCAGATATTCCTTCCGTGTTCTTGGTTCCAGTTTTAAGCTACTTAAAATTTTTCTCAAAATTGGGAATTCATCTTCTATTCGTCTCTCTTTTGTTCATTTCTACCAAGCTAAGAGAACAGAATTGCAATTGTTTCACATAGCGACCAGCTTTTAAAGGACTTGACTATCGCTTTAGCCTATGGTACTCCCTTATTTCCTCTCTACTTACAAGGAAGCAAGCAATAAAACTTTTCTGCTAATTTTTTCTCGATTAGCATGAAGTAAATATAAAAATAAGCTTTTAAACAAAAATATGTACAGAGATGTATAAAAGTCATGTGAATGGAACGTGTAAGCAGGTTTTACAAATGTTTACAATAGACTAGTTAATTTAAAAGTTTTAAGAATTAAAATAGAGAAAACAAATTGGTTGGTTTTGACATTTAACTATCTTAGATAGTTCATTTTAACTTTCTCTATACGTAGGTGAGATATTGTACTCCACCGAAAAAATGCATGGAAAGATTTTACCGGAAATATATGCTTTGATATCCCCTGATAAAAAGCTTTCTCTGAAAAAGATGCGTTGTGTGTCGTGCAAAAATATGATACGAAGATTATCACACGAGTGTGTTTTCCTGTCGATACTTCACGACCGGAGTCGATTGTCCTAAGAGATGAAAATATTGTATTTGATAAGACAATTCAGCGAAACAGACTATTAATAATTTATAGGGAAATTTTATCAGGTTATGATTGCAATACTTACATTAGTTCTCAAATGATAAATGACGCATTCGACCATCTTTACCGAATGTTTTATTTTTCTTTCTTTCTTCGCTGCCTCCTGAATTATGACATGGCCGACCGTGCCTACACCCCATGTACGAATATCAATAGAAATAGAGAACAATTATTTTATTTCAGCTTTAAATAACTAACACATGAAATGGAAACAAAGATTATTTTATTTTAGATGAGTGCAATAACCTCAAATAACCATGACAGAAGATTGAACAAACGAACGTCAGGTGGCACATGGTTTCAAAGAAATGAAAATCAACTGCGGTAAGATGTTTCGATAATATCGCTCAGTCAGGTGACCCCGATTGGTTGAAATTGCCTAATCTCGGCCATTCCATTCGTGCTTTAATAGTTGAGCTGAATTGTCAAGAAAATCTTCTCACTACAACCACCCTTTGCGTGGAACCTTTTTAGAAACTTTTGATTTTCTCAAAACTTGACTCTAACGACATTTCCGAACGATTGCATCAAATTGAACAACTTTTTTTTGCTGTGTTTGTTATTGTCAAGGTTTGCAGACAAGAAAACGTTTAAAAATAGTACGGGAAAGTATTTAAAATCTCATAATATAAATAAAAACCGTGCCAAGCGAACGCATTTTGGTTAGTAGCCACCAGAGGGCAGTGGTATCACGGTTATTTGTTGTTAAATGGTCGTAGCACTGCTATATTTTCTCCTCCCCATTCAACCCACCAGATTATCGACACAATGACGTAATGCAGCAGTGAAATTCAAATACATTTTTTATATATTAAACATACTTTCCTTACTCCTATTGTTTAAAACAAACCAGAAAAGAAGCTTTCCTGCTGACCAGCACCTAAAGTAAGCACTTATTTATTTGCCGCTAGATGGCCAAAGAAGTAGTTTTTCTCCTCATTCAATGTTAAGGTAGCGCAAAAGTTTATCGAGATAATGACACAACGCAGCAGTGAAATTCAAATACATTTTTATTTATTAACTGTCCTTTCCTTAATCCTATCGTTTAAAATAAAGAAGCTTTCCTGGCAACGAACATCTAAAATACGTACTTATTATTTGCCAACAGATGCCCGTAGTACCTACTGCTCTATTTTTCTTCTTAAATGCTCAGGGAATACACCCAGGCAATGACAAGATAGCTGTGCAAGTCAAATATATTTCTTATCTATTAACTATCGTTCCCTTTATCACATCGTTTAAATAGATAAATAAGTATATTTTTGTTGTAATTCTTTGAAATAACAAGTTATAAACAATACACATAACCATTAATCCTTCTTGGATGGAATCTGAAAATGGAGGAGAAATAACGGGATCCGTTTTAAGTTTAACTTCCTATTGCAGATATTGGCTATTTTACGTTATATGGTGCACGAGCCTGCTAAAGAACATGAAGATACCCGCGCCACCATCACACTACAATTGTGGTGTTCTTAATACATTTGATCAAGTAATATTTTGAGTTCAATGGAGAAATTTAATACACAAAGCTATCATCAAATAAAAGCTTATCAATTGCCCAACCAGATCTACTTGCTCTTTAGTTACGTCATTATAGACCTTAGAAATGGATGTTTTGACATAGAAGAAAACAAAGAAAGAGGAAAGAAAGAGATTCGGAAGATGCATGAATGTTACTTTGTGCATTTCTCCTTAATGTAATTCATTACCTATGCCAGCGTATACCCGCCACACTATGGATGCGCTGGCATTACTGTTATTATGCCAACGACATCTTGGTTGCCCACGCTGTTAACTGCATATGTCATCCTTTCCACGCTACCTTATGGGTGCTCTGACTTCGTTCTTTTCGCAATACCAACTATATATGCTACATTGCGCAGATCATTGCGAAGCAGTTATTAGACATTGGCAATGGGAAAATTCCTGTTAACACTTCTACTGGTCTCATTTCGTTTTGCATCAAATTTTTGTCACTTCACAACGTCAAAGGAAGAAATATTATATCGAAAGGGTTTCCAAATATTGGTGCAAATTACAAAACCTATGCTTGGTTGAGCGAACGAGGCATTTTAGCAGCAACTTGCTGATGTAGATGATTTGAATGTAAAATCTGATGTTTACCATTCACATGACTTTCTCTATATCCCTGCAACAAATTATTCTTAAAAAGCTTATACTTCTATTTACTTTATGCTAATCAGAGAAAATTAGCAGAAATAGTCTTATTACTTGCTTACTTGTAAGTAGAAGCGAAATAAGGGACTACCATAGATTAAAGTGATAGTCAAAAGCTGGTTGCTATGTCAATGAAGTTCCTTGGTTTATATGGATAGGAGTTGACAAGTTCCTGTATGAGAAAAGTATACGTTTTTTATAGTAGAAACCAAAAATAAGGAATGTCTCAAAAACGAC
The DNA here is from genome assembly GCA_030762935.1 of Hymenopus coronatus. Taxonomy (NCBI): domain Eukaryota; kingdom Metazoa; phylum Arthropoda; class Insecta; order Mantodea; family Hymenopodidae; genus Hymenopus; species Hymenopus coronatus. The sequence goes on along the minus strand of CM060882.1, from coordinate 16,716,500 downwards.
GAACTCCACAAAAAATGTATATAACATAAATTGTGTGTTTTAATGTGCTCTATATTTTTTGTGTAGTAAGTTTTTCTCCATCTCTTAAGGTTTAGCAGTTATTCAAAATTCAGTAAAATTCATCCAAAATAAAGTACTCTTCAGAGGCTATTCCCAGAAAATTCAAGATATATATTTTATTTGTCAGGTAAATATCTTTAATATACGAAATTTTAAACAAAATTGTGAAAGCCATTTTTGAGAAAATCAAAATTTTCGAAAAAAGTTCCATGTAAAGGGTAGTTGGGGGTGGGGGGATTTTTCTCAAAATTTTCATGTCGCATCCCTGGAAGTTACAAAACTTAAATACCAAATTTGGTATTTTACCGACTTTTCGTTTTTGAGTTATCGTGTTCACAGACACACGGACACACTGACACACGGACACACACACACACACACACACACACACAAACGGACCTTTTTGTGAAAATGCTTTTTTTGGATATTGGGGACCCTAAAACATTTATTTCCGGTGAAATTTCGGTATCGAATTTTTGGGTGGAGTGCAATACCTTCTCTATACACTATGTACATAGTACGTATAGAGAAAGTACCTAATAAGGGTAAAATTGATGGACAAATGCATTCATTTAAGTCGATCAATTCCATTGCCAATGCAAATGAAGTCGTCAATTATCTAACTAAATTCATTGGATTTACCAGGATTCCCGCAACACAATTTCTAGCTCAAGGTTGACTCGGTGATAATTACACTACGCAATATCAATCAGCCGAAATTATGCAGCGGAACAAAACAAAGTGTTAAACAAGTTATGAAATTTTTTATTTAAGTTACAACATAGGAAAGTTCAAAGGTGAGGATATACTTATTCCAAGAATACCACCAATGTTAACCGACTTTCCTTTTGAATTAAGCGCGCCTTGCATTCGCAATGACAATAAATCACAAGAGCAATCGTTAGAAGTATGTGTAATATACCTTGAATTGTGTTTTTCGCATGTTGTACGTTGCGTGCTCGAGAGTCGGCAAACTATCGGCGGTATTTTTTATCTCCGGAAGGAAAATTATTCATTACAGGGCATTACAATAAAGTGTTGTCAAATTATTTAATTGTAATTTTATTTCATGGTCGTAGTGTAAAGGAACTGAGTTTTTTCGTTAGGTACACCACCCGTGCGAAGCCGGGGCGGGCAGCTAGTTACAGAGATCCGGGTTCGATCCCCCGCGGTTTTTCTGGCGAATGCTGGGGTGTTGTATTCTACCACGGTTCCTTTCATTTCATTTCCCTTCTTTATCTTTCAGGTCGGCGCAGATGTGGCTTGAGGCTTTGCAGGCAGATGGCACGGTTGCTTGCTCCCGGAAGCCAGTCCCACGCTTGAGCCACGTTGCTCGGTGTTGAAGTAGGTAATTTTCTTTTAAATTATAATGCAAATTTTATTTAATCAAAACTGAATATGTGAATTAGATGATGGATGGAGTCAGGCCAATAATTCATTGATATGTCCAGATTTTAAACCATGGATCTCCCGGTCTCTAGTCAAATGAAATGTATATCTTGAGTTTTCTGGGAGTAGTCCCTGAAGACCTCTTCATTCAGGATGATTTTTGCATATATAAAACTCGTTTCATTTCATTTTGAGTTGAATAGGTAAGGTCAGACAAAAAAAATCCAATGGCATTGCCGAGATTTGAACCACGGAATTTAGAATTTGATGACGTGCCGGCATATTGCCATGGTAGGTCAGAGGTTAGAGTAACCGGCTAGAGGTTTTCCATCTATTGCAAATTGCGCCACTAAGTCATGTGATTTTTATAAATACGTCATTATAAGACAACGCTAGTACCTATGAATAATTATTATTTTCTTCAGGAATATTCGAGGTAATTTTAATGTGTGATTTTGATTAAACTTACTCATATTAAAGATATTTAAAAAAAAAAAACAAATATAATGTATAACAATACCCTCTGTCAAGAAAGTACTGGGAATTGAGCATTTAAAAATCCTGTTTAAAAGGGGATTCGAAATTATTGTTGTCGCTAAGTTGGTACAACTTTCCTCTATATCCATACGGAGTTTGATCGTCATCTGTCATCTAGTTTGTTTACAGTACGCCATTTTGATAGTTCATCTCAAAGGTGATTTGCGATTTTACGATGGATACAAATATTAAACAAAGAATCTGTCTCAAATTTTGCATTGCAAATGGTATTCCGTGTGCCGAATCGCTGAAAATGTTACAGAGGGCTTAGGGTGAATCGACTTTGTCAGAAACACGTGCATATGAGTGGTACAGTGCATTCAAAAGTGGTCGAGATGTGGTGGAAGATTTGTCTTGCTCTCGTCGGCCATCAACGGTTTCAATTGAACTGAACATCGCTAAAGTGAAGAAAATGGTGTCTGAAAATCATCATTTAGGTCAGAGAGATTGTCGCTGAACTTTCTGTGTCTCACGAATCGATTTGTACCATTTTAAACGATTGTTTGGGCATGACACGCGTTGCAGCTCGGTTAGTTCCGAAAGACTTGAATCTTCTACAAAAACTCAATCGCGTAAGGATTGCTAAAGACATGCTAGAACGAGCCAGTTCCGACCCGACATTCATGAAACGCATTGTAACTGGTGATGAGACGTGGGTTTACGAGTTTGACATTCAAAATGGTCAACAAGCTTCCGAATGGCGCCTTCCAACCGAAACCTAAAAGGGCACGTCAAACTTGATCAAAACTCATGATCATGTTGACAGTTTTTTTCGATTATCGTGGTTGTGCACTCAGAGTTCTTGCCAGAAAGTCAGATGGTAAATAAAGACTATTATCTGAGCGTTATGCGGCGTTTGAGAGAACAAATACGGCGAAAAAAGCCAGATTTGTGGAACAACAACTCATGGATTCTGCACCACGATAACGCATCAGCTCACAAGGCTATTATTGTGAACGAATTTTTGGCCAAAAACTCAACAAATTTCATCGAAGAACCACCGTATTCCCCTGAACTGGCTTCTGCTGATTTCTTTCTCTTTCTAAAACTCAAGTTACCACTTCGAGGTTCTATCCAGTCGATAGAAGACATAAAGGAAAATTCGCGGCGACAATTAACATTGATTCCTAAAAGTGCCTAAAAAAATATTTTGATGATTGGGTTATTCGTTGGCATAAATGTATAATTTCAGAAGGGGCCTACTTTGAAGGCGATAAAATAAAATTGGATGAATAATTCACTTTTTGTGTGTTATAGGCAAATTCCCGGAACTTTCTTGACACAGTAGTATATTCAGACATGTATATCGTTAATTTTTTGGAGCTTTTGGTGCAGAATGACTTACCTCAAATGTATATTCACAATATCTCGGAGTAATGTCAATCGATCTAACAGCGTTACAAACTGGCGATGCTAGACCTACCTCCACTATAAGGCTAGTCTCCTGGTAGACTGACTGTCTGGGAACGCACAGACCTACCTCAACAATATGCTCCTGGATTACCAACTCTCTGGCAACGGACAGAATGTGCTATATACATACGCTCACTCGGATTCTTGATCAAGATTCCAAAAGAGTAACACATTTTTGAGGTTATACAACACTCCTACATGCTGTATTCACTTTACTTTCTCTACTCCGTCTATACAAAGTACCATGCCTTTTTATTTTCTCAAAAATGGCTGTAATGATTTTGATTAAAATCTCTTATATTTAAGATATTTCACACGACAAACAAAATATATATTTTGAATTTTCATGGAATATCCTCTGAAGACCTCTTTACTCTGGAAGAATTTGTTGGTTTTTCATAGCAATTAAACCGAAAGAGATAGAGTAAAACTTACTAAAACAAAATGTATAAATCGTTAAAACATACAATTTATGTTATACACCTTGTTTTCATGGAGTTGACCGTTTTTTGAGATATTGCTTGTTATTTGTTTCAACTTTAAAATACTATTCTTGACTCATACGGGAATTTGTCAACTCGTGTGCATACAAACAAAGGAACTTCAGTCACATAGCAACCAGCTGTTGATTAATACTTTAGCCTATGCTACTCCCTTATTTACCTCTACTTACATGGAAGCAGGCAAAAAGACCATTTCTGCTAACTTTTTCTCGATTAGTATGAAGTAAATACATGAATAAGCTTTTTAACAATAATTTGTTACAGAGATGTAAAAAAATCTATGTGAATGGAACATGTGCCTCCGAACTCGGTAACTCAAAACGAAGAGTAGATAAAATACCAAATTTGGCTTTTAAGATAAAGTATCTTCTAAGAATGCAACGCAAAGAGTTGTAGTAAAATCTCTCCACCGCAAATTACCCTTTACATGGAAAACATTTTGAAAATGCTGTTTTTCTCTAAAATGACTAACGATTTTTGATTAATATTACGTATACTAAAGTTATTCACAAGACAAATAAAATGCATATTTTTAATTTTTTGGAAATAGTCTACGAATGGCACTTTAATCTGGTTAAATTTTGCAGAATTTTTTATAAAGGTTTAAACGTAAGAGGTAGACGAAAACTTACTTCCACAAAAGATGTAGATCTCGAAAAAAACACACAATTTATGACATATGCATTTTTGTTTCAGACTTGACCGTTTCCAAGATAATCCTTGGTATTGGTTTCAATTTTAAAATGCTTATACTTTTCTCAGACAGGAAGTATCCGTTTTTCTTTTGTTCAATTGCTGTCTAAGCAAAGAAACCAATTATAATCACAAAAAATCTGATGTGTTCCATTCACATGACCTTCTTTACTTCTGTGTAACAAATTATTGTTAAGCTTATTCTTCTATTTACTTCATGCTAATCGAAAAAAAATAGCAGAAATAGTCTTATTACTTACTTCCTTGTAAGTAGAAGCGAAATATGGGAATATCATAGGTTAAAGTGAAGTCAAAAGCTGGTTACTATGGACCGAAGTTCCTTTGTTTGTATGGACACGAGCTGACAAATTCCTGTATGAGAAAAGTACAAGTTCTTCAAAGCTGAAACCAATAACAAGGAATATCTAAAAAACGATCAACTCCTTGAAAAAAAAAAATTATATAACATAAATTGTGTGTTTTAATGTGCTCTACATTTTTTGTGTGGTAAGTTTTTGTCCATTTCTTACGGTTTAGCAGCTATTCAAAATTCATCCAGAATAAAGTAGTCTTCAGAGGATATTCCCAGAAAATTCAAACTATACAAGATATACATATTATTTGTCCGGTAAATATCTTTAATATACGATATTTTAATCAAAATAATTAGAGCCATTTTTGAGAAAATCAAAATTTTCGAAAAAAGTTCCATGTAAAGGGTACTTGGGGGTGGGAGATTTTCTTGAAAATCTTCGTGTTGCACCCTTGGAAGACACCAAACTTAAATACTGAGTTTGGTATTTAAGGGTCTTTTCGTTTGTGAGCTATGCACAGACACCCACCACACGGACCTTTTTCCAACACTTTTTTTTTTTGGATTCAGGAGGACCCAAAACATGTATTTCCGGTAAAATATCGGTATCGAATTTTTGGATGCAATACAATACCTTCTCTATACACTATGTACATAGTACGTGTAGAAAAAGTAAAAAAGATAGCTTTTAAAACATTTGACTATCGCTTTAGCATAGCGCGTTCCTTTTGTTTCTTTCTGCTTACAAGGAACTAAGTAATAAGAACATTCTGCTAATATTTGTCTCGAAAAAAGAATAATTTTTGTAAGAAGATTGTTTGTAGAACAGAGAGAGAAAGTCATGCAGGTGTAACCATCAGCTATTTATACCACGAGAACCAATTACCATTTAAATGAAACTTCTGGTGCAGAAGTGGTTAACCTCGAAGAGAATAACACACCATGTCTCGAAGTTTTCAAGCGATACAGCACGCCAGCGACGCTGGTCATACCTCCAATGTAAAGCTATTCTCCTGGTAGAATGTCGCTCTGGGAAGGGACTCCCTCAGCGTTTAAAACACCGTTATCAAGATTCCCCCAAAAATGACACTCCTGGCAACGCAAAGAAATGGATTTCATCATGGCAACCAGCTTTTAGAAGTTTGACTAGCGTACGTACCATGTACATAGTATATAGAGAAGGTATTGTTTTGCCCAAAAATTCGATACCGAGATTTCACCGAAAATATATGTTTTGGGTCCTCCAAAGCTTATGCTTCTATTTAATTGCTGCAAATCGAGAAACATTAGCAAAAATAGTTTTATTACTTGCTTCCTTGTAAGTAGAAGCGAAATAACGGAATAATCTAGCTTAAAGTAATAGTCAAATGCTGGTTGCTATGTGACTGAAGTTCCTTTGTTTGTATGGGCACGAGTTCACAAAGTTATGTATGAGAAAAGTGTTTTTTTATAGCTGAAACCAAAAACAAGGAATATCTCAAAAACAATCAACTCCACGAAAAAAATGTATATAACATAAATTGTGCGTTTTAAAGTGCTCTACATTTTTTGTGTGGTAACTTTATGTCCATGTCTTACGGCTTAGCAGTTATACAAAATTCCGTAAAATTGACCCAGAATAAAGTAATCTTGAGATGCTATTCCCAGAAAATTCAAAATATACATCTTATTTGTCAGGTAAATATCTCTAGTATATGATATTTTAATCAAAATTGTTAGAGCCATTTTTAGAAAATAAAAATTTTCGATAAAAGATCCATGTAAAGGGTAGTTTGGGGTGGGGGAATTCTTCCCAAAATCTTCGTGTCGCATCCCTGGGAGACACTAAACTTAAATACCAAGTTTGGTATTTTACCGACTTATCGTTTTTGAGTTATCGTGTTCACAGACACACGGACACACGTACACGCGGACACACACACACACACACACACACACACACACACACACACGGACCTTTTGCTGAAAATACTCTTTTTGGATATAGGGGACGCTAAAACATATATTTCCGGAGAAATTTCGGTATCGAAATTTTTTGGTGGAGTGCAATACATTCTCTATACACTATGTACATATTACGTGTAGAGAAAGTAAAAAAAGCATTTTTAGAAAGTTTTGATTTTCTCAAAAATGGTTTTAACGATTTTGATTAAAATATCGTATATTAAAGATATTTACCAGACAAATAAAATGTATATCTTGAATTTTCTGGGAATAGCCTCTAAAGACCTCTTTATTCGGAATGATTTTTATTGAATTTTGCATAACTGGTGAACCGTAAGAGAAAGACAAAAACTTACTGCACAAAAAATGTAGATCACGATAAAACACACAATTTATGTCAGATCAATGTTTTTCAGATATTCCTTGTTATTGGTTTCAGCTTTAAAAAATTCAAACTCGGGAATTTGTCAACTCCTGTGTATACAAAACAAAGGAACTTCAGTCACATAGCAACCAGCTTTTGTCTATCACTTTAACCTATGGTATTTCCTTATTTCGCTCCTACTTACAAGGAAGCAAGTAATAAGATTATTTCTGCTAATTTTTCTCGATTACATAAAGTAAGTAGAAGCATAAGCTTTGTAACATTAATTTGTTGCAGAGATGTAGAGAGTCATGTAAATGGAACACATCAGATTTTTAGAAAAATATCCGTGTGTGTACGTGTCTTTGTCTGTGTGTGTGTCTGTACAGCGTAGAACAAAATCGAAAAGTTCGTTGAATATCAAATCTGGTATTTAAGTTCTGTAGGATCCGACACGTAGATTTTCAACAAAATCTCCCTACTCAAAACTACCTTTTACATGAAAAAATTTCTCAAAAATGGCTCTAAGGATTTTATTTAAAATATCGTATATTAAAGATATTTACATTACAGTGTATATATTGAATTTTCTAATAGCCTCTGAAGACATCTTTATCCTAGTTAGTTTTGCGGAATTTTGTCTAACTTTTTGGTTAACCGTAAGAGATAGTCAAGGCTTTATTTAACAAACAAATCTGATTAGTTCCATTCACATCAACTTTCTCTACTTCTGTGTAACAAATTATTGTTAATAAGCTTATTCTTCTATTTACTTCATGCTAATCGAGAAAAAATTAGCAGAAATAGTCTTATTACTTGCTTCCTTGTAAGTAGAAGCGAAATATGGGAGTATCATAGGTTAAAGTGAAGTCAAAAGCTGGTTACTAGGTGACTGAAGTTCCTTTGTTTGCATGGACACGAGTTGACAAATTCCTACATGAGAAAAGTACAAGTTTTTCAAAGCTCAAACCAAAAACAAGGAATATTTCAAAAACGATCAACTCCTCGAAAAAAAATTATATAACAGAAATTGTGTGTTTTAATGTACTCTACATTTTTTGTGTGGTAAGCTTTTGTCCATTTCTAACGGTTTGGCAGTTATGAAAAATTTCGTAATATTCATCCAGAATAAAGTAGTCTTCAGAGGTATCTTCCAAGGATGCGACACGAAGATTTTCAAGAAAATCTCCCCACCCCAACTACCCTTTACATGGAACTTTTTTCGAAAATTTTGATTTTCTTAAAAATGGCGGTAACGATTTTGATTAAAATGCCACATATTAAAGGCATTTCTATCACAAATATAATGTATATCTTGAATTTTCTGGGAATAACTTCTAAAGACCTGTTTATTCTGGATGAATTTTGCTTAATTTGACATAATTAGTAAACCGTAAAAGATTTAGATCTTGTTAAAATACACAAATTATGTGATATACTTTTGTTTGTTTGTTTGTTATCGTAGAGCTTACCATTTTCGAGGTATTCCCTGTCATTCGTTTCGAAGTACATATACTTTTCTCCGACGGGAGGGCAGTGTCCGTTTCTCTTTTGTTCTCTCCTGGTCAAGCAAAGAAGCGATTTGCAATGACAATCGCACAACGACAGCTTTTAAAACATTTGACAATCACTTAAGCCTGTTAGTTCCAGTCTACTTATAAGGAACTAAGTAATAACATTCTGCTAATGTTTATCTAGATTAGCATGGTGTTGAAAGAAGTTTGTTTTGTATGAAGCTTGTTTGTAGAGTAGCTAGAGAAAGTCATGTGAGTGTAACACATCAGATTTTTTTATTCAGGGAACCTCAAAAACATATTTATTTCTGGTGGAATCTCAAAAACAGGAACCAGTGCAGGCGAGGAGGTCGTCAGCCCATCCTGTCCGTTCCCAGACCATCAGTCTACCAGGAGAGTAGACATAAAGTGGAAGTGGTTCGTAACTTCGCCAACGTGTAGCGCTGTGAGATCAATTGACATAACTTCGAGACATGGTGAATGGATACTTTCGAGGTTAACCTCTTCTGTACCTGAGGCTTCATTTATATGCTAATTGCCTCTCGTTCTATAAAAAGTCACGAAGCAGAAATTACAGTTATGGTCAGCTTGCAAAAGATGCAGTAAAGAATTATCATTCTATCAACGCCTCTTAAAATAGTATATAATCCCTCGATTCAAAACATCTAATTACAAAAAATCTGATGCGTTCTCTTAACATGGCTTTCTCTACATCTCTACAACAAATTATTGTTAAAAACCTTATGTCTCTATTTACTTCATGCTAAGCGAGAAAAAAATTAACAGAACTAGTCTTATTACTAGCTTCCTTGTAAGTAGAAACGAAATAAGGGAGTACCATAGGTTAAAGTGATAGTCCAAAGCTGGTTACTATGTGACTGAAGTTCCTTTGTTTGTATGGACACGAGTTGACAAATTCCTGTATGAAAAAAGTTTTTTTAAAGCTGAAACCAATAACAAGGAATATCTCAAAAGCTACCAACTCCACGAAAAAAATGTATATAACATAAATTGTGCGTTTTAACGTGTTCTTTATTTTTTGTGTGGAAAGCTTTTGTCCATCTCTCACGGTTTAGCACTTATGTAAAATTCCATAACATTCATCCAGCATAAAGTAGTCTTCAGAGGCTATTCTCAGAAAATTCAAGATTTACATTTTATTTGTCAGGTAAATATCTTTAATATATGGTATAATAATCAAAATCTTTATATCCATTTTTAATAACATCAAAAATTTCGAAAAAAGTTCCATGTGAAGGGTAGTTTGGGTTAGGGGGATTTTTCTCAAAACCTTCGTGTCGCATTCCTGGAAGATACTAAACATAAACACCAAGTTTGGTATCTTACTGACTTTTCGTTTTTGAGTTATCGTGTTCATAGACACAAGGACACACACACGGACCTTTTTCTGGAATTGCTTTTTTTGGTTACAAGGGACCCTAAAACATATATTTCCGGTGCAATCTCGGTATCGAATTTTTGAGTAGTACGTGTAGAGAAAGTAATAATGTATGGCTTTCTATATCTATTCTTGAGGAATAATCTGATGTGTTACATTCGCATGACTTTCTCTAGCTGTTCTACAAACAAACTTCTTACAAAAGTTAATCGAGATAAACATTAGCAGAATGTTCTTATTACTTAGTTCCTTATAAGTAGAAGGGAACTTAAGGAATGCGCTATGCTAAAGCGATAGTCAAATGTTTTTAAAGCTATCGCTATGTCATTATCATTCAAATTGGCTTCTTTGGTTGGCCAGGAGTTGAACAAAAGGAAAATGGACACTTCCTATCTGAGAAAAGTATAAGTATTTTAAAACTGAAACTAATAACAATGAATATCTCGGAAACAGCCAACTTTACAATAAAAATGCATATGACATAAATTGTGTGTTTTAACCAGTTCTACATATTTTATGCAAAAGTTTTATCTTACGGTTTAACCGTTATAACAAATTCTGCAAACATTAACCAGACTAAAGTGCTCTTCAGAGGCTATTTACAAACAATTCAAAAAATGCATTTTATTTGTCTTGTTAATAACTTTAATATAGGTTATATTAATCAAAATCATTAGAGCTATTTTTGAGAAAAACATTTTGAAACGTTTTCCCATGTAGATGGTAGTTTACGGTGGGGCATTTTACTACAAATCTTCGTGTCGCTACCTTGGAAGTTATTAAGTTAAATACCAACTTTGACATTTTACCCACTTTTTGTTTTTGAATTATCGAGTTCAGACTCGCGTGCGCGCAAAAATCTTATGTGTTCAATTCACATACCTTTCTCTACATCTCTGTAACAAAATATTGTTAAAAAAAAAACTTGTTCTTGTATTTACTGCCTGCTAATCGAGAAAAAGTTAGCAGAATTTGTCTTATTGCTTGCTTCCTTGTAAATAGAGGGGAAATAAGGGAGTACCCTAGGTTAAAGTGATAGTCAAATGTTTTAAAACTTGGTCGCTATGTGATTGAAATTCCTTTGTTTGTAAGCTTAGAAGTTGACAAATTTCCGTATGAGATAAGCATTTTCAAGCTGAAACCAATAATAAGCAATATTTAAAAATCTGATGTGTTACACTCACATGACTTTCTCTAGCCGTTCTACGAACTTCGTGCATAAGATTCTTCTTCTTTCTGCACCTTGCTAATCGAGGTATTCATCACAATGTTATTATTAGTTAGTTCGTTATAAGTAGGAAGAAAATAAGGGAATACACTAGCCTAAATGGATAGTCAAATGTTTTAAAATCTGTCGTTATGCGATTGTCATTACAAATCGCTTCTTTTCTTGGCCAGGAGTAGAACAAAAGAAAAACGGACACTCCCGTCTGAGAAAAGTATAAGTACTTCACAACTGAAACTAATAACAATGAATACCTCCAAAACGGTAAGCTCCACGAAAATAATGTATATGACGTAAGTTGTGTATTTTAACAAGGCCTATATTTTTTGTATACTACGTTTTTGTCTATCTCTTACGGTTTACTAGTTATGCCAAATTAAGCAAAATTCATCCAGAATAAACAGGTCTTTAGAAGCTATTCCCATTAAATTCAAGATATACATTTTATTTATGAGGTAAATATTTTTAATATACGATATTTTAATCAAAATCGTTAGAGCCATTTTTAAGAAAATCAATATTTTCGAAAAAAGTTCCATGTAAAGGGTAGTTTGGGGTGGAAGGATTTTTCTCAAAATCTTCGTGTCGCATCCCTGGAAGATACTGAACTTAAATACCAAGTTTTGTATTTTAGCTACTTTTCGTTGTTGAGTTTTCGTGTTCACAGAAATACGGACACACGGACACACACACACACGGACCTTTTTCTGGAAATGCTTTTTTTGGATTCAGTATTTCCGGTGAAATCTCGGTATTGAATTTTTGGGTGCAATACAATACCTTCTCTATACAGTATGTACATAGTACGAGTAGAGAAAGTAAAAAGACTCGAATGTATATTCACAGCGCTATACGCCGGCGATGCTAGACCTACCTCCACTATAAGGCTCGTCTCCTGGTAGACTGACTGTCTGGGAACGCACAGACCTACCTCAACAATATGCTCCTGGTTTACCAACTCTCTGGCAACGGACAGAATGTGCTATATACGCTCACTCGGATTCTTTATCAAGATTCCAAAAGAGTAACACGTTTTTGTGGTTATTCAACACTTACTATACCTGTATTCACTTTATTTTCTCAACTCACTTCTATATAAATTATTCTTACGCTACCCGCTTCCTGTTTATTAAAATGAATTTTGAACAAACTTTATTTGTTTCCATAATTGACTTTCCACAATAACTTACACATAACTGAACCGTAAGAGGTAGACAAAAAACTTCGTTTCGTTTCGTAATCGGCTTACCTGCCCGTAATTGTTGGACTGACATCCCCCCCCCCCCAGGACTTACAAGCCAATGCCTAGGGTCATGAGCCTGTCAAGAGCATGAAACCACAGAATGGATAACCTGTTATGAGGGGTCGGCCCGTAGCCAGGCATAGACATGTAAGCGAAGGTGATGGTTGGAAAGTTGATGGAATGATTGGCGGAGGAAACCGGAGGACCCGGAGAAAACTGGCGCCGTTTCTTCCACCACGAATCCCAATCGAACCCGGGCCCTCTAGTTGGGAGGTGAGCGGCACCCACTCACTGCACAAAAATGTAGATCTCGTTACAATTTATGTCATATGCATTTTTTTTTTGGAAATTAACCATTTCCGAGATATTCGATTTTGGAATACATAGACTACTTAAACTTTTGTCTCACTCCTGGTCATGCAAAGAGAATCGAATTTCAATCACATAGCAACCAGCTTTTAAAAGATTTTATTATAAACTCACTGCAAACCTTTAAACTATTCAAAATGTTTGGAATTTTTCCATTAGCCTGCGAATATATTTTATTACTTAAATAAACCAGGAAAGTTTACAAAAATGCAGACATACATAACAAAGAGACTGACACTGACAGAACTTACAAAGACCAAAAATAATTTGCAGATATTCCAAAAAGGGGTTTACTACAATGGTGTAGTTTCATTTAATTCACTTCCATCTGCTATAAAGGAATTGCGTATCAAGAAAAATAATTTTAGGTCAGAATTAAAAAGAAAATCGGATGTATTCCATTCAAATGACTTTCTCTACATTTGTACAATAAATTATGCTTAAAAACCTTATTCTACTATTTGCTTAACGCTAATCGACCAAAATTAGCAGAAAGGGTCCTATTACTTGCTTCCTGGTAAATAAAAGCGAAATAAGGGAGTACCATGGTTAAAGTGATAGTCAAAAGCTGGTTGCTATGTAACTGAAGTTCCTTTGTTTGTATGGACAGGAGTTGACAAATTCCCATATGAAAAAAGTATATGTATTTTAAAGCCTGAAACTAATAACAAGGAATAATTAAAAAATGGTCAACCTCACGAAAAAATGTGGGTATATAATATAAATTGTGTGTTTTAACGAGCTCTGCATTTTTTGTGCAGTAAGTTTTTGTCTATCGCTTACGGTTTACCAGTAATGAAAAATTCCGCAACAATCATCCAGAATAAAACAGTTTTCAGAGGCTATTCTCATAAAATTCAAGATGCATATTTTATTTGTCATGTAAATATCTAAAATATAAGAGATTTTAATCAAAATCGTTAGAGCCATTTTTGAGAAAATAAAAATTTCAATTTTTTTTTCCATGTAAAGTGTAGTTGGGGATGTTGAGGTGGGGGGATTTTCTTGAAAATCAGCGTTTCACATCCTTGCAAAATACCAAACTTAAATGCCAAATTTGGTATTTAACGGTCTTTTTGTTTTTCAGCTATTCTGCCCACAATCACACATATATACTCACGGACATTCTTCTAAAAATGTTTTTTTTTACTTTCCCTGCACGTACTATGTACATGGAGTATAGAGAAGCTTTTGTAATGCACCCAAACATTCGATACCGAGATTTCATCAGAAATACATGTTTTGGGACCCCCTGAATCCAAAAAAAAAAAAAAGGATTTTTAGAAACATGTCCATGTGTGTGTGTCTGTGGGCAGCAGAGTTCAAAAGCCAAAAGTTCGCTAAATACCAAACTTGATATTTAAGTTCGGTATCTTCCAAGGATGCGACACGAAGATTTTCAAGAAAATGCCCCCACACCGTATTACCCTTTACATGGGAAAAAATTTAAACATTTTTATTTTCTTAAAAATGGCTGTAGTGATTTTGATTAAAATCCCGGATATTAAAGATATTTACATTCCAAATGAAATGCATATTTTGAATTTCCTGGTAATAGCTTCTGAAGACCGGTTTGATCTGGCTGAGCTTTGCTGAATTTTCATTAACTAGTAAACCTAAGAGATAGACAAAAACTTACTACATAAAAAATGTAGATTTCTTCAAAAAACACAATTTATGTCGTATACGTTTCTGTTGTGGAGGTAACCGTTTTTGAGATATTCCTTGCTATTAGTTTAAGCTTTAAAATACGGGAATTGGTCAACTCCTATTCAAGCAAAGTAAGATTTTTAAATCACATAGCAACAAACTTTTGAAACATTTGAGTGTCGACTTCGCCTATGGTACTCCCTCATTTCCCTTCTATTTACAAGGAAGCAAGTAATACGACCCTTCTAATATTTATCTCTATTAGCATGAAGTAGATAGAAGAGATAAAAGAATAAGCTTATTAATAATAATAATTTGTAACATAGAGAAAGGCGCGTGAATGTAACACAACAGACTTTTGAAAACATGTATTTCCGGTGAAATCTCGGTATCTAATTTTTGGATGCAATGCAATAACTTCTCTATATAGTTAGTACTGTAGAGAAAGTAAAAAGACTTAATCTCGAATGTATATTTACGATATCTCGAAGTAATATCAATCGATGTAATATCGCTACACGCCGGCGATGCTAGACCTACCTCCACTATAAGACTAGTCTCCTGGTAGACTGACTGTCTGGGAACGCCAAGACCTACCTCAACAATATGCTCCAGGTTTACCAACTCTCTGGCAACGGACAGAATGTGCTATATACGCTCACTCGGATTCTTTATCAACATTCCAAAAGAGTAACATGTTTTTGAGGTTATACAACACTAGTTATATGTTGTATTCACTTTACTTTCTCTACTCACTTTTATATAATTGTTCTTAAGCTACCCGCTTCTTGTCCATTGAGATGAATTTTGAAGAAACTTTACAGGAAAACGGTCTTGTTTGTTCCATAATTGATTTTCCATAATAACTTATTCATAACCGAACCGTAAGAGTTCATCAGATTTTTAGAAAAAGATCCGTGTGAGTTTGTGTCTGTGAACAGCATATCTCTAAATGCCAAACTTGGTATTTAGGTTTGGTATCTCCCAACGATGCGACACGAAGATTTTCAGGAAAATCCTCCCACCACAAACTACCTTTTAAATGGCAAAAAGTTCCGTAAGTGTTGATTTTCTGAAAAATGGCTCTAACGATTTTGATTAAATCCCATATATTAAATATATTCAAATGACAAATAAAACGTATATCTTCAATTTTCTGAGAATAACCTCAGAATACATGTTTATTCTGGATGAATTTTATGGAGTATTGCATAACTGGTAAACCGTAAGAGATAGAGAGAAACTTACTGCAGAAAAAATGCGGAATTCATCAAAAAACACAATTTATGTCCTATACGTTTTACTGTGGAGGTAACCGTTTTCGAGATATTTCTTGTTTTTGGTTTCAGTTTTAATGTACTTGAAACTTTTCTGATGTGGGAATTACTAAACTTCTGGTCATGCAAAGAAATAGACTTCAATCACATAGCAACCAGCTTTCAAAACGTTTAACTGTCGGTTTAGCCCAGTTTATTCCCTTATTTCCCTCCTACTTATAAGGAACTAAGTAATAAGGCCGTTTCTGCTAATGTTTATCTCGATTAGCATGAAGTAGATAGATCAAAAGGAAGTAGACAGATTATTAGATAAAGATCAGTGTGTGTGTGTGTGTGAGGGGGGGGGGAGAAGTAAGAACCCAGTATTATAGGAGCAGTGTTTTAGTTTAGCATCTCCCAAGAATGTGACACGAAGATTTTCAAGAAAATTTCTATCACAAATTACCCTTTACTGGAAAAAATTTTGAAAAACTTTGATTTTCTCAAAATGGCTCTAATGATTTTGATTAAAATTGCCTATACTAAAGATATTTAAAAAAAACAAATATAATGTATAACACAATAATGTAAGACATATCTTTAATTTTCTGGGAGCTTTTGGTGCGATTGTATATTCACCATATCTCGGTATCTCGGAGTAATATCAATCGATCTAACATCACTATACGCCGGCGATACTAGACCTACCTCCACTATAAGGCTCGTCTCCTGGTAGACTGACTGTCTGGCAACGCACAGACCTACCTCAACAATATTCTCCTGGTTTACCAACTCTCTGACAACGGACAGAATGTGCTATATACGCTCACTCGGATTCTTTATCAAGATTCCAAAAGAGTAACACGTTTTTGAGGTTATACAACACTACCTGTATCTTGTATTCACTTTACTTCCTCTACAATTGGTCTAGTTTACCAAATGAAATTATAGGATGTTAAGAACTAAATCAAAAGAATGTTTAACACAAATAGCGAATATATTTAAGTGTAGTAAGAAGTAGATGTATGAAAGAAATTAGAAATAAGGAATAGGAAGGAATGTGGATTGGTGAAAGAAAGAAGCAAATAGGACCCGAAGGCTAGGTAACCATGGTGTTGGATGCTATTGGTCCTCAGAAATGCAGCAACTCAGTGAAGTGAGAATATGCAGAGATATAATTTATGTATTATGAATTATAGGTGTGAATTAAACCATGTAATTATTGACGTGAAAAAAATAAAGGTCCATCCATCCATTCATCTACAAATGAATCTTAAGCCACCCACCGCTTGTTCATTGAGATACATTTGAAGAAACTAAACAGAAAAATCTGATATAATCCATTCACATGACTTTTTCTATATCTCTGCAAGAAAAAAAGTTGATGCTTCTATTTGCTTCATGCTAATCAAGAAATAATTAGCAGAAATAGTTTTATTATTGCTACCTTGTAAGTAGAACAAAATAAGGGAAAACATTGGTTAAAGTGATAGTCAAAAGCTGGTTCCTATGTCACTGAAGTTCCTTTGTTTGTATGGATAGTAGACAAATTCCTATATGAGAAAAGTATAAGCTTTTCAAAGCTGAAGCCAAAAACAACGAATACCTTAAAAACGATCACCTCCACGAAAAAAATGTCTATAACCTAACTTGTGTGTTTTAATTTGCTCTACATTTTCTGTGTGGTAAGTTTTTATCCATCTCTTACGTTTTAGCAGATATACAAAATTCCGTAAAATTCATCCAGAATAAAGTAGTCTTCAGAGGCTATTCCCAGAAAATTCAAGATATACATATTATTTGTCAGGTATATAGCTTTAATAGACGATATTTTAATCAAAATCGTTAGAGCCATTTTTTAGAAAATCAACATTTTCGAAAATTTTTCCATGTGCAGGGTAGTTTGGAGTAGTTTTCTTGGAAACCTTCATGTCACATCCTTGGAAGATACTGAACTTAAATACCAAGTTTGGTATTTAACGGTCTTTTCGTTTTTGAGCTATGTTTCCCACAGACACACACACACAGACAGATAGACAGTCAGACACACAGGGACATTTTTCTACAACTGCTTTTTTGTATTCAGGGTGTCTCAAAACATATATTTCCGGTGAAATCTCGTTATCTAATTTTTGGGTGCATTACATTACCTTCTCTATACACTATGTACATAGTACGTGTATAGCAAGTAAAAAGGTCTTGTTTGTTTCCATAACTGGCTTACCATAATAACTTATGCATAAGTGAACCGTAAGAGATAGACAAAAACTTATTGCACAAAAAAAAAAAAGTAGATCTCGTTAAAACATATAAATTTATATATATTTATATATATTAAGGATTGTCATGAATTAATTATTTCCGAGATATTCATTTTTTAAATACATACTTAAACTTTTCTTCTACTCCTGGCCGTGCAAAGATAATCGAATTTCAATCACATAGCAACCAGCTTTTAAAAGATTTGATTATAAACTCACTGCAAACCGCTAAACTATTCAAAATGTTTGAAATGTTTCCATTAGCCGGCAAATGTATTCAAGCCGTTTTGTTATTTGTATTACTTAAATAAACCAGGAAAGTTTGTAAAAATGCAGATATACATAACAAAGAGACTGACACTGACAGAACTTACAAAGACCAAAAATAATTTGCAGATATTCCAAAAAGGGGTTTACTACTATTGCATAGTTTTATTTAATTCACTTGCATCTCCTATAAAGTGATTGCCTACCAACAAAAATAATTTTAGGTCAGAATTAAAAAGAAAATCTGATGTGTTCCATTCACAAGGTTTTCTCCACATCTCTACAATAAATTAATGTTGAAAACCTTATTGTTCTACTTACTTAATGCTAATCCAGAAGAAATTGGCAGAAAGGGTCCTTTTACTTGTTTCCTTGTAAGTAGAAGGGAAATAAGGGAGTACCATAGGTTAAAGTGACAGTCAAAAGCTGGTTGCTATGTGACTGAAGTTCCTTTGTTTGTATGGACAGGAGTTGAAAGTAATAACAAGGAATGTCTCAAAAACTGTCAAATTTGCGAAAAAATGTATAAAACGTAAATTATGTATTTTAACGAGCTGTACATTTTTGGGTGGTAAGTTTTTGTACATCTCTTACGGTTTACCAGTTATGTAAAATTTCGAAAATTCATCCAGAATAAACTATTTTACATAGCGTATTCCCAGAAAATTAAAGATATACATTTTGTTTGACTAATAAATATCTTAAGCATATTTATCAAAATCGGTGCCATTTTTGAGAAAATGAAACTTTCGAAATTTCTTCCACGTAAGGAATAGTTAATTGGTGTTGAGGGGAATTTCTTGAAAATCATCGTTTTGCTACCTTGGAAGATACCAACCTTAAATAACAAAGTTAAGTATTTAACGCCTTTTTTTTAACTATGTTGCCCACAGTCTCTCGCACGCACACACACACACACACACACGGACATTTTTCTAAAAATGATTTTTTTACTTTCTCTACACGTACTATGTATATAGTGTACAGAGAAGGTATTGTATTGCACCCAAAAATTCAATACCAAGATTTCACCAGAAATACATGTTTTGGGACCCCTGGAATACAAAAAAATTACATTTTTAGAAAAATGTCCGTGTGTGTGTGTCTCTGGGCAGCATAGCTAAAAAACGAAAAGTTCGTTAAATATCGAACTTGATATTTAAGTTCAGTATCTTCCAAGAATGCGACACGAAGATGTTCAAGAAAATCTCTCACTCCCAACTTACCTTTAAATGGAACATTTTTCGTTTGATAAAAATCTCTTATATTTAAGATATTTATGTGAGAAATAAAATGCATATCTGCAGTTTTCTGGGAATAGCTTCTAAAGACAGGTTTATTCTGGATGAATTTTACTGAAATTTGAATAACCAGGAAACCTTGGAAATGGACAAAAACCTATGACGCAAAAAAATAGATCTTGTCAGAAAGCACAATGCTACACGTTTTTGTTGTGGAGGTAACCGTTATCGAAATATTTCTTGTTATTGGTTTCAGTTTTAAAGTACTTGTAACTTTTCTCATATGAGAATTTCTAAACTCCTGGTAATGCAAACAAATGGATTTCAGTCACATAGCAACCAGATTTTAAAATATTTGACTGTCGGTTTAGCCTAGTGCTTTCCCTAAACTCCCTTCTACTTATAAGGAAGCAAGTAATAAGACCGTTTCTGCTAATGTTTATCTCGATTAGCAAGAAGTAGATCGATCAATAAGAAGTAGACAGATTTTTTAGATACAGGTTAGGGCGTGCATGTTTGTGTGTGTGTGGACAGTATAATTCAAAACCGAAAAGTCTGTTAAATACCAAACTAAGGATGTGACACGAAGATTTTCAAGATTTTCTAGCACAAACTTACCTTTACTGAAAAAAAATTTTTTTTTTTTGATTTTCTCAAAAATGGCTCTAATGATTTTGATTAAAATGAGCTATATTAAAGATATTTACAAGACAAAATTTATAACAATGTAATGTAATAAATATATATCTTGAATATCCTGTGAACTTAGCTTCAAATGTATATCTCGAAGTAATATTAATCGATCTAACAACGCTATACGCCGGCGATGCTAGACCTACCTCCACTATAAGGCTCGTCTCCTGGTAGACTGACTGTCTGGGAACGCACAGACCAACCTCAACAATATTCTCCTGGTTTACCAACTCTCTGGCAACGGACAGAATGTGCTATATACGCTCACTCGGATTCTTTATCAAGATTCCAAAAGAGTAACACGTTTCTACGAGGGCCTTTTTTTTTTTTTTTTTTTTTTTTTTTTTTTCCAACCTCCGATAGGCTATAAATAAAAGAAAAGTTCATAGAAAATAATTATTTTATTATTAAAAGTTTTGTACTCTTATGGTTACTTTTCAACATAATCACCGAAAATATTGAGACATTTATCGTACCTGTGCACAAGCTTTGCCATACCCGCTTCAAAAAATGTTGCCGCCAATGATTTCAAATGAGAATTGACGTTGTTTTGAAGATCTTCGTTGGTTTGAAAGTGCTGACCTCCTAGCCACGTCTTCAGTTCAGGGAAAAGGTGAAAGTCGCTGGGTGCCAGCTCAGGACTGTACAGCGGATGATCGAAAATGCCCCATTGAAATTGTTCA
Source organism: Hymenopus coronatus (assembly GCA_030762935.1). Lineage (NCBI taxonomy): Eukaryota > Metazoa > Arthropoda > Insecta > Mantodea > Hymenopodidae > Hymenopus > Hymenopus coronatus. Next base: position 16,695,483 of record CM060882.1, on the reverse strand, counting down.
AGGAGCTGTGCCAGCAGTGTGTGGACGAGCGTTGTCATGGATCAACACAATTCCTGAAGTCAGCATTCCTCTTCGTTTGTTTTGAATGGCTCTCCGCAAACGTCGTAAAGTGCGAAGATCTTCAAAACAACGTCAATGCTTATTTGAAATCATTGGCGGCAACATTTTTTGAAGCGGGTGTTGCAAAGCTTGTACACAGGTACGATAAATGTCTCAATCTTTTCGGTGATTATGTTGAAAAGTAAGCATAAGAGTACAAAACTTTTAGTAATAAAATAATTGTTTTCTATGAACTTTTCTTTTATTTATAGCGTATCCGAGGTTGGAGAAAAAAAAAAAAAAAAACGACCTTCGTACATGTTGTATTCACTTTACTTTCTCTAGTCACTTTTATACAAATCATTTTTAAGCTATCCACTTCCTGCTCATTGAGATGAATTTTTAAGAAACTTTACAGGGAAACTGTCTCGTTTGTTTCCATAATAACTTAAGCATAACTGAACCGTAAGAGATAGACAAAAACTTATTGCACCAAAAATGTAGATCTCTATAAAACACACCATTTACGTCATATGTATACATACTTTAAAACATGCTTAAGCTTTTGTTTTACTCTTGGCCATGCAAAGAGAATCAAATTTCAATTACACAGCAACTAGGTTTTAAAATATTTGATTATAAACTCAACTGCAAACTGTTATTCAAAATGTTTGGAAGTTTTCTAATACTATGCGAATATATTCTAGCTATATTGTTATTTGTATTTCTTAAATAGCCCAGGAAAGTTTACAGAAAGTACAGATATACCTAACAAAGAGACTAGTTCCAAGACTGAACTTACATAGACCAACAAATAATTTGTAAATATTCCAAAAGGGGTTTATTAAAATGCCAAAATTTATTTACGGCATATGAACAATAAATAAATAAATAAATAAAAATATTATGTGTTCCACTCACATAAACATCTCTACAACAAATTATTGTTAAAAAGCTTATGCTTCTATTTACTTCATGCTAATCAAGAAACATTAACAAAAATAGACTATTTAATACTTGCTTCCTTGTAAGTAGAAGGGAAATAAGGGAGTAGCATAGGTTAAAGTGAAAGTCAAAAGCTGGTTGCTGTGTGACTGATATTCCTTTGTTTGTATGGACAGGAGTGTATGAGAAAAGTATAAGTATTTCAAAGTTGAAACTAATAACAAGGAATATCTAAAAAACGATCAACTCCGCGAAAAAAATGATAATTACATAAATTGTGCCTTTTAACGTGCTCTACATTTTTTGTGCAGTAAGTTTTTGTTTATCTCTTTCGGTTTACCGGTTATGCAAAATTCAATAAAAATCATTCAGAATATGGGGTCCTGAGAAGTTATTCCCAGAAAATTCAAGATATCCCTTTTATTTGTAATGTAAATATCTTAAATGTAAGAGGTTTTAATCAAAATCGTCAGAGCCATTTTTGAGAAAATCAAAATACTTTTCATAAAAAGTGTAGTTTAGGGGGGGGAGGTTCTTCAAAATCTTCGTGTAGCATCCTTGGAAGTTAAAAAACTTAAATACCCAGTTTGGTATTAAGGGCCTTTTCGTTTTTCAGCTATGCTGTCTAAAGACACACATACACACACACGGACATTTTTACAAAAATGTTTGTTTTTTTGGATTAAGGGGAACCCAAAACATGTATTTCCAGCGAAATTTTGATATAGACTTTTTGGGTGGATTACAATACCTTTTCTATATATGTACATACTATACTACTGTAGAGAAAATAAAAATCTGATGTGTTCCATTCACATGACTTTCTCTACATCTCTGTGACAGATTATTCTTCTACTTCATTCTAATCGAGATAAACTTACCAGAAACGGTCTTATTACTTAGTTTCTTTAAGCAGAAGGGAAATAAGGGAGTACCCTAAGCTAAACCGACAGTCAAATGTTTTAAAATGTGGTTGCTATGGGACTGAAATCCGATTGTTTGCATGACCCTGAGTTGACAACTTCAAGTTTGAGATAATTACCGTAAAACTGAAGCCAATAACAAAGAATATTTCGAAAATGGTGTGTTTTCTACATTTTTTGTATGGTAAGTTTTTGTCTACCAGTCAGTCAAATTTTCCCAAAGTTCTTCCAGAATAAACTTGTCTGTAGAGGCTATTCCCAGAAAATTCAAGATATACATTTTATTTGTCAGGTAAATATCTTTAATATAGATTATTTTAATCAAAGACATTAGAGCCATTTGTGAGAAAATAAAAATTTTCGAAAATTTTTCCATGTAATGGGTAGTTGGGTGTGGGAGGATTTTCTTGAAAATTTTCGGTTCGCATCCTTGGAATTTACTAAACTTAAATAACGGTCTTTTTGTTTTTGAGATATGCTTAAAACACACACACACACACACACACACATACGCACATATATTTTTTTTTTTCTAAAATGCTTTTTTTGGATTCAAGGGTCCCAAAACATGTATTTCCGTTTTAATCTCTGTATTCGATTTTTGAACGGAATACAATATCTTCTCTATACACTATGTACATAGTAGCTGTAGAGAAAGTAAAAAGACTTAACCTCGAATGTATATTCACGATATCTCGAAGTTATGTGAATCGATCTAACAGCGCTACCGCATGCGATGCTAGACCTACCTCCACTATAAGACTAGTCTCCTGGTAGACTGACTGTCTGGGAACGCACAGACCCACCTCAACAATATTCTCCTGGTTTACCAACTCTCTGGCAACGGACAGAATGTGCTATATACGCTCACTCGGATTCTTGATCAAGATTCCAAAAGAGTAACACGTTTTTGAGGTTATACAACACTGCCTGTATGTTGTATTCACTTTACTTTCTCAACTCACTTTTATATGATTATTCTTAAGCTACCCGCTTCTGGTTCTTTGAAATGAATATTGAGCAAACTTTACAGGGAAACTAATACATAACTGAACCGTAAGAGATAGACAAAAACTTAATAACTTGAGACCTCACAAGGAACCTTGGCCCGTCCGGCCGCTGCGTCCACTACCTGAGTCTATGACAGAGGTCATTGGTTGGGTGCAATATTGGAGGGTGAAACGCGGTCAGCGCCTCAGCCCCCCCCCGACCGGTTGATGTGGTCCTCACAAGTTGGAGCCGCTGCTTCTCCATCAAATAGCACCTCAATTGGTCCCCCAGGGATCTCTGAGTGCACCCCGCACCTCCCAGCGAGGGAGAAATCCTCACACCGGTACCGGGAATCGAACCCAGGTCTCCCACTTGGCTGAGGAGACAACCAAGACAAAAATTTACTGCACAAAAATGTAGATCTCGTTAAAACATATCAATTATACCATATGCATTTTTTGTGGAGTTAACCATTTCTGAGAAATTCAATTTCGAAATACATGCTTAAACTTTTGTTTTACTCCTGGCCATGCAAAGAAAATCGAATTTCAATTACATAGCAACCAGCTTTTAAAAGAGATGACTATAAACACTCTACAACCGCTATTAAAATGTTTGGACTTTTTACTTTCTGTACACGTAGTGTATAGAGAAGGAATTGTAAGGCACCCAAAAATTCGATACCGAGACTTCGCCGGAAATACATGTTTTGAGACCTCCTGAATTAAAAAAAAACATTTTTAGAACAAATGTCCGTGTGTGTCTATCTGTCTGTCTCTGTGTGTCTGTGGGCAGCATAGCTCAAAAACGAAAAGTTCATTAGAAACCAAACTTGGTATTTAGTTTTGGTATCTTCCAAGGATACGAGACGAATATTTTCAAGAAAATCCCCCCACCTCCAACTACCCTTTATATGGAACTTTGTTAAAAAATGTTGATTTTCTCAAAGATGGCTCAACGATTTTGATTAAAATATCGTATATTAAAGTTATTTACCTGGCAAAAAAAGTGCATATCTTGAATTTTGGGGGATAGCCTCTGAAGACTACTTTATTCTGGATGTATTTTACGGAATTTTGCATAACTGCTAAACCGCAAGAGATGGACAAAAACCTACCACACAGAAAATGTAGAGCACATTAAAACACACAATTTATGTTATATACATTTTTTTCGTGTACTTGGTCGTTTTTTATTTATTCTTTGTTATTGGTTTCAGTTTCGAAAAACTTACTTTTCTCATACAGGAATTTGTCAACTGCTGTCCATACAAACAAAGGAATTTCAGTCACATAGCAACCAGCTTTTGACTATCACTTTAACCTATGGTACTCCCTTATTTCGCTTCTACTTACAAGGAAGCAAGTAATAAGACTATTTCTACTGACTTTTTGTCGACTAGCATGAAGTAAATAGAAGTATAAGCCTTTTAACAATAATTTGTTGCAGAGATGTAGAGAAAGTCATGTGAATGGAACCATCAGATTTTTTTCATTAGGAAACGAAAATATTCTAACCGTATTGTTATTTGTATTTCTTAAATAACCCAGGAAAGTTTGCAGAAAGTACAGATATACCTAACAAAGAGACTATTGGCAAGACAGGACTTACATAGACAAACAAATAATTTGTAGATATTCCAAAAAGTGGTTTATAACAATGTCATAGTTTTATTTAATTCAGTTTCATCTCCTATAAAGGCATTGTATACGAACAAACAGAAATTAAATTTTTTTTCCATTCACTTGACTTTCTCTACATCTCTGCAGTAAATTATTGTTGAAAAGCTTATTGTAGTATTTGCTTAATGCTAACTGAGCAAAATTAGCAGAAATAGTCTTATTACTTGCTTGTAAATAGAAACGAAATAAGGGAGTACCATGGTTAAAGTGAAAGCCAAAAGCTGGTTGCTATGTGACTGATGTTCCTTTGTTTGTATGGACAGGAATTGACAAATTCCCGTACGAGAAAAGTATAAGTATTTTAAAGCCTGAAACTAATAACAAGGTATATCTAAAAAATGGTCAACCTCACGATAAAAATGTATATAACGTAAATTGTGTATTTTAGCGAGCTCTATTGTTCTTGTATGTTATGTTTTGTATATATCTTACGGTTAATCAGTGGTGTAACATTTCTAAAAATTCATCCTGATTAAAATTCATCCACAGAGGCTCTTCCCAGAATATTCATTATGTACATATTATTTGTCATGTATATATCTTAAATATAAGAGGTTTTAATCAAAATCGTTAGAGCCATTTTGAGAAGATAAAACTGCTCGATTCTTTTTTTCAATGTAAAGCGTAGTTGGGGTGGGGGAATTTTCTTGAAAAGCATCGTTTGCAGCCTTTGAAGATACCACACTTGAATACCAAGTATGGTATTTAACGGTCTTTTTGTTTTTCAGCTATGCTGTTCACAGTCACACACACACACACTCACACACACTAACTCACACACACTCTCACTCACATACACACAGACTGCAGACACACACGGACATTTTTCCAAAAATGTTATTACTTTCTCCATACGCACTATGTACATAGTGTATAGAGTAAGTATTGCACTGCACCAAAAAATTCGTTACCGGAAATTATGTTTTAGGGTCTCCTGTATCCAAAAAAAGTATTTTCAGAAAAAGGTCCGTGTGTGTCCGAGTGTCCGTGTGTCTGTGAACACTAACTCAAAAACGAAAAGTCGGTAAAATACCAAACTTGTTTTTTAAGTTTAGTATCTTCCGGGGATGCGACACGAAGATTTTGAGAAAAATCCCCCCACTCCAATCTACCCTTTACATGGAACTTTTTTTCGAAAATTTTGATTTTCTAAAAACTGGCTCTAACGATTTTGATTAAAATATTGAATATTAAAGATATTTACCTGACAAATAAAATGTATATTTGTATTTTCTGGGAATAGCCTCTGAAGACTACTTTATTCTCAGTGAATTTTACGGAATTTTGCATAAGTGTTAAACCGCAACAGAGAGACAAAAACTTACCACACAAAAATGTAGAGTACATTAAAACACACGGTTTATGTTGTATACATTTTTTTCGTGGAGTTGATTGTTTTTGAGGTATTCCTTGTTTTTGGTTTAAGCTATAAAAACTTATGTTTTTCTCATACAGGTCTTTGTGAACTCGTGTCCTTACAAACTTAGGAACTTCAGTCACATAGCAACCAGCTTTTGACTATCACTTTAACCTATAGTACTCCCTTATTTCGCTTCTACTTACAAGGAAGCAAGACTATTTCTGCTAGTTTTTTCTCGAATAGCAGGAAGTAAATAGAAGCATAAGCTTTTTAAAAATAATTTATTGCAGAGATATAGAGAGAGTCATGTGAATAGGACATATCAGCTTTTTTTATTTACTTTCTCTACACATACTATGCACATAGGGTAGAGAGAAGGTAGTGTAGTGTACCCAAAAATACGTTACGGAGATTTCACCAGAAATACATGTCCGTATGTTGTGTGTGTCTCTCTCTCTCTCTCTCTCTCTCTCTCTCTGGGCAGCATAGCTCAAAAACGAAAAGATAATTAAATACTAAACTTTATATTTAAGTTCAGTATCTTCCAAGAATGCGTGTTGAAGATTTTCAAGAAAATCCCCCCCCCCACAATTTAACCTTTACATGGAAAAAATTTTGAAAATTGTGATTTTCTCAAAACTGGCTCTAACGATTTTGATTAAAATCTCATATATTTAAGATATTTACATGACAAATAAAATATATTTCTTAAATTTTCTGGGAGTAACCTCAGAAGACAAGTTTATTCTGGATGAATTTTGTGGAATATTGCATAACTGGTAAACCGTAAGAGATAGACACAAACTTACCGCACAAAAAATGTAGACCTCAATAAAACACAAAATTTAAGCTATATACGTTTTTTTTTTTTCGTGGAGTTGGCGGCTTCTTAGATATTCATTGTTATTAGTGTCACATTTAAAATCTGACACTTTTCTCATATGAGAATTGTTCAACTCCTTTTTCATACAAACAAAGATACGTGAATCACATAGAAACCAACTTTTAAAAGATTTGAGTACCGTCTTAGCCTATAGTATTCCCTTGTTTCTCTTCTACTTATAAAGAACTAAGTAATAAGACCGTTTCTGCTAATGTTTATCTCGATTAGCTTGAAGTAGATAGAAGAATAAGTGTATTAACAATAGTTTATTATCGAGATGTAGAGAAAGTTTTGTGAATGGAACACATCCAAACATATATTTCCGGTGAATTCTCGGTATATAATACAATACTTTCTCTATACAGTATGTACATAATACGTGTAGAGAAAGTAAAAAGACTTAATCTCGAATGTATATTCACGATATCTCGAAGTTATGTGAATCGATCTAACAGCTCTACCGCATGCGATACTAGACCTACCTCCACTATAAGGCTCGTCTCCTGGTAGACTGACTGTCTGGGAACGCACAGACCTACCTCAACAATATTCTCCAGGTTTACCAACTCTCTGGCAACGGACAGAATGTGCTATATACGCTCACTCGGATTCTTTATCAAGATTCCAAAAGAGTAACACGTTTTTGAGGTTATACAACACTACCTATATGTTGTATTCACTTTACTTTCTCAACTCACTTTTATATAAATTATTCTTACGCTAACCGCTTCTTGTTCATTGAAATGAATTTTGTAGAAACTTTACAGGGAAACTGTCTCGTTTGTTTCCATAACCACTTAACCATAACTGAATCGTAAGAGATAGACAAAAACTTACTGCACCAAAAATGCAGATCTCGTTAAAACACAATTTATGTCATATGCATTTTTAGTTTCTCTACAGTCACTATGTACATAGTATATAGAAAAGGTATTGTATTGCACCCAAAACTTCTATAGCGAGATTTCACCGGAAATACATGTTTTGTAACTTCCTGAATCCAAAATATATTTTTTAGAAAAATGCCCGAGTATGTCTGGTGTGTGTGTATGTGCTATTTAAGTTTGATATTTTCCAAGGATGCGACACGAAGATTTTCTATAAAAATCCCCTTACCCCAAACTGCCCTTTCCATAAAGAAATTTTCGAATTTGTTTCTTCAAAATAGCTCTAACGATTTTGATTAAAATAATATATTAAAGATATTTACCTGACAAATAACATTTATATCTTGAACTTTCTCGGAATAGCCTCAGAAGATATGTTTAGCCCGCCTGGGTAGTGTGGTGGTAGCGTGTCTGCCTCACATTCAACGACAGTTCGAATCCTGCTTAAGGTGAGTTACCCGGATAAGGTTTTTTCAGGGTTTTTCCTTATCTTGAGAAGGCCAACGTCGAGCAACTTTAAGCCCCATGGACAAAATAAATAAATAAATACAAAAAATACATGTTTATCCTGGATGAATTTTGGGAATTTTGTATAACTTGTAAACCGTAAGAGATAGACAAAAAACTTGCTTAATAGAACATGTAGATCTCATGAAAACACACAATTTATATTATATACATCTTTTTCGTGGTGTTGATGGTTTTGCGGATATTCCTTGTTTCAGCTTTAAAATTCTTATACTTTTCTCATACGGGAATTTGTCTACCGCTGTCCATACAAACAAAGGATATTCAATTACACAGTAACCAGCTTTTGATTATGCTTTAGCCTATGGTACTCTAAGCAGAGAAAGGATAAAGTTATTTCTGCAGCCGTTTATCGCTATTGAAACGAAATAGAAGAATACTCGTTTTACTTTCCTTAGCACGGCAATTGCGAGCAGGTACTGATCTATCGTGTCATACCACTCCCCGAGGGAAATAATGAGACAAAGCTATAGACCAGTAAACAGGAAACGAGTCTATCAGGCGCCGGGAGACCGGAAAGAGACCATTAAAACAACACCTAACCTCAACCAGCGCAACCAGGGGGAAGAGAGTTTCATTCAGAGTAAGCAACCGCGCCATCTGCCTGCAAAGCCGCAAGCCACACCTGCGCCGATCTGAAAGATGAAGAAGGGAAATGAAGGTAAAGGAACCGTGGTAGACATACAGCTAGCCAGCATTCGCCAGAGTGCGTGGGCAACAGCTATCGAACTTGGAACTTCCGCATGCCTGTCCCAGATGAATCGCCTGAACCACTTAGCCTGGTTTCTCTAGCACGTGTGTACAATGTAGATAGGGAAGGAAAGTAATATATTTCACCCAAAATTTCGATACCCAGATTATACGTTTTGAGACCACCTTGAATTAAGAAAATGAATAAAAAAAAAAGGTTTTTACTTTCCCTACCTATAATATGGTACGTTGGTAGAGAAGGTATTGCATTCCACCTAAGATTTAGATACCTAGATTTCAGCGAAAATACACGTTTTAGGGTCCACCAAAACATTTTTACTTTCTCTACACGTACTATATACATAGTGTATAGAGAAGGTATTGCACTCCACCGAAAAATTCGATACCGAGATTTCACCGGAAATATATGTTTTAGGGTCCTCTGTATCCAAAAAAAAAAGCATTCTCACAAAAAGGTCCTTGTGTGTGTCCGTGTGTCTGTAAACACTATAACTCAAAAACGAAAAGTCGGTAAAATGCCAAATTTGGTATTTAAGTTTAGTATCCTCCAGGTATGCGACACGAAGATTTTGAGAAAAATCCCCCCTCCCCAAACTACCCTTTACATGGTAATTTTTTCGAAAATTTTGATTTCTTCAAAAATGGCTAAAACGATTTTGATTAAAATGTATATCAAATATATTTACCTGACAAATAAAATGTATATCTTGAATTTTCTGAGAATAGCCTCTGAAGACTACTTTATTCTGGATCAATTTTACGGAATTTTGTATAACTGCTAAACCGTAAGAAATGGACAAAAACTTACCACACGAAAAATGTAGAGCACTTTTAAGATTCACAATTTATGTTATATACCTTTTTTTCGTGGAGTCAATCGTTTTTTAGATATTCCTTGTTTTTGGTTTCAACTTGGAAAAACTTACCTACTTTTCTCATACAGGAATTTGTCAACTCCTGTACATGCAAACAAAGGAACTTCAGTCATATAGCGACCAGCTTTTGACTATCACTTTAACCTATGGTACTCGCTTATTTCGCTTCTACTTACAAGGAGGCAAGTAATAAGACTATTTCTGCTAATTTTTTCTCGATTAGTATGAAGTAAACAGAAGCATAAGCTTTTTAACAATAATTTGTTGCAGAAATGTTGAGAAAGTTATGTGAATGTCACACATCAGATTTTTAGAAAATGATCCGTGTATCTGTGATCACGATAACTCAAAAATGAAAAGTCAGTAAAGCATCAAACTGGGTATTTTAAGTTTATTATCTTCCAAGAATGCGACACGAAGGTTTCGAGCAAAGTGCTCCACCCAAAACTATCCTTTACATTTTGATTTTCTCAAAAATGACTCCTACGAATTTGATTAAAGTACCCTATATTAAAGATATTTACATGAATGTAAAATATATATCTAGAATTATTTAGGAATAGCCTATGAAGACCTCTTCATTCTGAATGAATCTTGTTGAATTGTATGTAACTGGTAAAGCGTAAGAGATAAACAGAAACTTACCAACAAAAAATGTAATTCTCGTTAAAACACACAATTTTTCATATGCAAATTCTTTTTCGTGGAGTTGACCATTTCCGAAATATTGCTTTTTATTGGTTTCAGTTTTAAAATACTTGAACCTTTTCTCACAGGGAATTTCTCAACTTCTGGTTCTGCATAGAAATGGATTTCAATCACAGAGCAAATATCTTTTGAAACATTTGACTGTCGGTTTAGACTAGTATATTCCCTTATTTCCCTTCTACTTACAAGGAACTAAGTAATAAAACCGTTTCTGCTAATGTTTATCTTGATTAGCATGAAGTAGATAGATCAATAATAAGTAGACAGATTTTTAGATAAAGGTCAGTGTGTGCATGTGTATGATTGAAAACCGAAAGTCCGTTAAATACCAAACTTGGTAATTAAGTATAGTATCTCCCAAGGACACGAAGATTTTCGAAATTCCAACACAAATTACACTTTACTGGTAAAAACACTTTCAAAATTTTTATTTTCTCAGAAATGACTAATTATTTTGATTAAAACTACCTATATTAAACATATTTAGAAGACAAAATGTATGACAATGTAATGTAATAAATATATATCTGAACTTAACCTCGAATGTATATTCGCGATAATGTTAATCGATTTAACATCGCTATACGCCGTCGATGCTAGACCTACCTCCACTATAAGACTAGTCTCCTGGTAGACTGACTGTCTGGGAACGCACAGACCTACCTCAACAATATGCTCCTGGTTTACCAACGCTCTGGCAACGGACAGAATGTGCTATATACGCTCACTCGGATTCTCTATCAAGATTCCAAAAGAGTAACACGTTTTTGAGGTTATACAACACTACCTGTATGTTGTATTCACTTTACTTTCTCAACTCACTTTTATACAATTATTCTTAAGCTACTCGCTTCTTGTTCATTGAGACGCATTTTGAAGAAATTTTACAGGGAAGCTATCTTGTTTCTTTCCATAATAACTTAACCATAACTGAACTGTAAGAGATAGACAAAAACTTACTGCACCAAAAATGTAGATCTCGTTAAAACACACATATACATTTTTACTTTCCTTACACTACTATGTACATAGCGTATAGAGGAGGTATTGTATTGCATTCAAAAATTCGATACCGAAATTTCTCCAGAAATACTCGTCTTAGGATCCCCTGTATCCCCCCCCCCAAAAATAATTTTTGGAACATTGCCAATATATATATATATATATATATATATATATATATATATATGTGTGTGTGTGTGTGTGTGTGTGTGTCTGCGAACACGATAACTCAAAAACGAAAAGTCGGTAAAATACCAAACTTGGCATTTAAGTTAAGTATCTTCTAGGGATGCGACACGAAGATTTTGAGAAGAATCCCCCTACCCTAAACTACCCTTTACATGGAAAAAATTTCTAAAATTTAGTTTCTCTCAAAAATGGCTCTAAGGATTTTGATTTAAAAAACCGTATATTAATATATTTACATGGCAAATAAAATGTACATCTTGAATTATCTGGAAATAGGCTCTAAATACATCTTTATTCTCCCTGAATTTTGCATAAATGGTAAACCGTAAGACATGGAAAAAAACTTACTGCACAAAAACTGTAGAATCAGGTTAAAACACACAATTTATGTCATACATTTTTGAAGATTTCTGAGACATTGCCTGTTATTTGTTCAGATTTGAAATATACTTAAACTTTTTTCACACGGAAAGTTGTAAATTCCAGGAGCTGCATGGAAACGGATTTCAACCACATGGCAAACAGCTTTTAAAGGATTTGACTATCGTTTTAATCTAATATATTCCATTATTTCTCTTCTGCTTACAAGGGAGCAAATAATTAAGATAATTTATGCTAATGTTTATCTCGATTATCTTAAGTAGATAGAAGAATATGATTTTCAATAATAACAATCTGTTACAGAGATGAAGAGAAACTCATGTGAATGGAACACATCAGAATTTTTACTTTAGAGCATGTTAACGTCGGGGGTCACCTTGGTAAGTGCGACCAAGTAGTGATCTATTGTGGCTTACCACCCCCGGGGAAAGGGATGAGAGGAGGGGAAAGCACAAGAAACGACAGATCTAAGCGCAGGGATACATGGAAGTCCCTAACATTCATTAGATGACAGCCACGGAGTCTATACAGGCGCCGGGAGACCGGAAGGAGGTCCCTACAACGGCACTAGCTTCAACTTGCGCGAAGAGATTTTCACTCGGAGCAAGCAACCGTACCTGCAAAGTATCAAACTACACCTTCGCCGATCTGAAAGTTGAAGAAGGGAAATGATATGAAGGTAAAGGAACAGATATACAGCACGTCAACATTCGCATAAACGGCCCCAGAAAACCTACGGAAAAGTAGGGGGCGCAGTCAACGGGGATCAAACCCGGACCTCCCGAATTCGTCCCAGACGAATCGCCTGAGCTATCTGGCTCGGTTTCTCTTGCACGTATGTACAATGCACTTAGTAGGTAGGGAAGGTAACGTATTTCACCCAAATTTTCGATAACCACATTATACGTTTTGAAACCCCTTGAATAAAGAAAATACATTAAAAAAGCTTTACTTTCCCTACCTAGTATATGGTACGTTTTTAGAGAAGGTATTGCACTCCACCCAAGAATTCGATACCGAGGTTTCACCGGAAATACACGTTTTAGGGTCCATGTGCTAGAAAAAGATTCCGTGAGTTTGTCTGTGAACACGATAACTCAAAAACGAAAAGTCTGTAAAATATCAAAAAAGGTATTTAAGTTTAGTATCTTCCAAGAATGCGGCACGAAGGTTTTGAGCAAAGTCCTACACCCGAAATTATCCTTTACATGGAAAAAATGTCAAACATTTTGATTTTCTCAAAAATGGCTCTAACAAATTTGATTAAAATCCCCTTTATTAAAGATGTTTACATTTAATGTTACATATATATCTTGAATTATTTAGGAATAGCCTATAAAGACCTGTTCATTCTGAATGAATCTTGTTGAATTGTATGTTACTAGTAAACCGTAAGAGATAAACAGAAACTTACCAACAAAAAATGTAATTCTCTTTAAAACACACAATTTGTCATATGCAAATTTTTTTCGTAGAGTTGACCGTTTCCGAGATATTCCTTGTTATTGGTTTCAGTTATACCTGAACTTTTTCTCATATAGGAATTTCTCAACTCCTGGTCATACAAAGAAATGGATTTCAATCACATAGCAGAGAGCGTTTAAAACATTTGACTGTTGGTTTAACTTAGTGTATTCCCTTATTTCCCTTCTACATATAAGGAACTAAGTAATAAGACCGTTTCTGCTAATGTTTATCTCGATTAGCATTTTGTAGATAGATCAATAAGAAGTAGACATATTTTTAGATAAAGGTGTGTGTGTGTGTGTGTGTGTGTGTGTGTGTGTGTGTGTGTGTGTGTGTGTGTGTGTGTGTGTGTGAACAGTATGATTGAAAACCGAAAAGTCCGTTAAATACCATACTTGGTAATTAAGTTTAGTATCTTACAAGGACACGAAGATTTTCGAAATTCGAACACAAACTACACTTTACTGGAAATAAAAAACACTAAAATCCTTTTTTCTCAGAAATGGCTCTAATGGTTTAGATTAAAATTACCTATGTTAAAGATATTTACAAGACAAAATGTATAACAATGTAATGTAATAAATATATATCTTCAATTTCCTGTGAACTTAACCTCAAATTATATCTCGAAGTAATGTTAATCGATCTAACTACACGATACGCCGGCGATGATAGACCTACCTCCACTATAAGGCTAGTCTCCTGGTAGACTGACTGTCTGGGAACGCACAGACCTACCTCAACAATATGCTCCTGGTTTACCAACTCTCTGGCAACGGACAGAATGTGCTATATACGCTCACTCGGATTCTTTATCAAGATTCCAAAAGAGTAACACGTTTTTGAGGTTATACAACACTACTTATATGTTGTATTCTTACTCTACTTGAGATGAAAGGAACTTGTCAACTCCTATCCATATAAACAAAGGAACTTCATTGACATAGCAACCAGCTTTTGACTATCACTTTAACCTATGGTAGTCCCTTATTTCGCTTCTACTTACAATGAAGCAAGTAATAAGACTATTTCTGCTATTTTTTTCTGATTAACATAAAGTAAATAGAAGTATAAGCTTTTTAAGGATAATTTGTTGCAGGGATATAGAGAAGGTCATGTGAATGGTACACATCGGATTTTTTTAAATCTTTACACCTTTAACTACGATTTACATAGAATAGTTCTAGAAAATTTATATTTTCTCAAAATGGCTTAACAATTTTTTATTAAAATCCCGTAGGTATTTTGAACATATTTACATGACAAAGCGTGAAACTTGAATTGTCAGTGAATAGTTTCTGAAGACTTCTTTGTTCTGAATCTGAATGCCTTTGTGTAACTGATAAGCTATATAAGAAGCAGACAAAAATTTATTGCTTAAGAAATGCAGAACTCGTCAAAACATACCTTTTATGTGTAATACATGTTTTAGAATAACTATTTCCAAGATATTCCATGTTATTGGTTTTAATGTTTCCATACTTGTACTTTTCTCATATAGAAAGTCGTTATTTGGTTTGCTTTATGCTGGTCAAGCATAGAGAAATGAATTCCAAAACTTTCATATATCTAACGCCCAGCTCTTAAAAGATTTAACGATAATGTTTACTTGTTCCTTTAAAATGTTTTATGTACGGGGAAACATGCAAACACTCTAATACGTTCTATTCACATGCTCTTCTCGATCTATTTGGCGAAAAGTTACTCTTACAAAAGCTGATTTTTGTATCTGTTCCAAGCTAATCGAGATAAAAATTAGCAGAAATGCTCTTAAGTAGAAGTGAAATAAGGGAATACGCTAGGCAAAAGCGATAATAAAATATTTAGAAGCTGTCTCTATGCGGTCCTCTTCCCACGGCCAGGAATAAAACAAAAGAGATTTGAAACGAATGATACTATTCCGTATGGGAAAA